>CM054817.1:9966269-10308269 GCA_028984105.1 Lavandula angustifolia
AAAAATTGCTTGTGTCATTTATTATTTTATTGCATTGCATTCAAACAGTTTACAAAATCATCCTTTGCATAAAATGAACTTGAAAAGTGCACCATCCAAAACGATTTTGGTTTGCATAAAAATGTTTTCAAAGAGACGAAGTCTACCAGGCCCCACACTTATCCGCACAAAATTTTGCATACTGAACTTCACATACTGACCTTAGTCAGGAGAAGGGACTCAGCTGTTGAATCACTCTGACCCGCGATCAGAAGGTTTATCTGGCTCTGAATTTATTTAGTAGCAAAACGCAGCATTCAGCTGACCTTCGTGTTTGAGGAAAAACTTGCAATCAGGTGTATTAACCCCCCCCCACCCTCTACACCTAATACTCGTCTCCGGACCAACAATTGGTATCAGAGCGGTGTTCTTTTGATCATCTTTTTGAAAACTTATTGGTCTAATCGAACAGATCTAGAAAACGGTTTCACTGCACAAGAATCTCTTCATACATCCTTATACTCTTACCCATAATGTCTGATATGTCAGTTATTCGGATGGTACCTATGTTTTCTGTGGAGTATTATATGGTATGGCGTGTGAAAATGGAGGCACACCTTACATTCTTTGCATGACAAGACATGGTAGACGTCCTTGAGACAGGACCAATCATTCCAATGATCAATAGCGTAGAATATGTTGTTGTGGGAGGTGTAGGAGCATGAACTGGGCCGAAGGTTCCCAAAGAAAAAACTGCCTTCACGCCAGAAGAGAAGAAATTGCACAATTTTGACATAATGTCGTGGAATGCAATCGCTGACAATACTCGGTGATTCTCATCTCGGGAGAGTGCAAGAAACGAGCAAGACGGTAAAGGAACTTTGGGACTCCCTAGCTATATCGAGCCAAGGAACTTCGGCAGATCAAGGAAAACAAGCTCGAGCTAGAGCTTCAGAGGTTCGAAAACTTTGCCATGGAGCCCAGTGAATCCATTGAGGAGCTTAGCGTCAGATTCACCAACCAGATCAATGTGATCAATGGTTGGGGAGAACGTTCACTAACAAAGAGATGAACACCAAGATCTTGAGAGCTGCCTCGTCGAGTGGCTTCCTTTTTGCTATTTATTTACGTCGCTCTGTTCTTAATGCTTTAACTCCCGATATTATATTTTCGTAATTAAAAACGAGAGGAGTTCGAGCATAGTCTACCCCAACGGTGCGTTAGCGCTCCGATTGACACTCAAATCGACCATGCTTTTAAAGCAACAATCAAGCACGTGCCGGAACTAACCCCGTTTCAAAGAAGCAAGATAGTCGCTACATCAAAAGCAAAATCAGCTGAGACTCCTATTCCGCCTGAATGACACGCGCTTATGTCTCTTAAATATGAAAGGGAGAAGAAAATAGTCGGAAAGCTAAAGAAATACCACGGTGATTCTCCCTCGAGTAACAAAGAAAATCACAAAAAGGGAAGAATCTAAACCTTCTCCCGAATGCGGGAACACCGGAGCTCCGTCGCCAGTCCATCCAACAACACAACCGAAAAGGTGGTAGAGTTACTGTGTGCTATAACCGCAAGAAAGACGGACATTATCAGTACGATTATGCGGAGCTCTCGGTACCGCTTCAACGAGCTGAACGGCGAGCTAAAAAGAGAAAAAAATTGCACGAAGGAGGCAAGGCTACATCGCCGGAGAGAGTCGTCCGACGACTCAATGGAGGAAGATACGTTCATGTATTCTTCTGAAGATGAAGCTGCATTTGTAGCTGTTGAGGTCGGAGAATCAAGTCCTGACACATCAACTGAACATTGCCTAATGGCTGGAGAAGAGGCTGATGTAAACTCTAAACTAAATATAACCTCCTCTTCACAGAGCACACATGATACTTGCTCCGCTACAGGTGAACCTCTGGACGTGATTCAAGCATATGACGACTTGCTTGGAGGAACAAATTCGGTTGAGGAATGATTTGATAGAACCGTTCGAGAGTTGGAACAGTAAAAGCCGAGAATCGAAATTTTCTTCTGATTGTCAGGTCTCTACTAATTCAGAGAATCTCATTGTGAGACTAAAGGAAGAGATTGGATCTATTATGAGTAAGTCTCAGCTTCAAGAAACTCAAATATCAGTTTTGACTAAGGACAATTCTGAGAAAGATACTGAGATAGCTAGGCTCAGTTAGAAGCTCGTAGAAGTTGAAAAAGACTATGAATCACTCAGGAAGAGTGATGAAGTATGGCGAGGGTTGATGATCGAACAATACTTGGGAGCCAAGGAGAAGTTCGAGAGTATGCTTAGAGCACAAAGGCTTGTTGCCATGTGAAGGACGGACTTGGCTACATTAATGAAGCTTCAACTTCTACATCAAAAGGCTTAGGAATGCGGGCCGATAGGTTCGTCGGAGGGAAAGTTCAAGCTACCGAACCTGTCACTCCTCAAGCGAAAAACAAACGAAAAAATTATTGCACCTTAGCCGAAAGCAATAAGCAACCGACCAAGAATTCTAGCCCTAAAAACACCACGATCGAATTTAGGGGGAACTAAAAAGGTCGGAGATGGGAGATCGGTGTGGTGAACCAGTGTATGTACATCCAGCACAATATGATTCATACTACTATGAGCCCAGGGTCAGGAGGAGCATGAAATATCAGAGGAAGAAAGATCCAGAACCCAAAACAACCAAGAAGTCAGCACCTCCATGTTCAGTGGATAAGAGCACTGACAAAAAGGTTCAGAAGAAGAGAGAGTCTGAGACCCCAAGGAGAGTCTGACAAAAAGGTTCAAAAGAAGAAAGATCCTGAACCCCAAAACCGCCAAGAACACTCCATCATATACCTCAACGCAGGGACGTAGGTAGAATTTTTAGCAAGGAGGGGCATAATATCGTATTATTGATGTACCTATGCGAACTTATGTATTTTTCTACCAAAACACTATTTTTTTATAAAAAACTTACATAAATCAACTGATAAATTAACAATGAAATCATGGTAAGAAGTAATAAAATCAACTATAATACAGTTAAAATCACATAAGACGTATTATTTGTCTGAAAAATAAAAAAGAAAAATAGTGGTATAAATATAATAATATATGCCTAGCTATGTAGATATTCAAATAAAATGGGGTGTCGCATTTTTCGCAACTCGAAAAAGGTTTGTATGATACATGCACATAGTACTTATGGATATTGAGATTTAATTTGTAAGGGCTAATTCTTTTAATTTTTTAATTTGTGTGGCCTAATATATATAAGAGAGAGAATGAATTATACAAAAATATTTATATTAGGAATATTAAAGATTATATAAATTTTTAAAAGTTATTATATTAAATATATTATTATAATATATAGTTGATGGCCCCAAAACAAGGGGTGTCATTTGCCACCCCATGCCCACATGTAGATCCGTCCATGCCTCAACGCTCGATACCAATTGTTGTATTTAATGAGTTTGTTATTGAGGACAGAAATCGAGACCAACATACTACAATTAAAACTCATAAAATACATATTTGAATAAAGTTTCTTAATCTCTATCACCGAAAAGAAAGGGGGCTAATAATGAGACGGAGTGAGTAATATTTGGGCTTGTCAACATAAGAGAAACTCAACTTCAAACTTTGAAAGTTAAGTGCAACTTTCGTTTTTCTCTTTCCTCATTGTAGGATTTGGAAATCAGATTCCAGTGTTTGAAAGTTGGAAATTTTTGACAGTTAGATATCCGAATCGAGTGATTTCTTTCAATTAGACAAATTTACCTCGACTAATGATTACGATATCAGTAATTTATCTCAAAGATAAAATAAGTTCATCCTTTTGGTAGCAACGTCGCTAACTAAAAGGTCCCGACAAATTAAACTTGAGAGATAGAAAGATATTTGTTTCTATGCGAATACCAGACAATTTAATGAAAATATGATGTAAATATGTCGTTCTTTATATGCATCACCCAAGATTGTTAGATAATATCTTTGCACTTATATTATTAGATAATATCTTTGCATATCTTTTATACTTATCTATTAGGTTGTTTACATAGTTTACGTAGAGTAGTTTTCGGAAACCCTAGTTTCCAATCTTATGGTATATGTATATCTATATATTTGTATTGATTGGAATGACAATATTACGGGAAAATATTTACTTTCATCGTATCAGATAGGTTATCCTAATATTTCCGTCACCTCTTTTTTTTTTGGTCCGCTTCTTCTTCTCTTTTCTCTCTTCTTCGTTCATCCATGGCTGCGACATTTGATTTTCACCTTGCTTTTACTGTGAATAACGTCAAGAACTTTATTCGTATCACTCTTGAGATGGAAAAGGCCAATACTCGTCTTGGGCATAACTTTTCAAATTCACTGTCGTGCTTACCAAGTGATCGATCACATTCTACCATCGCCTGCCATTACTCCAACTGCCGATGCCGACAACGCTCTCTGGACGCGACTCGATGATATTGTTCTCCAGTGGATTTATGGGACTAACTCGAATGATCTATTGAATACCATCTTGGAACCTGATACTATGGCGTGTCAAGGTTAGGAGCGTTTACAAAGCATCGTTTAAGACAACAAAAGGTGCTTGCTGATCAACTTTCGACTTGTCAATGTGTGTCGCCGTCTTGTCAAGAACTCAAGGTGCTTCCTGGTCAACTTTCCAATGTTGGTGCTCCCTTCTCGAACCAACGGTTAGTTTTTCAATTAATTGTCGAGTTGAATTAGAATTATGAAACTGTTGCCACATTCTTTCAACAAAGTGATCCTTTGCCTTAATTTTATGAGGCTCGTTCATGTATCATTCTTGAAGAGACTCGAAAATCAAAACAACTTTTGGTTGATGCCTCTGCTGTTGGAACAACATTATACTCGGATCTTGTATCGAATGACAACTCTCGTGATTCTCATTATGGAAATAATTCTGCTGCACCATCATCCAATCATTAGGAAAAAAGGGAAGGTGCATCCTCCAAATAAATCTAAAAATAGAGGGAGGGGCCGTGGTCATGGCTATCAAAACCAAAATCATGGTGGGGGAAGTCAACATCAGAATCAGTCTTCACCAAGACCTTGGCAATCCCCACCACTCTCCCTGGGTTTATTGGCCACCTCTGCCGCAATAGGGTCGGCTCCATCTTGTCCCGATCCAATGGTGAGGTGACATCAAGGTATACTTGGAGCTTGTCCTTCACAAGCTCCGTAAGCGTACATGGTGAGTTCTCCTTCCCATATGGCCATGCATATGATGTCTCTTCAAGCGCTGCGCTGGATGATAGTTGATACACGGATATCGGTGCCACCACCCACATGATGGGTTCATCAGGTACTCTCAGCTCTTATTCTAATATGCGAACTTCTAAAACTATCATTGTTGGCAGTGGACGGAGAATTCCCATTAATGGGGTTGGTCATCGTAACCTTTTTCCTCCTCATCCACCTTTTATTATCTTAAAAAATATTCTCCGTGTACCTCAACTAACTAAAAATCATGTGTTTGTACGTTGCTTTTCAACCCATAATAGTGTAACTGTTAAGTTTGATATGTTTAGTTTAAATGTGAAGGATCTAATGATGGGGGGGACACGCTTAATGCAATCTCTACCCTATCAACAAGTTTTGAGTGCCCTCCTGTCTAGCTTCAACAGGGACATTCATTTTTGTATTTGAACTTTTTGTTGTTCATTTGATTTTGCAACACACCATATGCCATTTTTGTCATGGTGTAGTTCTATTGTTGGTCAAAATCCTATTCTCAAGGTCATCTCTTTGACCCACAACATCATCATTTTGTTCACCATCTGCTATTATTTTCTTTCTTAACCACAATTTATATAGTTTTAACATGTGTTCCAGCCGATAAGCCACAGGTATTGTATTTAGCAAACTACTATGCCAATTACACTCATACATGTGTTTTGTCACACCCCAATTCCCGAAGGAAGGCAAATGGGCCGGAGCGCGACTCGGGAGGGGTGAAAGAAGCGGGAAAGAAAGGGGAATAAATTGAAACATCCGAAATTCAGTAGCACTTGTATTTACATAATTAAGATCAAACTACCTCGGTAGAAACAAGAGAGGTAGAGCATAATATACATATCGATACAGCGGAAACGTCTCAAAATACACGGGAATTTGTACAATAACACAAACAGACTAACTCAGCACCGTCGCCTCCACACTGCCATCTTCAGCCTGCAAAAACATTTTTGAAAACCTTTGGCCTGAGCACTAATGTACTCGATGGGTAATGCAACCTGATAATAAACCTCCGAAAAATCCTTTTCAAAATCATGAAATGTTCATGCATTACGGTATCACATAGACGAGTTTTTAAAATCGAAAGCGCCTATGTATACCAAAACTTTCACTTGGCCAAACCTTTCTTCCTCAGCTATTGGTGCATTCTATACTTCTCGTTAAACTCAGGGAAACACATTCAGCTGAGAGTAACCTCGTTCCCTTCATTAGGCTTGGGAAAACCAGATTCTCCCAAGGCTAACTTCGTGACGTTTGGTGTACACTAACCCTGGCTACGTCTAGCTCAGGATCCGATCGTATTCAATACTTATGGGCAGAGCCCATTTTCATTCAAGTAGATGCACAATTCCAATAGTGAGCGAAGCAATTTTCATAAACATTCATAAACTTTAACTTACATAAATATCAGAGCTTAATAACTCAAGCATAGATTTTGTAAGTAAAATATAACCCACCTCGTTCTTATGAACTGAGTTACTTTAGTTCATCCTTCGGTTTTTCAGTAGACCTTCTCCTTAATTCTTCCAAAATTTACTTTACTTCGAAATCTGCTTTGCGTCACTGAATTCACGTATGAAATTGTGGAGGTAACTCAGCAGATTCCTCTACTATTTATAGGACCAGTTAAAGCTGTTGAATCACTAAAACTAGCTATAGGCTTAGCTTTTGCTTAGTCATGCTATGCTCGCGTATATGAAGCCCACGCAGAAGAGGAGTTAAATTTCATTTTTACTTCCTTAGCATGAGGTGGAAGGTGGATAAATATCAGTCTTTATTTATCTTCCACATCCTTGTGTGTAATTACAAAATGGGTAAAATAATCCATTTATTATGAGTATTTCAGCAACTAAATTAATCGGCTATAATTCCTATATTGAAACTTGATTATTGAAACTAGGGATATCACATCCTTCCCTCCTTAAAAAAAATTCCGTCCTCGAAATTTACAAATGTCAACACCACTGGAAATGTTATGCTTTCATATCTTGTTCTTACAATCTGTGTTCTTGTTGTGATGACAATTCCCACACAACTTTTACTAAGAGAGTTTACTTCTCCAAACATGAAGCTCATGATCACATCTTTGTATAATACCAATCCCGCTTCATAACTTAATTCGAACGTATTACCACTTCATAATACTTAACATCGTGTTGAAGCTCAACAACAAACATTCTTAATCGAACATGAGAAACGCCATATACATCTATTGAACTAGGAGACGGACCCAATTCCATAAGGAAACTCATCTATCTTGCTCCGTACTTTGAGAATTTCTTGTAAACTCTACTCTTTTTGCTAGATGGTCTAACTCTTTAGAGAGAAAACACGTCGAGAGTAATTTATTACAAATAGTTAAGCATGAAATCATTCCATGTTTATCATCATAATTTCTCCTTATCGCCATTGCTTCTCTGTAATTTCCGGGACTAACTATAATCCAGTATTTTCATCTTCCAGTGATATACACTTTCTCAAGCTGCTACGATAATCGTTGTCTTTTTTTTTTTTTTTTTTTTAATAATCGCATTCCCCTTGGAAAAAGATATTTTCTAAATCTACCATGAAATTAAATAATCGCGTCTAACCTTCCATACAGTTCACGGATCGAGAATCGAACCAATACTCAATACTCGTTGATCGTTTTGTATAACCTCTTGTATCATTTTGAGATGAACCTGGAATCACAATCTGAAGTGATCGACATTCTGCACGCCTCGTACATTGAGATATTCTTTGAGGTAACATTATGTAATCCTGCCTAATCAAAACGTGATTCGAATTGGAATGAAATTCGTTGACTTTATCTATTTGTTAACTTGGCCCACGTAACATCGTTCCATTCTGCTGATAAAGCTTATAACAATACGCTTAACCTTTCTTAGGAATTTCATAGGGCTACAACAATCTAGTCTTTTATATAGCGCCTAACACGATGAAAGATTAAGCAACATTACGAGCAAAGTTACCACTTTCGTCATTTCTTCTCAAATCTGGGTACATCTTAGTCTCCCCTATTTTGATAGTATCTCGAGTGGCAATTATAACAACAAAGGATTCTGATTATGTCGTCAAAGGAAAGAATTGGAAGGGTCAATGAAAAGGAATAACCGCGCCAACCATGTAATTAAAATATGATATTATACCTCTTTCATGATATAGATAGTCGAGTAGCTATTTTGCCAAGATCTCATCGGGAATCTTCTCTTCAATGTTTGAGATCGAATATCTAAAAGTATCGTATTTTTATACGTAACTCAATATCGTAAAATGGGGTTGTCTCACTTGTGCCTCTATCCTTTCCTCGCGTCACGCATGTCTTCATCATGACCATAACCAACCATCTTATGTATACTAAATACTTGGAGCTTCTCTCCATTAGTTGATTCCGAAGCCGGTGGATGTAGTCTTTAAAGATTGAAGATAATTTATCGTTTAAATTATCCTTAAATCGGGTGCTCCAGGTCGCTTTCTTCAAGTTGTATCTATCTTGATGGAAAAGTACCATTCGAGGTCTCCCTTGGTATCTCGTGCTCGGTGTAAAGATATCTTCCGTCGTGTGTGTGGTAAGTTGTAGTAGAAGTGTTGTGAATCGATGTGCATCTCGAACCGCCGAAGGGAGAGACATTCGGTAATGCTAAACGCTTTGAACCCTCGCAGCCGAGCCGCTTTGAAGACTCAGTAGAGCTGAACTGCTGAATACTCAGTAGAACTGCACTGCTGATTGCTGAACTGTTGAGTGCCATACTCAGTTTCTTCATTTTCAATAAGGAGCGGTGATTTGTTAATCTCCATCATTTGTTGAACGGTTTCGATGGCTCCTTATAGAGTCGTAGTCAACACGCTTCTTACTTAGTCGGTTATATTCTGTTAAATTATCTCACCTCGAGATGTCCGCCCTCTATACAAAAGAGCTGAACTTGTTTGTATTTTCCGATTTGAATAATCTACTAAAATTTCTCCCCAAATTTCTCAATACTAATTGTTTTCGACATATACAAGATCCTTGCTATAAACTTCCTATTAATGAGATTCTCGATTAGAGATATTATGCGATATGTGGTGGTCTGTGAGGTCACCTCTTGCTTCGTTTCAGAATACGACTATCCTACTAGAAAACATTTTAAGAGAAACATTACAATCTCTCCAAAAATCTTGAAAACAACGAACTCTTCATATGTGACCATTCTTGAAAAGCACTATGTAAACGTGTTAGTTGCTTCCTGGTATTTGAGACATAGATCTTATCTTCCATAGATCTAACACGAGGTTAAATCGAATAAATTTGCTTTCTAGGTTTTATCATCATAGTCATTCTAATATTGCTTAGAAAATCTACATTATAAGGGTTGAAATCTCATCATATCTCATCTAGTGTGTTTCTCTAACTACAAGATGATCATACTTTTTTTTTTACCATAATTCTGCTATGTTATAAAGGTCAACGAAACCCAATATAACAGTTCATTTCTCACTATCATGTGAGCACTAGGTACTGTTGTCTTATCAAAGATTTACGAAACTCAAATAGATTTCTTTTCTCACTGAAACTGAGTTAAAGGTTTGAAAATCAAGCTGACAATGATTCTGAAGAAAGGGTTATATGAGCTCATGGTCTCATTCATGACAAGATTTGTTACAAAGGTTGGAAACACAATTAATATTGCGGTATATGAACTACCTAGAAATAGTTGAACAACTCTTTTAAAAGTCTAGAGAATCTAGTCTAAACTTAAAACAAAAATACTTGAATTTCATAGCAGAACAAAATGCTATAGTATTATTTTAGGATAAAATATAATCGCCTTCTCAAGGAAAATATATACTTACTTAAGACAAGAATATCAAGATGTGTTGTAAGAAAATTCAGACAACACATAACCAAGTACTAAGATGAACATGCTCATGGACGACAGTTATGCATAACAAGTCGCCTTTGAGAAGGACTTCACAAGGTATATAAAATGATATGGTTATCAATTCGAGTCTGGGCTATGGAAAAGCAAGGCCCAACTTCGTTGTCAAGGCATTTGTAAGATTTATGTCAAAAGGAAAACTTACATCTTACTGAACAAGTCAAAAGAAATGTACCAAGATAAATTATCATAACCATATGTCGATCCCTAAAAATCCTTATTTCTATTCTCATCTCTCTTACGTGCTGAAAACCTTTTATATCTACTCTCAGAAAAGAATACCCGTGGATACCTAATTAGAATACAATAATATATCACCCATACTTCTTACATTTCGTCAAGCATATCGGTCGTCGTTATCTGCATGTGTACCGTTAATAGCGCCTCAATCATTATTAACTGTCAAACTCCAACTCTGAATATGTTAGCATTTCTCTACAACAGGAATCGAGAATAACATTTATCTTGTCATTGTTTTCTGCTCTCCAATGCGAAAATACTCTTTCTATAAGATACTGAAGTGCGTCAAGATACGTAACCATTACTCTAGCCTTACGCCAGACAACAAAATAAAGCCCTGTCAATCCGATTGTTGGCATTCAGGCATCTACTTCAAAAGAAACCTTTTTAAACTACCTATAGGTGGTAGGGGCCGAGTACTCTCCGGTTCATCCGTTAGACCGGTCCATACTTCTACTTCGCCATCACCCATCATTAGAACTATATTTTTATGATTCAAAACCATCTCATAATGTGAAATCAACCTTCATATTGTTGTCGAGTACGAGGTGGCCTACCCGTTTCAGTAGCGCACCAAATGAAACCGTCTACTATGAAAGTGGTAAATAAGAAACTAATTCTTCTTGTAAGAAGCATCTAAGTAAATTGAAGGCACAACTTCTATGTTTAAGCATGGACACTTAAGCCATTATCATTGTAATGTGATCCATTACGAAGCCGTAAAAGTTACTTCATTAAGCAACTTGAACTTCCTCAAGCCTTGCAAGAGAACAACACTGTCAACATGTATCTGTTATTTCTTTTCCCATTTCGTCATCTTTCTAGTTGCATTGATTTAAAAATCCAACACAACAAAATGTCTCATTCATCACCATAAAATAATATCACTATACTTTCTTTTACTTCTACTTTACTTAGTTCTAGTCATACTGGCGTAAAAGTTCTCAAAACATCTGTATTGTATCAAACATTTTTCTCGCCGTAACTTTTCCCGCCGCATTCCGCAAGATAATCCTTAACTTCTCCAAATGGTTTCGATGCTAAATATCCTAACATTTGATATATATAGCAAAAGTTTAAGGAATATAGCATTATCTCTATTTCCAAGTTGAAGAAATGAATGAGGAAAATAATAAAGCTATTGGTTCGCAGGCCGGGTCACCGCTTGGGCGCAAGCAAGCAAGTTCAATATTAGTTCGAGTAGATGGTCGGTAGCCATTGGCTTAGTCGTATGTTCGAGTATCGGTCGGTGGTCGGGCGGTAATCGTTGATTCGATAATATGTTCAATATCGAGTCAGGAGTCGTTTAGTAGGAATTAAGTAGCATTCTCGATGAAAGCGATGCATAGCATTTTCGATTCAAGGGGGTTCAGTAGAGCACTTCGAAGAGAGTAGTTCATTAGAGAAGTTCAGTAAAGAAAGTTCAAGTAGGGGGATTCAGTAGAGAAAGTTCAGTAGGAAGGTTAATGGAAAAGTTTAGTAGGAAAAATTCAGGTTCAGTAGCATTTTCGGGTTCAGTAGCGAGTTCAAGTTCAGTAGTGACGCAGTCGGAAAAACCGTCGGACAGCTAGCGCTAATTCCGAATCGAAATTCAAGCTTGCAAGCGCAAAACTTGTGTAACAAGATAGTTTGGAATCCACCAGAGAATTGAGAAAATTCTCAAAATTGATATTAGGGTAAAAATTTGCGGCTGAAGTCTTACAAATACGTATAAATACTGCTAGCAAAGACCCAATGGCATAAACGTAGATAAACTAAAAATTCAAAAAATATTAAAATGCTGATTTCGGGCTTTAGATGATCTCAAATGTTGTTTCGAGCCCATACGTCACAGCAAAGCGGTGCGTTGAGTCCGGAACGCGATTCCCTTCCGTAAAAGGTATTATGGAGCCGAAAGCAGACACCGGACGCCCATTCTGCGTTTGCGTCTGCGCTGCTCCCGCATCAAGTAGTGAGTTCAGATTCAGTAGTAGGTTCAGGTTCAGTAGTAGATTCAGGTTCAGTAGTAGTTCAGGAGATGGTTCGTAGTAAGTTCGATCGCCGTTTGGTAATATGCTCGGTGTCGGTTCAGTAGCAAGTACCTTATGGTTCATTAAGACGTTCGGATTCGGTAGAAAATTCAGGTTTAGTAGCAAGTATGGTCCAATAGATAATCAGTTTAGTAGGGCTCAGTCCCGTATCGTTTAGTAACAGTTCAGTAGACATTCAGTAGCTGTTCAATCTCCATTCAATAACGGTTCAATAGTAGTTCAGTAGCGGTTCGGCAGTACTCGTAGCGGTTCGTGAGTGGTTTAGTAACGGTTCGCAGTAACAAGTTGAGTAGGTAAATACGTAATAAATCGTAGGAGTATGTAACTCGAGTATTTCTACAAACTTCCCACTATCTAGGTACTCGTTCGATAAAGTTATCGATGTTGAAATGCCCACTCCAGCTTCGTCTCAACGTGATTATTCTTATAGCGCGCATCTACTGAGTTTGTGTGAAACTCGGGTTAGTGGAGGAGTTCAGTATGGTTCAAGAGATAGGCGGCAAGTAGGATTCGGTCCAAGTAGTGTCTAGTAACAGGTTCAATAACTAACCGGTCCGGAACATCCAAGGTAGCATCCAGTATCAGTAGCAAGTACAGTATGGTTTAATAGATAATTAGTTCAATAGGCAGCTTAGTAATGTTCAGTAATTAGTTCAGTATTGATTCAGTAGCAGTTCAGTTATGATTCATTAGTACACCTAAAAGCTCGCCTCATCAGAGGTCCAACAGTCCTTTACTACATCTAAAGGACTTAAAAATTGAAATAATTCACCTTTCAAAACTTTAATCATGCAGACTCACAAGTCCCGTAAAAATCACACCTTCAACAAGGTATTTCCCATATCATTCTTTATTACGTCGTAAGGGCTCACATGTCCCCAATTCCCGAAGGAAGGCAAATGGGCCGGAGCGCGACTGGGGAGGGGTGAAAGAAGCGGGAAAGAAATGGGAAAAAATTGAAACATCTGAAATTCAGTAGCACTTGTATTTATATAATTAAGATCAAACTACCTCGGTAGAAACAAGAGAGGTAGAGCATAATATACATATCGATACAGCGAAAACGTCTCAAAATACACGGGAATTTGTACAATAACACAAACAGACCAACTCAAGCACCGTCGCCTCCACACTTGCCATCTTCGACCGCAAAAACATTTTTGAAAACCTTTGGCTGAGCACTAATGTACTCGATGGGTAATGCAATGATAATAAACCTCCGAAAAATCCTTTTCAAAATCATGAAATGTTCATGCATTACCGGTATCACATAGACGAGTTTTTAAAATCAAAAGCGTTGCCTATGTATACCAAAACTTTAATTACTAATATCCCATAGACAGTTTTTAAACTTTCATTTTTTTTAAGTTTACGAACTAAATTTAATATTTTTAAAATAAAGACGCAAAACTCGAAAAACTCCACTCTTCTTGTAGTCGTTGAGACGCCGACGTTGAGCAGTTTTCCATGATTTGTGTGGTAGGGGCAAGTTTGATCATTGTTCTGAGGGAGGACCAGGCTTGAAATTAATGAGATAAAGACGGGTGTATTATGTTATTAACGTTTCGCCAAGTGGAAGATGAGGCTTGAAATTAAACTTCGGATAGAGTTACTGAATTCTTATTTATAAAGAATTGACCGCTTATTACACTAGTCTAGTTTCAAATTAGTCGAGCCTTGTTGCTTTTCCTTTAGATTTTCACTAACTTAAAGATTTTTTTTTTTAAAATGTCACTTTTGTGAAGGGTTTGATTGAATAAATCCAAAAGAATTCGACTTCGAAGAGAGTATAAATGAGTACAAGATACCGCAGGGAACAACAAAATCTCCTTTGAATGTAGGTAGGTACGTAAATTTTAGAGGCATTTGCTACAGTAGTCATTTTCCTAAAACAAAAAAGCAAAAATGTCCAACTTCTTATCTTATGTTTACAAAATAATTAAGATTACGAAAATACCCTTATTTTTGACTCACTTTTTGATTGATTTTGATTTAAAATACGAATTATTTTTAAAAATTTCAATACCTAAGGGTGCCTAAGATTTTCGTAGAAAGCCTGAAAAACAAGTCTTTTGAATAAAAGCCTTAGGCATTGGATTTAATATACGAAATATTTTTAAAAATTTCAGTGCCTAAGGGGTGCCTAAGGATTTCGTAAAAAGCCTGAAAAACTCATTCTGAATAAGAGCCTTAGGCACTAGATTTAATATACGAATTATTTTTAAAAATTCCAGTGCCTAAGGGGTGCCTAAGGGTGCCTAAGGGTTTCGTAGAAAGCCTAAAAAACTCATTTTGAATAAGAGTCTTTTTCTGTGGCACGCCTTAGGCACCCATAGGCTCGCTTTAGGCACTGATAATCAATTTTAAAGTGAGGGTAGTATGGTCAAATTGGTTAGATTGTGAACAAAGTTATAGTGGAAGGTTACTTTTGCTTTTTGTTTAATAAATATGGGTAGAAACATATATTACCACTAAATTTTATGTTATTCTATAATGTCTTAAGTATTAAGTAGTACTCCTCTGTCGTGCGCTTGACTTGTCTTGTTCTTTGAAATAAAAAATAATTACTATACCAACTCTCATTTTTTCTTTGTAGGGCCTATCTCTTAACAGTTAACACACAATCACTCGCTCATCTCTACACAACCACCCATTCATCTTAATATCCGTGCCAAAAAAAACAAGTCAAGGTAACGGATGGAATATTATTAAGAGTTAAGTTATAATTAAAACAAATATGAAAAGTTTATTGTCAAAATAACATCATTAAAAAAAAGTAAATTATTAATCTAACATATCACAAAAACTATTCAATCTAGCACCCCATCTCCTAAAACTAACATGGTATCTCCTACAAAGATGATGCTTAAACTCATTCTCACTTCTCTCTCTTTAAAAACCTACGAAAAAAAAAAAACAATCTTCCAAAGAAAATCCCAAATCCAAAATCCCTAATTTACTTTATTCTTAGTTAAATCTGATTACATATCATGCAGCAATCTATCATCTACTCACGATAAGAGTCTAAAGAAAATAATTACTACACAAACACCTACTTTCTACAGACAATCACCTATTTTTCTACATACAATCACCTACTTACTAAAATATCCATGTCGAAACTAAATAAAACAAATCGGTTGAGACGGAGGGAGTAGTAATAGTCAAAGAAATTATAGCAATAGCATAATGATAAAACTGAACAATTTTACCAACTTATTTCCCTCTAAGATAACCAAAGTAATTTGTTGGGTTATGAGTCAGTGGTTGATCTTAATAACTGTTGGTCCCGAGAGCACGTTCAGGTGTAGAGGGGGGGGGGGTGAATACACGAACAGTCCTTTTCAGGATGATGTCGCATCGAACAAGTTCACCGGACCGGATAAGTTTTTTTCGAATCGTGTTGGTAGAGTGACCGACTCTACCGAGACTCGCTAGCCGACTCAAGAGTCGAATTTAGTATTTCGCGAGATAGAGTTCGATGGGTGTGGAATAGTGTAGGCCCAATTCGGTTGAGTTATGAAAACGTTTTTATTAAAACCGGTTTGAGTTGATTAGTGCGATCTGTTAAGTTTGCTGAAACTTAGTTGAATGATTTAAAGAAGGTTTTTCAGTAGGAATAGTAAATCAATGCAACAGTTAAAAATAGAACACAAGACACAGAGATTTTTAAAGTGGTTCGGACACAAAAATCCTACGTCCACTGTCCCGAAAGATCAGGAAGCTATTTATCATACTGAGATAGTCTCAGTCGGTTTGTACGCTGGACAAACATTGGTCTTGAGATTTATACTAAGCAAGTCTCAGTTTACACGGTTATCAAACTGAGTGTTTGAAAAACTCTCCAACTGTGAAGGAGTCCTTTACAATAAGGATTAGTTCAAAGGTGAACCCCTTCATCTAAGCTATGGATATATGCTATTGAGCTTATGTTGGGTGATGATTCTATCCTCAGCAGTGTCGATAATAGTGAGAAATGATTCAGTCTTCTATGCTGTTACACAGTCAGTAGCCTTGTGCTCTGAATGGATTTATGAAGATTTGAAGATCCCAAAACCCTATATTGATTGGTGAACCATTACGTTGTACTTTTGTTGTCTCCGAGGTTTCGCACTCGGCCAGACCCTCCTGCTCCGGCTCGGACACTCGGCAGATTACCCGCCTCGGCACTGAAGTAGAAGACTCGGTCACTTGGACTCGGCAGAAGCGATGCCGAAAGGAGTCAGTGGAACTCAACTCAACAGGAGTAGTTCACTGTACTCAGAGCTGATCTTCAGTAGAGCCGACTCAGCAGGAGAATGCTACAGAATCAGAGATCAGACTCAGCAACGGCCAGACAGTCTTCTGACTGTCAGAATCTTTGAAGTCACTTTTCAGCAGAGTCAATACGAGGAAGAAAGAAGTCAGCTTCAGATCTCCTTGAAGTCTGTTCTGTCTCAACCACTTTCTGAACCTCGACCAATGACAAGCAGACACGTAACCTATATCTACTTAAGGCTGCAAGTCAACAACTTTCCAGAAAAGGAGGGAAAGGACACTGCCACCAAACTTCAAAAGAGCCGTTAGCTACCCAAAAGAGAGAGAAAAAGGATCGTCGTCTCCAACGGATCTATCCTAATCTCTTCTCTTTAAAGAGAGGGATAAATTGAAATTTGAAGCTCACGAATACTCACGAATACGAACGAACACAACCGAACCTACGCATACACGAGAGAACACACATAACATTCAAACGAGCTAATCCAAAAAGCCTAAGTCTTCCGCAAGAAGTTCGAAGAATCTCGTCTCCCGGCGAAAGACTACATTCTAGCTTATAGGGAACCAAGCTTAAGCTGTTTCATACTGACCTCTAGTATCCAAACGACGATACACGAACCTAACGCTATATTCACCTGTTCGTCGTTCTAGAAGCCACCTCCTTGTTCCCTATCCCTCTAACCTAAGCTTAATAGCATATATCCATAGCTTAGATGAAGGAGTTCATCTTTGAACTGATCCTTATTGTAAAGGACTCCTTCACAGTTGGAGAGTTTTTCAAACACTCAGTTTGATAACCGTGTAAACTGAGACTTGCTCAGTATAAATGTCAAGACCAGTGTTTATCCAGCGTACAAACCAACTGAGACTACCTCAGTATAATAAATAGCCTCCTGATCTTTCGGGACAGTGGACGTAGGATTTTTGTATCCGAACCACTTTTAAAATTTGTGTCGTGTGTTCTGTTTTTAACTGTTGCATTGATTTACTGTTCATACTGAAAAACCTTCTTTAAATCATTCAACTGAGTTTCAAAGCAAACTTAATAGACTGCACTAATCAACTGAAACTGTTTTGATAAAAAACGTTTTCTAACTCAACTGAATTGGGCCTACACTATTCCGCACCACTGAACTCTATCTGCAAGATACTGAATTCTGACACTCAGTCAGCTAGCAGGTCTCAGTAGAGTCAATCACTCTGCCAATACGATTCGGTAACGGCTTATCGGTGTGCTTCGAACTCGTTCGCATCGACATCATCCCGAAAAGGATTTGTTCGTGTTTAAGTTGAGAAAATCGGTTTCAGGTGTATTCACCCCCCCCCCTCTACACCTCAACATCCTCTCGGGACCAACAATTGGTATCAGACGGTGGCTGGTACTTCGAAGGCAGCTGATCCTGCTCAGCTTCTTCTCCAATCTGCTTTTGAAGTAGCGCCCAGCCCAAAGAGCCGTCGCTCAAAAACAGCGTGGCCGTGGCACTGAAGGATCAAGGCACCCAGAATCGCCTTCTTGCCCGTGCCGTCCACAAAACTTGGAGTCAAACCACTGAGGCACAGAGTGCAGAGATGCAGGGACTCAGATCAGCCATTTCTTCATCCCAGGTCCCTGACTTCTCTAGCATTCTGACGAATGCCTTAGCTGCTCAGAGAGCCGATTTTGAGGCTCGGCTCAAGACTATTCGGGAAGGCCGGGATAAATTACCGAGTCAATACAAGGCCGCCCAAACCGCTCATATCGAATCGGCCGCAGCCCATCTCTCAAGGCAATGAACTCAGCATCCAAACCGTACATGAAGGCCCTTGAAGAGAAGGTTGAACAACGCAATGAAAGAGTTCAAGGCGTCGCAGCAGATATCTCTTACAAAGAATACAAGAGCAATGACCAACGAGAGAAATGAGCTGCATGAGGCTCGACCAAGATCCACACAAGACTAGATGATCCGTCGGCCTCCTACAAAATCTTGAACAAGAAGGTATCTACTCCAACCCCAACCCTACTTGCCGATGCCAAAAAAGGGGGGAAAGTTTGGCTAAGGGGGAAAGTCTAAAAGAAAAATCAATTAAGGGCGAAGCCGCCAAGGAGCCGATACCGAAGGCTCCGAAGAGAGCAAGGTCGCATCGGGGCCAACATCAACTCGGACATCCGCCCCCTACCGCACTCTACGAAACCGGCAAGGCCTGGGTGTCTCAATGTGCAATGGGCAAAGCATCAACTGAGACATGCCCAAGTGGCACAGAAGCCAGAGAAGTCGCGACTCAGGCAACACAAACTCCACTTGATATCATTAAGGAAGTTGCCGAGTACGCTGACGAGGAGGACTTAGAAGAGGAAGAAGCTCCTCTTCCATCTCCTGTTGCCGACAAAGGCAAGAAAGTGCTGAAACTCCCAACACCTCCCTCCAAGAAGAAAGGATCCAAGAGATTCATTACTCCGGAGGAGGCGGCTCAAATAGCCACTGACGAGAAGCTGGCAAGAGAGATTGCCGAAGCTGAAGCAGCCAATAAGCCTAAACCGAAGCCCGTCAAAGGCAAATCCAAGGCTCCAACTGGAGGCAAGAGAACAAGTTCAAGGCTGCCTCCCAGAACACTTAAACTCAGCGACAAAGCTCACAAGCAAACAGAGAAGGAGCAGCAGCAACAAAAGTCTACTGAGCAGCAGGGCACCTCCAAAGAAAAATCTTCTACTCCTGCTGACTCAGAAGAAGAGCCACCTCATAAGCCTTCCTATACTGCCTCTAAGAGACAAGAACAGGAATGGAAGAGATCTGGGCTCAGTTAGATAAATACTTGTACAGAGGTGAAGAGGCCAGCCAGATAGAAGTAGCCAGAGAAAGGATCAGGATGGCAGATCTTGCGGCTCTAAGGCTGAGAACAGAAAAGGAAGCGAGTCAGAGGATCCCCTCAAAGGCTGATATCCCTTACAGATACAGAAGATTCAGGAAGCCTTCGGATATGGAGACTCATAGATGGCTTAGAACTGATGAATGGATGCCAGTGGAATTCACTCAGAGATGGGAAGCGTTGAAGATAGAGTTCATTAAAAGGAACTACTTCTGGAGATTCTGGCCTGACAAGCGCAAGGCAGAAGCTTACACTGAATGGATGATGAGAGCCGACTTAGACATGTATGCCAGATTGCAGAAAGCTGTCAATGAACATGTTGAAGTCAGAGTTCCAGATCCTAAAATCGTGCCACCCCCACAGAGACTTGATGGATCCATTCACTATGGTGTTATAGAGAAAGAAGTGAAGGACGATGCTGAAGCCAAGTTTCTTGATGAAGAAGATCCAGCGGAATTTGCTGAGATACTGAAGCTGAGAAAAGTCACCTATCGCATGAATGGAGTACCTCTTCCTGAATCTCAATCCCAAGATTTCAAAGACAGGATTAGGCAGTTCAAATGACTTCTTGCTTCTGTGTTCTCTTTGTATCTTTTTCTTGTTTTCTAGCTTAGCAAAGATGTAACTGTACTGAACTTCTTTACAGATATATAATATATCTCTGTTTGGCTTTGACAATATCTTATTGTCTGAACAGCCGTGTTTATTTATGCTTAACACTCAGAATCACTGAAGTGATTACTGACTCACATACTCACTGTCTGATTATTTATTGTCAGTTGTTGCTTAGCTAGATTTTGATAGACTTGATAGCTTTGTAAAGGGGAAAATATTTTTAAGACAGGGGGAAATTGTTGCTCAGACTCTGTATTTATTCCGACTTTCTGCCCTGATACCCTCAGTTGTTGGGTGATGATTCAATCCTCAGCATGATCATACTTGTGGGAAATGACTCTATCTTCTATACTGGATCACGCTCAGTAGCCTCGTGCTCTGAACTGTTAAGAAGATTTGAAGATCCCAAAACCCTATCTGATTGGTGAACCATTCCTTTGTATTCGTATTTGTCTCTCGAGGTTTCGGACTCGGCAGACACTCGCTCTCGGTCAAGGCGCTCGGCAGCTTATTTGCCTCGGCACGAGTGCAGAAGACACATGATACTTGGACTCAGCGGGAGCGGTATACCGAGAGAGTCGGTTGAACCGAACTCGACAGGAGTAGTTCACCTGGACTCGTAGCCGATCATCGATGAGACTTATCTCGGCCAGCCTATCTACCGAATACAAGGTCGGACTCAAAGAACGGCGGATAGTCTTCGGGATCATCGAGAATCTTTTGAAAGACAATCGGCATTGTCTATGTACGAGGAAGAGAGAAGTCGGCTTCGATCCGTCTCGAAGTTTGTCTTTGTCTCAACCACTCCATCCACCTCAACGAATGACAAGCATACACGTGTCTTCTCACCGCTAAAGCCTGCAATCAAACTTTTACCTAAAAAGGTGGGAAAGTACACTGTTACCTACACCAAAAGAGCCGTTTGCTACCAAAAAAAGAGAGAGAGAAGAAGATCGTCTCCAACGGATCTATTTTCAATCTCTGCTCTATAAATAGAGGGATCATTCAAGATTTGAAGCACTCAAGAAACCAAGAACTAGAGAGAGCGCGAAAAAGAGCGAATTCCAAAGGAAAAAGTCTTAGCAAGAACTCGAAGAACAATCTCCGGCGAAAGACTACATTCTAGCTCATAGGGAATCAAGCTAAACCAACATATAAAGCCTCTAGTATCTAATCGACGTTACACGAACTTATAGCTTACCTTCAGCTGTTCGTCGATCTAGAAGCTACTCTCTCATATTCCCTATCCCTCTAACCCTAAGCTCAACCGTTCTTATCTATAGCTTAGACAAAGGAGTTCACATTTGAACCCAATCCTTATTGTATAAGGACTCCTTCACTGTTGGAGAAGTTTGTCAAACACTTTAAGTTTGATAGTGTTGTAACCGAGACTTGGATCGTATAAAAACCAAGACGCGGCTTTGCCCGGTGTAAGCCGACCGAGACTAACTCGAGGATAATAAATAGCCTCCCGATCATTCGGGACAGTGGACGTAGGATTTGAGCGATATCCGAACCACTTTAAAAATCCCGTGTCTCTTCTTGCTTTCTTAAGCTGTTGCATTGATTTTACTATTCATACCGAACATCATATTTAAAATCAATCAACCTGTCTCAAAGATTCGAACTTTTAAATCTACTGAACTGAGACTTGCATAAAACGTTTTCCTCATCAAAACTGATTTGGGCCTACACAATTCCGCACACTGAACTCTCACTGATCGATACTGAATTCTGACCTAGTCGGCTAGCGGATCTCGCCGAGTCGTACTCTTTTTTAGCCTTTAACACGATTCGAACGCTTGTCCGGTCCGCCGAACTATTTCGCATCGGCACCTTCCTGTATAGGACTGTTCGTGTTCAAAAGTTGAGAAATTTGGATTCAGGTGTATTCACCCCCCCTCTACACCTGAACTCACTCACGGGACCAACAATTGGTATCAGAGCAGGAGTTCTTTGACTCTTGTTATCTTTGAGACTGGTCTATTCGAACGGATCCGAGGGAAAACGTTTTCACTGCATATCACTCTACATTCATATCTATATTCTTCATGGCTGATATGTCAGGTATAAGGATGGTACCCATGTTCTCGGTGGAGAATTATGGAGTATGGTGAGTCAGAATAGAAGCACATCTGACATCCCTCCATGACAGTGTGACTGAAGTGCTTGAAGATGGACCTATCATTCCCATGATCGATAGTGTCGTAACTCAGGACCAAGCTCAAGGAGGAGGAATGGTGACCGGGAAGAAGATTCCCAAAGACAGAAGTCTCTTCACTCCTGAGGAGAAGAAGCTTCACAACTTAGACCGTGTTGCCAGAAACGCTATACTGACCACCCTTAGTGATTCTTATCTTGGTAGGGTTCAGGAATGCAAGACTGCAAAAGAACTCTGGGACGCTCTAGCGCTACTGAGTCGAGGGACTCAGAAGATTAAAGCGAATAAACTAGCGCTGGAACTCCAAAAGCTGGAAAGCTTGTCTCTCATGCCCGGTGACAAAATCGAAGATCCGAACGTCGATTTACCAATCGATGAACTCTATCAATGGGTCGGGAAAGACATTCGAAGAACCGAGAGATGAATCGAAGATTTTGAGGGCACTTCGCCGGACGGACACTCGGACACCTTTTGCCACTCTATTGCGACATTCGACTTAGATGTTGTGTCTCCCGACCATATCTTTTCGTAATTACAGTGGAGGAGTTTGAGTTCGACAGACCTCAAAGAAAGCAGAGAGCTGAAGCTGACACAAAAATCGACCATGCTTTCAAAGCATCAGTCAGCACAGCATCTCCAGCAACGAGCAAAACGACGAGTAAGACTGAACCTTCACTCAATGATCTACAAGAAGGAAGTCTCGCTCAGAAGTATGCGCTGCTCGCTGTAAAGTATCAGAAGGAGAAGGAGCGACGCAAAAAAGTGACTAAAGCCTATCGGGAAACGAAAGGTAAGTCAAATTATATGTCGAAACACACTCCTGACTCACAATCTTCTGAATGCAGAAAGAAAGATGACTCAAAACCATCAAAGAATAGCGAAAGCAAAGAAGAAAGAGTCATCGCTTGTTACAACTGCAAGAAGCCGGGACATTATCGGTATGATTGTCCCGAGCTCGCAGTGTCTTTGAACGCGCAAAGCACGTAAGGCAAGGAGAGAGAAATTCGCCCCTAAAAGACAATCCTACATAGTCGGGCGAAATCTCGGCACGACTCGGTAAGAGGTCGACTCCTTTATGGATTCATCGGATGATGATGCAGCTTTCATGGCCTTAGAGCTTGAAGTCAAGAATCGGTGAAAAGTGCATGATGGCGGGCGAAGAGGATGAGGTAAATTCTCATGAACCACTTAACTCCTCTTCACACCGCACACACGACACTATTTCAGAGTGCAGATGAGAGTTTGGACGTCGCAACCGCATACGAAGAACTGCTCGACGAACAAATTCGGATGAGTCGCAGCTCGCCAAGACTCTTCGGGAGTTGGATACCCCGAAAGTAGAGAATCGGAGACTTTCTCGGGAGAGTCGGGTTGCTACCGAAGCCGAAGGACTTGTGTTGAGACTCGGGGGAGGAGATAAACTCTCGATGGCCAAGTCTCAAGCATCAAGAAGATCGGATTTCGTTTTGACCAATGACTTGACTCGAAAGATATCGAACCGAGTCCTGTCGAAGCAAGAAATGTCGGGACTTCGCGATCGAGCACGACACACGCGAAGAAGAGTGATGATGTCCGGAGGAGCTCGATGACCGAGAGGTACATGGGTGCTGAGAAGAAATTAGAAGCTATGCTAGCAAGCAATAAGCTAAAGCACTGCAAGGAAGGACTTGGATTCAGCCAGGGAGCTTCCTCATCTGCCCCAGTACACTCAGAAGTACAGCTTGCTGATACGTTTGTTCAAGGGGAGACTATGAACGCAAATATAATGAACCCCCTAGCAAAGAACAAACAGAAGATGAAAGCACCTCATCCCACACATCAGCATTATGACAAGAAGATCAGTGCCAAGAAACCTCAGTTCAGTCAAGGGGGAACCAGCAAATCAAAATTGGCAGATCAGTATGGACCTCCAAAGCTGACACATCCAGCTCAGTATGGGTCATACTATTATGAACCTATAGTCAGAAGAGGCTCCAAAGGTCAGAAGAAAAAGAAAGCCACACAGAAGGCAAAGTTCAGCAGTCCACCAACTCAGAAGATCAGGACTCCTGAACCTCAGAAGCCTCAGAAGTCAGCTGTGACCAGTCCAGTGGTCAGATATGTTGACTCCAGAGGAAAGAAAATGTCTGAAACCACCAGGGTTGTTAGACAGATTTGGGTTACTAAAACTAACATCTAAGGACCCAAAATCAAAAAATAAAGGGTACCTGAATATAATTCTGTTTTGCAGGTGCGTAACGACCCATGGTATGTGGACAGCGGATGGTCAAGACACATGACATACCAAAGGAGTCTACTGAAGAATTATATCACTGAAGAAGGACCCAGAATTGAGTTTGGAGATAATGCCAAAGGCTACACGAGAGGATATGGAACACTCAGCATTGGAACTGCCAACGTTCCAAGAGTATCATATGTTGAAGGACTTCAGCATAATCTTCTCTCTGTTAGTCAATTTTGTGATAACTCAAATAGAGTGATATTTGACGCTGATTTCTGTGATGTTATTGATAAATCCACAGGGAAAACAGTGTTATCAGGTTCGCGCAGAAAGAACATATATGTGGCTGACTGGAACTCAGCTGAACCTGAAGCTTGCTTATTGGCGAAGAATGACAACCGCACGGGGTGGCTATGGCACAGAAGACTCAGCCATCTCAACTTTAAGACGCTCAACAAGCTAGCAAGAAACATTCTAGCAAGGGGACTGCCGAATGAAGTATTCAGCAAAGACACTCAGTGTGAAGCATGTCTGAAGGGAAAGCAAACAAGGAATCAAAATCCTCCAGTTCCATCGCATTCCACGGATGGAATTCTTGGTACCGCTACATATGGATTTGTTCGGTCCCAGTCTCCCCGGTGACGATCGAGGCGTAAAATATGCATTAGTGGTCATAGATGACTACTCGCGCTACACATGGGTCATATTCATTGCCAACAAGTCGACGTCAAAACGAGTTACCAACGCTTCGAAAAAGCTCGGTGTCGAGAAGAACACCAAGATCGGAAAAATACGTTCGGACGCAGGAACCGAGTTCCTTAATTCCATGGTAAAGGAGTTACGCAAGCGAAGGAATAGAGCATGATACTTCACCGCACGCACACCTCGGCCAGAATGGAGTTGCTCGAACGAAAGAACAGAACTCTAAAAGAGGCAAAGCAAGGACTCTACTCGCAGACTCGAGGACTCCCAACCAAATTCGGGCGGAAGCTACCGATACCGCATGTTATACTCGGAATAGATCTCTACCGACAAAGCAAAGATAAGCGGACACCATATGAACTATGGAACGGCGGGAAGCCTTCTCTATCTTATTTCCATATTTTTGGTTGTTCATGCTTTATCCACAATAATGGGAAAGATCAGCTGAAGACTTTTGATAGCAAGTCAGATCAGGGAGTATTCTTAGGATACTCTCAGGTCAGCAAAGCTTTCAGAGTATTCAACCATCGGACTCTTTGCGTGGAGGAAAGCCCTCATGTTGTTTTTAACGAGTTTGCTACGAAGACAGGAGCAATAACTCAAATTCGAATCCGAGGACATCGGAAGCGGCTACAGGATCTAAGCTTAAAAGACAAATCTGAAAAGATCCAGCTATGTTGGGATGATGATACAAATCTACTGAATCTCAACCAGCTGAGCAAGTAGCTGAGCAGATTGATTCTCCCGAACAGAATCAATCCCAGGTAACTCAGGTCGATGAAGAAACCGTAGAGGTAAGCTGAGACCACTACCGAGAATAACAACTTAGGGGGAACATCTAGTAATGTTCCCGAGCCGAATGCCCCCGAACTCGGTGACTCGTAAGATCATACTCTTATCACCGAAATTCTTCAATCTCAGAATAGTACAACTGAAATGCCTAGCTCACCTACTATCTGTGTTGAACAAATTTCAGATGAAGAGTTAAAACATCGTAGATCGTGGCTAGATGCTCACACCGCCGATCTTATAATTGGAGATCCTTCAAGCACATGTCAAGACAAGATCCGGATTCTCGTCAAGGAGAAAGCGCATTATTTTCCCCGCTTCTTGTCTACCGAAGAGCCTCGGAATATTGAGGATGCACTTAAAGATGCCGACCGGATTATTGCTATGCGAGAAGAGGCTGAATCGGTTCACGAGAAACGAAGTATGGGAGCTTGTAAGACGGACCCGGCATCAACATGTCATTGGAACCAAATGGGTCTTCAAAAACAAGCGAGATGAAAACAACGTTATAGTCGAGAACAAAGCAAGGCTCGTGGCTAAAGGCTACCTTGTCAAGCCGAAGGAATAGATTTCGATGAAACTTTCGCTCCAGTTGCAAGATTGGAGGCAATTAGACTATTCCTAGCCTACGCAACACATCAACGATTCGAGTTTATCAAATGGATGAGAAGTCTCGCTTTCCCGAATGGCGTGCTGAAAGAAGAAGTCTATGTGGAACAACCGCCCGGCTCAAACAGGGACATCAAGTATATAGACTCGAGAAAGGCTCTATACGGGTTAAAACAAGCACCCGGGGCTTGGTACGATACCCTGTCCGAGTTTCTTCTTCGTAAAGGTTTTCGTAAAGGCACGATGAGACCGCACTCTATTCAAAGATTCGACCGGAAGAAGACTTATTACTTGTGCGGATCTACGTGGATGACATTATATTCGGATCAAAGAATGTCATCATGTGTCGGCAATTTGAAAAGATGATGAAGGATAAGTTTGAGATGTCGATGATGGGTGAAATGAACTACTTTCTTGGTTTTCAAGTCAAGCAATCCGAAAAGGGAACGTTCATCAACCAAGGCAAATACACTCGAGACCTCATCAAAAGATTCGGCCGCACATCCGGCAAATCAATCAAGATCCCGATGAACACGAATATGAAGATAGATCTTGATAAAGAGGGAGTATCGGTAGACCAAACTCGAATACCGTGCTATAATTGGTTCTTTATTATATCTAACGGCTACTCGTCCCGACATAACTTATGCTCGTAGGTGTCCGTGCTCGATTTCGGGGCGAATCCCAAGCGAGTCATATGGACTCAAGAAAGAAGATTCTCCGCTATCTACGAGGAACACCGACATGGGTTTGTGGTATCCGAATG
The DNA here is from genome assembly GCA_028984105.1 of Lavandula angustifolia. Taxonomy (NCBI): domain Eukaryota; kingdom Viridiplantae; phylum Streptophyta; class Magnoliopsida; order Lamiales; family Lamiaceae; genus Lavandula; species Lavandula angustifolia. Next base: position 9,993,659 of record CM054817.1, read on the forward strand.
ATGATAATATTGAACTAAGCTGGTTATTCGATGCCGACTATGCGGGATGTAGAATAGACCGAAAATCAACTTCGGGAACATGTCGGTTCCTTGGCAGCAAGCCGATCTCATGGTTTTCAAAGAAAAAGCACTCAGTGGCCACGTCGACTACCGAAGCCGAATACATGGCTGGCCGGAAGTTGTTGCGCCTGCATCCTTTGGGCCGAGAGACAAGTGAGAGACTATGACGTCATTCGGAATGAAGTGCCGATTTTCTCGCGACAAGCACCGGTGCTATTGCAATCACTCGAGAACCCCGTACTTCACACGAGATGCAAGCACGTGGACATCGGACATCACTTCATTCGTGACCATGTCGAGAAAAAGGATATCGAGGATGGAGAAGATCCATACCGACAAGCAACAGTGATATACCGACCAAGCCTCTAGCTGAATCCAGATTCAGAGAACTTTCAGTAGAGCTAGGTCTGTTGGACCCTACTAACCCCAGTCAGTGAGAGGTTTCAGGAGAGAGACATTTCAGTAAGGGGGAATGTTCACTCTCAGTACTGATACATTCAGTACGTAGAGACGTAAAACCATCTACACGAGGTATCAGCTGACTACTATGTTCAGCTGACAGGTTTGCGTATCTCTACTCAGTAGTAATTTAATACAACAATACCTTGCATTTATGGCAAAGATTCAGCATGACATTAATATCTTTTGGTTTGTCTTTATTATTAACGGCTCACATTTAATGCACGACATTCCATACATAAGCTTGCTGAACTCGCACGCATTTAATGCATGTCTTTTCACAGTTACTACTTAGGCTATTTTACAACTGGCTTTGACTTAGGCGCCTTTTGTGATCATTGCCTATTTTTAACTTCTAATCTTAACCGTCCATATCATAAAGCAAGTTTACATTTAGCCTTCGATCGAAAACCCGTTGACCTTCATAGTTGATATGTATATTCGATCATATCTTTGAAACCGCCATTTCGCATACTTCATAACTTTCAAATTCGAAAAATCCGAGATCTCGCATTCGCAATCCTTACTTGCAACTTCACTCTCAATCTTATCTCGAATTTTATCTATTGGTATGCTTATATACGTTAATGTATTTGTTATATGTTTCAAGATCGCATTGTACAAGATCTGTTCTATCCAAGAAACGGTGCGATTCATTTCTTGTAACAGTACAATGGCGAAACCAATATCTCTATGATATCTCCCGCGGATATGCAGAACAATTCTGGAGAAGGATCGCGTGTGGTTTGAACCCACCATGGATTTCTATTCATGCGATCTGGAGTACATGGACGATATATTCTCAGCTCTGCACGAGTCGTGGCCGGAGAAATTTCTGTCTAGGAGGCCTTCGTTCTTCCTCCCGAGACAAGGTTGCGTAGCTGTACTTGAATTCGGACGCGCGGTGTCGGAGACATAGTGGCGAGATTTGTTGCCCATTCTATCCAAAACGCCACTACGGAGTGGGGCGAGATGTCCATCAAGGATGCTTTGAAGCGGAGTTTTGATCTCGCCCTCCGAAGGGACCCGATGCGATCGGGTACAGAGACGACCGAGTTGATGAATATCTTATCGTCTTCTGTGGAAAGCCCACTACTTTCAGAGCTGCTTTTCCGAAGAACAACATGTTGCCTCAGTTCAGGGCACTTGCTTATATAGTGACGCAGCTACTGACAAGCCAAGCAGGGTCGTTTGACCAGGTGTCGAGGCCTAAGATTCAGATGATGATGGCCATATACGGCCGAGCCCGGATTAATTAGACGGAGTTCTTTCTTCGAGAATTCATGGCTCGAGCCGCTAAGTTCGACAAGGCATCGAACATGCCGAGCGCAAAGGGCAAATTGTCTGTATGGACTCAAACCGTCCATCATGATCGAAGATTTATGTGGATCGAGCCTATCACCTACGGTGACAAGGAGTACTTCAATGTGAAGAAGGTCGGATTTCACAACAAGACAAGGCGCTTCGGCAGATAGGGTCAGGACCCTCAGCAGTCTCTCCGCAATCAAAGTCTCAGCAGGCTACGCCTACAAAGAAAAGAACCCCTCCCGCTAAAACTCCTAAGGCACCGGCAAAGAAACTGAAGAAAGCCGTTGAGGTGCCAGCTACTGAGGAGGTTCCAGAAGTACCTGCTGAACAGGCTCCTGAGAAGACTACTCAGCCCCTGCAGCTGGTTGATGAGTCCGAGTCTTCTGAGAAGACTCAGTCAGTGGAGAAGATTGTTTCCACTGAAAGGGACCAAGGGGATGCTTCTGAAGTTCAGAGCGCAGTTACTCAGCGCCTAGACAGCCCCCTTTCTGTCCCTCCACTCAGCTCAGTCCCTCCAACTGAAGAGCAGACTTCACACATAGACTTGGAGTCTGAGACTGCATCTGAAGGTGAATCAATCGGGATGGAAGCAGCAGTTATCGTCTCTAGAGCTTCCCGAGAGATCATCCAGTTTATTCCAGAGCTTGCTGACCATTCAGATTTGCTCGTCCTAGCCAAGTCAGCAACGCTCCATATGATCCTACGCTTTCAGGAGTGGCCTCAGCTTCAACGCCTTGTTCTACACTACTCCTGTCAGCAGCTACACTTGGAAGAACTGAGATTGCGTGAGGAGATAGGCTATTCAGAGCCTGAGAACCTCAACACGATTGAGAATCTAAGGGCGGCCATGCTTGCAATTATTGCTGATCGACGCCAAGCAGCTGGCTCGCCGCCCTCAGATGGGTCTGACCACGAGGGTCAGGACCCACCCTGATGATTCGAGCCCCGGAAAGCTCGATGAGGGACATCCACAGGACAAGGATACCCATACTGAAGCAGCACCACCACTCAGTATCCTTGGTCCTGAGAAGTCCAAGGCTGGTGCTTCGTCCTCAGCAGAGCCCGCTCAGCTCTTGCTGCAGTCGACTTTCGAAGCAGCACCCGGCCCGGACCGCAAAGAGATCTCGATCGGTGGCAAAAGCCTTAACGCGCCCAAGGGATCAAAAATCGAGATCTTGCGAAGGCTATCCATAGGACATGGAAGCGGCATCGCTCAAGCCACGACTAAAGAACTTCGTGGGCTGAAGTCTTCTATCTCTTCATCGGCCGCCCCGATGTTTCCGCGCTTATTTCGAAGCGTTGGCTCAAGAACAAGTCAAATTCGAAGCTCGGCTCAAGATCTTTCGGGAGAGCCAAGCCAAGCTACTTGATGAATTTTTGGCTTCTAAAGCGGCTCATACCGACGCTATCACCGAACAATCCGAGGCCACCTGAACAAAGACTTGAGAATATCCAACCGGCCTTGGAAGACAAGATCACCGAGAAGCCGAAAGACTTCAAGGAAGCAATGACCTCTCTCACAAGCAAGTACAAGGAAGACCTTACCATGGAGAGGAACGAGTTGCATGAGGCTCGACTAAGCTCCACCATCGTCTTGATGAGTCTGTCAACCTCCTACAAAAGTCCGAAGAAGTCGGGCCCTAGTCCCTACCCGGTGCTCATTGATGATGCCAAAAAGGGGGAAAGTGAAGGAAAAAGGGAAGGAGAGAAGAGTACCGAGAAGCCGACTCCCACCAAAAGTCCAAAATCTAAGGGGGAAGCTACACCGAAGTCATCCCGGACTCAAACTCGGTCTCGAAGGGTGAGGCCCGGGGGTGTTTCGGCTGCGAGCACACGGTGAAACCGGCCCAAGTGGCTCAGGGACCCCCAGACTACTCGAGCAACCCGGACTCCCAAAGACATTATTAAGGAGGTTGCTTGAGTACGCCGAACAAGCGGTGGAGGACTCGAAGAAGAAGAGACTCCTCTTCCACCACCGGTTCAAGAAGGCAAGGGCAAACAAAAGCTTAAAATTCCAACCCCTCCAAAGAAAGCGATTAAGGTACATATCTCGCGAGGAGGAAGCCCAAATAGGCTGCGGATGAGAGACGGCCGTAGAAATTGCAGAGGCCGAAGCGGCTAACAAGCCAAAGTCTAAGCCTCGCCAAAGGAAAGACTAAAGCCCCATCCGAGAGGAGGAAAGAGAACCGCTAGATCGCCTCCGAGAAAGCTCATCATAACGGATGAAGAGGACGAGAGAAAAGGAAAAGGAGCAACGAAGCAGAAGAGTACCGAAAGGCGTGGTACATCCAAATCTAGATCTAGTACCTCTGCCGAATCGAACAAGCTCCTCGAAGCCTCAAGAGCAAGATGCGAAATTGAAGAAATCTTTGCTCGGATGGATAGATATCTCTACGAGAGGAGAGGAAGCTAGACGGATAGAGGCCGCCGACGGAGGATACATTTGGCAGACCTTGAGGCACTCAGGAAGCGTACTGAACAAGAGGCCAGGCTGAGAGTTCCTTCGAAAGCTGACATTCCTTATCGATACAGAAGGTTCAGGAAGCCAAACGATCTAAAAACACATAGATGGCCGAGATCAGATGAATGGATGCTTATTCAGTTCAATCAGAGATGGGAATCGGCCAAGATAGAGTTTATCAAGAGAAATTATTTCTCGCGATTCTGGCCTGAAATGTCTAAGGCTGATGCCTATGTCGAGTGGATGACCATTACTGAACCTGATCTTTACCCATATATGCACAGAGCAGTAACTGAAGGGGTAGTAGTCAGCGTTCCTGAAGCAAGGATCATTCCTCCACCCAGAAGACAAGACGACTCAGTACATCTCGGAATGATTGAACAAGAAGTGAAGAATGCTGCGTTGAACAGAGGTCTAGAACAAGATGATCCAGCAGACTTCGCCGAATACCTGAAGCTGAGGAAGAACACGTTCAGAATGTATGGAGTCCCACTGCCTGAAGATAAATCCCAAGGTTTCATGAATAGGATTCAACAGTTTAAGGGTTCTCCTTCTTAGTTCTCCTTTTAGCTTAGCAAGATTTGTAATGTACTGAACTAGTTATTATATATATACAAATCTTCTTTTGGCTCTGACAACTACTTGTTGTCTAAATAGCCGTGTTTGCTTTATGCTTTAACACTCAGAATCACTGAAGTGATTACTGACACACACATACTTTGTTTATTTACTTGTCAGTTTTTGCTCGGTTAGATCTCTGATAGACTAGACTTTCGAAGAGTTATTATTTCTCTTAGGGGGAAATTGTTGCATGGGGGAAATTATTGTAAAGGGGGAAATTGTTCTGCCCTGTCTCCCTCAGTAGTCTAGCACTTACCAGACAACTCCACTCGATCATACTTGTAATATTTGTAAGGAGCTCGTTTCTGAGTAAGTTAGTGTTTAGCATAGTTGATAGGACATAGATGATAGGTTTTGGCATCATCAAATAGGGGGAAATTGTTGGGTGATGATTCAATCCTCAGCATGATCATACTTGTGGGAAATGACTCTATCTTCTATACTGGATCACGCTCAGTAGCCTCGTGCTCTGAACTGTTAAGAAGATTTGAAGATCCCAAAACCCTATCGATTGGTGAACCATTCCTTTGTATTTGTATTTGTCTCGAGGTTTCGGACTCGGTAGACACTCTGCTCGGTCAAGGCGCTCGGTAGCTTATTTGCCTCGGCACCGGTGCGAGAAGACTCCGGTGATCTTTGGACTCAGCGAGAGCGGTATACCGAGAGAGTCGGTTGAACCGAACTCCGGCAGAGTAGTTCACCTGGACTCGAGCGATCATCGTAGACTTATCTCGGCAGCCTATCTACCGAATACAAGGTCAGACTCAGCAACGGCAGATAGTCTTCAGGACTGTCAGAATCTTTTGAAAGACAATCGGCATTGTCATGTACGAGGAAGAGAGAAGTCAGCTTCAGTCTGTCTCGAAGTTTGTGCTGTCTCAACCACTCCATCCACCTCAACGAATGACAAGCATACACGTGTCTTCTCACCTGCTAAAGCTGCAGTCAAACTTTTACCTAAAAAGGTGGGAAAGTACACTGTTACCTACACCAAAAGAGCCGTTTGCTACCAAAAAGAGAGAGAGAGAAGAAGATCGTCTCCAACGGATCTATTTTCAATCTCTGCTCTATAAATAGAGGGATCATTCAAGATTTGAAGCACTCAAGAAACCAAGAACTAGAGAGAGCGCGAAAAAGAGCGAATTCCAAAGGAAAAAGTCTTAGCAAGAACTCGAAGAACAATCTCCGGCGAAAGACTACATTCTAGCTCATAGGGAATCAAGCTAAACCAACATATAAAGCCTCTAGTATCCAATCGACGTTACACGAACTTATAGCTTACCTTCAGCTGTTCGTCGATCTAGAAGCTACTCTCTCATATTCCCTATCCCTCTAACCCTAAGCTCAACCGTTCTTATCTATAGCTTAGACGAAGGAGTTCACATTTGAACCCAATCCTTATTGTATAAGGACTCCTTCACTGTTGGAGAAGTTTGTCAAACACTTTAAGTTTGATAGTGTTGTAAACTGAGACTTGGATCAGTATAAAAACCAAGACGCGGCTTTGCTCAGTGTGCAAGCTGACTGAGACTAACTTAGGATAATAAATAGCCTCCTGATCATTCGGGACAGTGGACGTAGGATTTGAGCGATATCCGAACCACTTTAAAAATCCTGTGTCTCTTACTGCTTTCTTAACTGTTGCATTGATTTTACTATTCATACTGAACATCATATTTAAAATCAATCAACTGTCTCAGCATTCTGAACTTTTAAATCTACTGAACTGAGACTTGCATAAAACGTTTTCCTCATCAAAACTGATTTGGGCCTACACAATTCCGCACACTGAACTCTCACTGATCGATACTGAATTCTGACCTAGTCAGTTAGCAGATCTCAGCTGAGTCAGTACTCTTTTAGCCTTTAACACGATTCAGAACAGTTGTCTGGTCTGCTGAACTATTTCAGTACGGCACCTTCCTGTATAGGATTGTTCGTGTTCGAAAGTCGAGAAATTTGGATTCAGGTGTATTCACCCCCCCCCCCTCTACACCTGAACTCACTCACGGGACCAACATCAGTAGTCTAGGACTCGAAGAACAACTCCACTGATCCTACTTGTAATACTTGTAAGGAGCTCTGTTTCTGATAAGTCATAGTGTTAGTTTGTTTGTTTAGTTGATAGCTATTAGGTTTTGGCATCATCAAATAGGGGGAAAATGTTGGGTGATGATTCTATCCTCAGTAGTATCGATAATAGTGGGAAATGATTCAGTCTTCTATGCTGTTACACAGTCAGTAGCCCTGTGCTCTGAATGGATTTATGAAGATTTGAAGATCCCAAAACCCTATATTGATTGGTGAACCATTACGTTGTATTTTTGTTGTCTCTGAGGTTTCAGACTCAGCAGACTCTCTGCTCTGGCTCAGGCACTCAGTAGATTACCCGCCTCAGCACCAAAGTAGAAGACTCGGTATCTTGGACTCGGCGAGAGCAGATGCCGAAAGGAGTCAATGGAACTGAACTCAGCAGGAGTAGTTCACTGTACTCAGAGCTGATCTTCAGTAAAGCCGACTCAGCAGGAGAATGCTACTGAATCAGAGGTCAGACTCATCAACGGCCAGACAGTCTTCTGACTGTCAGAATCTTTGAAGTCACTTTTCAGCAGAGTCAATACGAGGAAGAAAGAAGTCAACTTCAGATCTCATTGAAGTCTAGTCTGTCTCAACCACTTTCTGAACCTCCACCAATGACAAGCAGATACGTAACCTATATCTACTTAAAGCTGCAAGTCAACAACTTTCCAGAAAAGGAGGGAAAGGACACTGCTACCAAACTTCAAAAGAGCCGTTAGCTACCCAAAAGAGAGAGAAAAAGGATCGTCGTCTCCAACGGATCTATCCTAATCTCTTCTCTATAAATAGAGGGATAAATTGAAATTTGAAGCTAGCGAATACTCATGAATACGAACGAACACAACCGAACCTACGCATACACGAGAGAATAAACAGAGCATTCAAACGAGCTAATCCGAAAAGCCTAAATCTTCCGCAAGAAGTTCGAAGAATCTATCTCCGGCGAAAGACTACATTCTAGCTCCTAGGGAACCAAGCTTAACTGTTTCATACAACCTCTAGTATCCAAATGACGATACACGAACCTAACGCTATATTCAGTTGTTCGTCGTTCTAGAAGCCACCTCCTTGTTCCCTATCCCTCTAACCTAAGCTCAATAGCATATATCCATAGCTTAGACGAAGGAGTTCATCTTTGAACTGATCCTTATTGTAAAGGACTCCTTCATAGTTGGAGAGTTTTTCAAACACTCAGTTTGATAACCGTGTAAACTGAGACTTGCTCAGTATAAATCTCAAGACCAGTGTTTGTCCAGTGTACAAACCAACTGGGACTACCTCAGTATAATAAATAGCCTCCTGATCTTTCGGGACAGTGGATGTAGGATTTTTGTGTCCGAACCACTTTAAAAATCTGTGTCGTGTGTTCTGTTCTTAACTGTTGCATTGATTTACTGTTCATACTGAAAAACCTTCTTTAAATCATTCAACTAAGTTTCAGCAAATTTAATAGACTGCATTAATCAACTGAAACTGTTTTGATAAAAACGTTTTCTAACTCAACTGAATTGGGCCTACACTATTCCGCACCACTGAACTCTATCTGCAAGATACTGAATTCTGACACTCAGTCAGCTAGCAGGTGTCAGTAGAGTCAGTCACTCTGCCAACATGATTCAGAATAGCTCACCTGGTCTGCTGAACTCGTTCAGTACGATATCATCCTGAAAAGGATTGTTCGTGTTTAAGTTGAGAAAATTGGTTTCAGGTGTATTCACCCCCCCCCCTCTACACCTGAACGTGCTCTCGGGACCAACAACTTAGGTTAGAGGGATAGGGAACAAGGAAGAGGCTTCTAGAACGATGAAAAACTGAATATAGCTTTGCGTTCGTGTATCGTCGTTTGGATACTAGAAGTTGTATGAAACAGTTAAGCTTGTTCCCTAAGAGCTGGAATGTAGTCTTTCGCCGGAGATAGATTCTTCGAACTTCTTGCGGAAGACTTAGGCTTTTTGAATTAGCTCGTATGAATGCTCTGTGTGTTCTCTCGTGTTCTTCCCGTGAGCTTCAAATTTCTATTTATCCCTCTATTTATAGAGAAGAGATTAGGATAGATCCGTTGGAGACGATGATCCCTTGTCTCTCTCTTTTGGGTAGCTAACGGCTCTTTTGAAGTTTGGTGGCAGTGTCCTTTCCCTCCTTTTCTGGAAAGTTGTTGACTTGCAGCCTTAGTAGATATAGGATACGTGGCTGCTTGTCATTGGCCGAGGTTCAGAAAGTGGTTGAGACAGAACAGACTTCAAGGAGATCTAAACTGACTTCTCTCTTCCTCGTATTGACTCTGCTGAAAAGTGACTTCAAAGATTCTGACAGACAGAAGACTGTCTGGCCGTTGCTGAGTCTGATCTCTGATTCAGTTGCATACTCCTGCTGAGTCGGCTCTACTGAAGATCAGCTCTGAGTACAGTGAACTACTCCTGGTGAGTTCAGTTCCACTGACTTCTTTCGCATATCTTGCTCCCGCCGAGTCCAAGATTCTCGAGTCTTCTACTTCTGGTGCTGAGGCGGATAATCTACTGAGTGCCTGAACCAGAGCAGAGGGTCTGCTGAGTCTGAAATCTCAGAGACAAAACAACGTACAACGTAATGGTTCACCAAACAAAATAGGGTTTTGGGATCTTCAAATCTTCACAGACTTATTCAGAGCACAGGGCTACTGAGTCGTATCTTACCACAGAAGACTGAGTCATTTCCCAATATTTATCAACACTGCTAAGGATAGAATCATCACCCAACATTTCCCCCTATTTGATGATGCCAAAACCTAATAGCTAACAACCTAACACTATGACTTATCAGAAACAGAGCTCCTTACAAAATTACAAGTAGGATCAGTGGAGTCATTCTTTAAGTCCTAGATTACTGAGGGGATCAGGGCAGAAAGTCAGAATAAATATAGAGGCTGAACAACACTTCCCCCTGTCTTAACAACATTTTCCCCCTATGCTATCAAGTCTATTAGAATCTAAGCAACAACTGACAACAAATAATCAGACAGTGAGTGTGTGACTCAGTAATCACTTCAGTGATTTTGAGTGTTAAGCATAAACAAACACGACTATTCAGACAATAAGATATTGTCAAAGCCAAATAGAGATATTATATATGTAAAGAAGTTCAGTACAGTTACATCTCTGCTAGACTAGAGAAAAAGATACAAAGAGAACACAGAGGCTAGAAGTCATTTGAACTGCCTAATCCTGTCTTTGAAATCTTGGGATTGAGATTCAGGAAGAGGCACTCCATACATGCGATAAGTGACCTTTCTCAGCTTCAGTATCTCAGCAAAGTCCGCTGGATCTTCTTCATCAAGAAATTTGGCTTCAGCAGCGTCCTTCACTTCTTTCTCTATTACTCCATAGTGAATGGATCCGTCAAGTCTCTGTGGGGGTGGTAGGATTCTAGGGTTTGGAACTCTGACTTCGACATTTTCTTTGAAAGCTTTCTGGAATCTGGCATACATATCTAAGTCGGCTCTCATTATCCATTTAGTATAAGCCACAACTTTGCGCTTCTCAGACCAGAATCTCCAGAAATAGTTTCTTTTAATGAACTTGATTTTCAGCTCTTCCCACCGCTGCGTGAATTCCACTGGCATCCATTCATCTGTTCTAGGCCATCTGTGAGTCTTCAGATCCGTAGGCTTTCTGAATCTCCTGTATCTGTAGGGGATGTCAGCCTTCGAGGGGATCCTCTGACTAGCTTCCTTTTCCGTTCTCAGCCTGAGAGCCTCAAGATCTGCCATATGTAATCTCTCTCTGGCTGCTTCAATTTGCCTGGCCTCTTCACCTCTGTATAGGTATCTATCTAACAGAGCCCAGATCTCTTCCATTTCTTGTTCATGTGCCTTAGAGGTAGTGTAGGAAGGCTTGTGAGGTAGCTCTTCTTCTGAGTTAGCGGGAGTTGATGATTTTTCTTTGGAGGTACCCTGCTGCTCAGTAGATTGTTGCTACTGCTACTCCTTCTCCTTGTCAGCTTCGTCGCTGAGTTTAAGCGTTTTGGGAGGCAGCCTTGCACTTGTTCTCTTGCCTCCAGCTGGAGCCTTAGATTTGCCTTTGACAGGCTTCGGTTTGGGTTTGTTGGCTGCTTTAGCTTCGGCTATCTCCCTAGCTAGCTTCTCGTCTGCGGCTATCTGAGCCTCCTCCTCCGGGGTAATGAACCTCTTGGGTCCTTTCTTCTTGGAGGGAGGAGTTGGGAGTTTCAGAACTTTCTTGCCTTTGCCGGCAACAGGAGGAGGAAGAGGAGCTTCTTCCTCTTCTGAGTCCTCCTCGTAAGCATACTCTGCAACTTCCTTAATAATGTCAAGGGGAGTCTGTGTTGCCTGAGTAGCGACTTCTCTGGCTCCTGAGCCACTTGGGCCAGTCTCAGTTGATGCTACAGCTGCAGCTGAGACACCCTGGGCCTCGCCAGTTTCAGTAGGTACAGTAGGGGCGGATGACTGAGTTGAGGTTTCCCCTGCTACTGACCTTGCTCTCTTCGGAGCCTTCAGTATCAGCTCCTTGGCAGCTTCCCCCTTAGTTGATTTCTCTATTACACTTTCCCTTTTCTTTGCCAAACTTTCCCCCTTTTTGGCATCAGCAAGTAGGGTTGGGGGCGGAGCAGATACCTTTCTGTTCAGGCTTTTGTAGGAGGCTGACAGATCGTCTAATCTTGTATGAATCTTGGTCAGTGCCTCATGCAGCTCATTTCTCTCGTTGGTCAGCTGATTGTTGTATTCTTTGTGTGAGAGATCTGCTGCAACCTTGAACTCTTTCAGCTGCTGCTCAACCTTCTCTTCAAGATCCTTCTGAGTAGTTTGGATTCTGAGTTCGTTGGCTTGAGAGATGGCTGTGACTGATTCAGTGTGAGCGGTTTGAGCGGCCTTGTATTGATTCATCAGTTTATCGTGGCCTTCTTGAATCGTCTTGAGCTGAGCCTCAAAATCAGCTCTCTGTGCAGCTAAGGCATTCGTCAGAATGCTGGAGAAGTCAGGGACTTGGGATGAAGAAATGGCGGTTCTGAGTCCCTGCAGCTCTGCACTCTGTGCCTCAGTGGTTTGCCGCCAAGTTTTGTGGATGGTACGGGCAAGAAGGCGATTCTAAGTGCCTTGATTCTTCAGTGCCCTGGCCACTATTTTCGAACGACGGCTCCTTGGGTTGGGCGCTACTTCGAAAGCAGATTGGAGAAGAAGTTGAGTAGGATCAGCTGCCTTCGAAGTACCAGCCACCGTCTACCCAGGACCAAGGATGCTGAGTGGAGGGTCAGCAGTAGATGCAGTGGCATCCTTGTCCTGTTGAGATCCCTCATCAGGCTTCTCAGGGCCTGAATCATGGGGTGGGTCCTGACCATCGGGGTCAGACCCATCTGAGGGTGCGGGTGCTGAGACTGGTTGTCTCTCATTCAGCAAGGCGAGCATGGCCGCCCTCAGATCCTCGAGCGTGCCGAGGTCAGATGGCTCTCAGTAGCCAATCTTCCCTCTTATCAGCAGCTCTTCTTCATGGAGCTGTTCACAGGAATGGTGTATGATTAGTCGCTTCAGATTGTGCCATTCCTGGAACCTGATCAACATATGGAGTCTCGCCTGCCTAGCCAATATGACAAGATCTGAGTGGCTGGCGATCTCCGGAATCACTTCAGAAATCTCTCGGGAAGCTCTGGATTTGAGCGCTGAGGCCTCCATCCCAACAGATTCTGACTTCGAGGCTGTCTCCGAGCTCTCGACTTCGATAGGAGATGCTTGTTTCTCAGTAGATGGGATACTGCTAAGGGGAGGTACGTCCAAGGGGCTCTCCAGAGTCTGAACTTCTTCAATCTGGACTTCTGATTGGATCTCTTCAGCTTTGATCCCTTGGTCCATTGTCTCTCCATGTTCAGTGAAAATGATTTTCTCCACTGATTGAGTCTTCTTAGAAGACTCAGGCTCGTCTCTCAGCTGTAGTGGTGGCTGAGTAATGACGGCCTCTGTTTCCACCGCAGTTTCAGTGGGCGCAACCTCGCTGACCTTCTTCAGCTTTTTGGTTGGCGTCTTTGGTGTGGATTTTGGTGGGGACCTCTTCTTCTTCGGCGTTGAGGTCTGCTGAGTCCCACTCGTAGGTGCAGCTGGCCCTGCGCCAATCTGTTGAAGGGCTGTTGACCTATTCTGGAATCTGACTTTCTTCACGTTGAAGTATTGTTTGTCAGCAAAGGTGACCTTGTCAGATGCGCAGAAATCCTCTATCATCACTGAGAGTTTAAGTCCGTAGAGGAGCTTTCCTTTGGCGCTCAGCCTGTTAGATACCTTATCAAATTTGGTTGACTGCATCATAAACTCTCTGAGGAAAAATTCTGTCCAGTTGATCTTGACCCGATCATATATGGCCATCATCAGTTGCAGTTTGGGTCTGGACACTTGGTCAAACGAGCCTGCTTGACTCGTCAGCAACTGAGTCATAGTATATGCTAGTGCTCTGTACTGAGGGAGCATTGCGTTCTTTGGAAAAGCGCCCTGAACACTGTTGGCTTTCCGCAGAACTCGGTGAGGTACTCATCCATCAAATCATCTTTATAAGCGAAGGTGCTGAATCCTGAGATGGGGAGGTTGAAACTTTTCTGAAGAGCTTCGTGGATGGACATCTGCTTCACTTCAATCATGGAGCGGGAGGGATCGCCTACTGTATGGACGACAAATCTCCCTCTGATGTCTCCATCTACTGAATCAGAGTTCATGTAGATCTTTGCAACTTGGCGCGGGAGGAAGAAAGTCGGCCTTCTCGTCAGAAATCCTTCCGGACTGGTTTCTCTGAGAGCGTAGAATATCTCCTCCATAAAGTCCAGGTCGCACTCATCAAATTCCATGATAGGCTCGCACCAGACTCGATCCTTTTCGAGGATCTCTTGCATATCTACCGGAGCACCTACTTGAGTTCCAGTCATTATTGTAATCTGCATACACAGTATAAGTCAGTATCGATTAAGAATATAAAAGAGATAGAGACATATGATGCTTAAAGATCATTCAAAAATTACCGAAAGATTTTTTGAAGATTTTGAAGAGAGTTTTGATAGAAGGTAAAATGTATTTCAGAAAATCTCGGGTACTTAAGATATTTGCAGATATGGAATGGCGGTTTCAAAGATTTGAACGCATATATAGCTTAGAGAAGATAAACAGTTAAAGATCAATGGTTCAGTTTAAACGCGCTTTTTAGATGGACGGCTAGGATTAAGTTTTATAAAATAGGCAATGATCAAATTAGTCGCCTAAGTCAAAAGCCAGTTGAAAATAGCCTAAGTAGTAACTTGATACGACATGTATTTAATGCGTGGTAGAGTTCAGCATGCTTGTACATAGAATGTCGTGTATTAAATATGATCTGTTAAAAATTAAATGACATTTCCTAAGGCATTGAATACGATGCTGAATCTGATCATAAATGCACAGAATTGTTCTGTAGGCTACTGAGTAGAGATACGCAAACCTGTCAGCTGAACATCGTAGTCAGCTGATACCTCGTGTAGATGGTTGCTGAGTCTCTACGTACTGATTGTACTCAGTACTGAGAGTGAACATTCCCCCTTACTAAATGGTCATCTCCTGAATCCTCTTACTGACTGGAGTCAGTAGGGTCCAGCAGACCTAGCTCTACTGAAAGTTCTCTGAATCTGGATTCAGCTAGAGGCTTGGTCAGTATATCAGCCCTTTGATGGTCAGTATGGATCTTTTCCATCCTGATATCCTTCTTTTCGACATGGTCACGAATGAAGTGGTGTCTGATGTCCACGTGCTTGCATCTCGTATGAAGTACAGGATTTCGAGTGATTGCAATGGCACCGGCATCGTCGCGAGAAGATCGGCACTTCATTCTGAATGACGTCATAGTCGCGTAGCTGCTGTCTCAGCCAAAGGATTTGGGCGCAGCAACTTCCGGCAACCATGTATTCAGCTTCAGTAGTTGACGTCGCTACTGAATGATGTTTCTTTGAGAACCATGAGATCAGCTTACTGCCGAGGAATTGACACGTTCCAGAAGTTAACTTTCGGTTGATTCTACATCCTACATAGTCAGCATCAGAATAACCAGTTAGTTCTATATTATCATCAGCTGGATACCATAAACCCATGTCAGGTGTTACTCTGAGATAGCGGAGAATCTTCTTTGCTGAGTCCATGTGACTTTGCTTCAGATTCGCCTGAAATCGAGCGCAGACACCTACAACATAAGTTATGTCAGGACGAGTAGCTGTTAAGTATAATAGAGAACCAAATATAGCACGAAATTCAGTTTGGTCTACTGATACTCCCTCTTTATCAAGATCGATCTTCATATTCGTGTTCATCAGGATCTTGATTGGTTTGCCGGATGTGCAACCAAATCTCTTGATGAGGTCTCGAGTGTATTTGCCTTGATTGATGAACATCCCCTTCTCAGATTGTTTGACTTGAAAGCCGAGGAAATAGTTCATCTCTCCCATCATTGACATCTCGAACTTATCCTTCATCATTCTTTCGAACTGCTGACACATGATGACATTCTTCGAGCCGAAGATGATGTCATCTACGTAGATCTGCACAAGTAATAGGTCGTCTTCCAGTCGAATGCTGAATAATGTGCGGTCTACTGTGCCCTTCTGAAAACCTTTCTGAAGAAGAAACTCAGATAGGGTATCGTACCAAGCCCTGGGTGCTTGTTTTAACCCATACAGAGCCTTTTTGAGTCTATAAACTTGATGTCCCTGCTGAAAGCCGGGAGACTGTTCCACATAGACTTCTTCTTTCAGTACACCGTTCAGGAAAGCAAACTTCACATCCATTTGATATACTCTGAATCTTTGATGTGTTGCGTAGGCTAGGAATAGTCTGATTGCCTCCAATCTTGCAACTGGAGCGAAAGTTTCATCGAAATCTATCCCTTCGGCTTGACAATAGCCTTTTGCCACGAGTCTTGCTTTATTCCTTACTATGACGTTGTTTTCATCTCTCTTGTTCTTGAAGACCCATTTAGTTCCGATCACATGTTGATGTCGAGGTCTGTCAACAAGCTCCCAAACTTCGTTTCTCGTAAACTGATTCAGCTCCTCCTGCATGGCTATGATCCAGTCAACATCTTTCAGTGCATCCTCAACTGACTGAGGTTCTTCAGTAGACAAGAAGCAGGAATATAAGGCGCTTTCTCCCTGACAGAATCTGGATCTTGTCTTTACGCTTGCTGAAGGATCTCCTATAATTAAGTCAGAAGTGTGAGCATCCAGCCACGATCTATGATGTTTCAACTCTTCATCTGAAATTTATTCAACACAGATAGTAGGTGAGTTAGGCATTTCAGTTGTACTATTCTGAGATTGAAGCAGTTCAGTTATAAGAGTGTGATCTACTGAGTCACCAGGTTCAGGGGCATTTAGCTCAGGAACATCATTAGTTCCCCCTGAATTATTATTCTTAGTAGAGGTCTCAGTTACCACTGGGGTTTCTTCATCGACCTGAGTTACACGGGATTGACTGCGTTGCGGAGAGTCAATCTGCTTCGGCTACTTCGCTGGCTGGTTGAGATTCAGTAGACTTGTCTTCGGTTTCCTCATCTGAATCATCATCCCAACACAGCTGGATCTTTTCAACTTTATCTTTTAAGCTCAGATCCTGTAGCTGCTTACTGATGTCCTCAGATTCAGTGTTAGAGTTTTTGCTCCTGTCTTCAGTAGCAAACTCATTAAAAACAACATGAGGGCTTTCCTCCACGCAAAGGGTCCGATAGTTAAAGACTCTGAAAGCTTTGCTGGCCCGGGAGTATCCTAAGAACACTCCCCGATCTGACTTGCTATCAAAAGTCTTCAGCTGATCTTTCCCATTGTTGTGAATAAAGCACGAACACCCAAAAATATGGAAATAAGATAGAGAAGGCTTCCTGCCATTCCATAGTTCATATGGTGTCTTCTTATGCTGCTTTGTCAGTAGAGATCGATTCTGAGTGTAACATGCAGTGTCAGTAGCTTCTGCCCAGAATTTGGTTGGGAGTCCTAAGTCTGCGACTAGGGTTCTTGCTGCTTCTTTGAGTGTGCGATTCTTCCTCTCAGCAACCCCATTTTGTTGAGGCGTGCGCGCGGCAGACGTCTCATGCTCTATTCCTTCTACTTTGCAGAACTCCTCCACTATGAAATTAAGGAACTCAGTTCCTCTGTCAGAACGTATTTTGACAATCTTGGTGTTCTTCTCGATACTAAGCCTTTTCAGAAGCCTTGGTAACTCTATTTTGACGTCACACTTGTTGGCAATAAACATGACCCATGTGTAGCGTGAGTAGTCATCAATGACCACTAATGCATACTTTTTTCCTCTGATCGTCATTGGAGAGACTGGACCGAACAAATCCATATGTAGTAGCTGGAGGATTTCATCAGTGGAAGGAGATGGAACTGGCGGATTTTGATTCCTTGTTTGCTTTCCCTTTAGGCATGCTTCACACTGAGTGTCTTTGCTGAATACTTCATTCGGCAGTCCTCTTGCTAGAGTGTTTCTAGCCAATTTGTTGAGCGTTTTGAAGTTGAGATGACTGAGTCTTCTGTGCCAAAGCCACCCTTTTCTGTTGTCATTCTTCGCCAACAAACAAGCTTCAGGTTCAGCTGAGTTCCAGTCAGCTACATAGATATTCTTCTTGCGCGAACCTGATAACACTATTTTCCCTGTGTATTTATCAATAACATCACAGAAACCAGCGTCAAAAATCACTCTATTCGAGTTATCACAAAATTGATTAACAGAGAGAAGGTTATGCTGAAGTCCTTCAACATATGATACTCTTGGAACTGTTGCAGTTCCAATGCTGAGTGTTCCATAGCCTCTGGTGTAGCCTTTAGCATTGTCTCCAAACTCAATTCGGGGTCCTTCTTCAGTAGTATAATTCTTCAGCAAGTCCTTTTGGTACGTCATGTGTCTTGAGCATCCGCTGTCCACATACCAAGGGTCCTTGTGCACCTGCAAAACAGAATTATATTTAGGTACCCTTTATTTTTGATTTTGGGTCCTTAGATGTTAGTTTTGGTAACCCATATCTGTCTTATGACCCTGGTGGTCTCAGACAGTTTCTTTCCACTTGTGTCAACATATTTGACCACTGGACTGGTCACTGCTGACTTCTGAGGCTTTTCAGGTTCAGGAGTCCTGATCTTCTGAGTGGGTGGACTACTAACCTTTGCCTTCTGCACGGCCTTCTTCTTCTTTTTCTGACTTTTGGATGCTCTCCTGACTATTGGATCATAGTAATATGACCCATACTGAGCTGGATGTGTCAGTTGAGGAGGTCTGTACTGATCAGTCCATTTAGCTTTTCTGGTTCCCCCTTGACTGAACTGGGGTGATCTGGTGCTGATCTTCTTGTCAGATTGCTAATGACTAGGATGAGGTGCCTTCATCTTCTGTTCGTTCTTGGCTAAGGGGTTCAGTATGTCTGCATTGATGGTCTCCCCTCGAACAAACCTATCAGCTAGCCGGTTCTCTGAGCGTACCGGGGCAGATGAGGAGGCTCCCTGGCTGAATCCAAGTCCCTCCTTGCAACGCTTGGGCTTATTGCTTGCTAGCATAGCCTCCAGCTTCTTTTCAGGGCCTATGTATCGCTTTGTCATCAGGTTCCTCCAGACATCATCACTTTTCTTCAGCGTTTCATGCTCGGTCTGAAGTCCTGACAACTCTTACTTTAGTAGACTCAGTTTAGTATCTTTCTGAGTCAAGTCCTTGGTCAAGACTGAGATCTGATCTTCTTGATGCTGATACTTGGCCATTAGAGAGTTTATCTCCTCCCTGAGTCTCAACACAAGTCCTTCTTACTCAGTAACGACCTGAATTTCCTGAGAAAGTCTCTAATTCTCCACTTTCAGGGTTTCCAATTCCTGAAGAGTCTTACTAAGTTGCAAACTCATCTGAATCTGCTCGTCGAGTAGTTCTTCATATGCGATTGCGACGTCCAGATTCTCGTCTGCACCTGAAAGAGTGTCGTGTGTGCAGTGTGAAGAGGAATTAAATGGTTCATGAGAGTTTACCTCATCATTTTCTCCTACCATGAGACACTTTTCAGCATCTTCTTCAGCCTCAAGCTCTAAGGCCATGAAAGCTGCTTCATCGTCAGATGAATCCATGAAGGATTCGACTTCATCTGAGTCGTCTGAGAGTTCACCAGCAATGTATGCTTGTGTCTTCTTGATGAAGTTATCCCTTCTTGCTTTACGTGCTGCTCGTTCAGCAGTACTGAGCTCAGGACAGTCATACTGATAGTGTCCTGGCTTCTTGCAGTTATAGCAGTTGGTGACTCTTTCTTCCTTGCTTTTATTGTCTTTCGACTGTGCTGAGTCATCCTTTTTCCTGCATTCAGAAGTATACGAGTCAGGAGTGCGCTTAGGCATGTATTTAGACTTACCCTTGGATTCTCTGAGGGCTTTAGGTACTTTTCTGCGCCTCTCCTTCTCCTTCTTATACTTTACGGCAAGCAGAGCGTACTTCTTGGCTATATCTCCTTCTTGTATGTCAGTGAGTGAAGGTTCAGCTTTGCTAGACGCTGGAGCTGCTGTGCTGACTGATACTTTGAAGGTATGGTCGATTTTAGTGGCAGCTTCAGCTCGCTGCTTCCTTTGAGGTAAGCCAAACTCGAATTCCTCTGCTTTAAGTTCTGAAAAGATATGGTCAGGAGTAACAATATCTAAATCAGAATGACGCAATAAAGTAGCAAAGGGAGTCCAATGACCGTCTGGCAGTGCCCTCAAAATTTTGAGATTTATCTCTCGGTTGGAGAATGTCTTTCCCAGCCCGTTGATAGAGTTCATCAGATCCGTAAATCTGACGTTGAGATCTTCAATGGAGTCATCAGGCATGAGGGACAATCTCTCCAGCTTTTGGAGTTCCAGCGCAAGTTTATTTGCTTTGATCTTCTGAGTCCCCCGACTCAGTAGCGCTAGAGCATCCCAGAGTTCCTTCGCGAACTTGCAGTCCTGAACTCTCCCGAGATATGAATCATTCAGGGTGGTCAGTATGGCGTTTCTGGCGACGCGGTCTAAGTTGTGAAGCTTCTTCTCCTCTAGGGTGAAGAGACTTCTGTCTTTGGGAATTTTCTTCCCGGTCACCATTCCACCTCCATCTGCTGGATCTTGAGCTACGACGCTATCGATCATGGGAACGATAGGTCCGTCCTCTAGAACCTCTGTCATGCTGTCGCGGAGAGAGGTCAGATGAGCTTCCATTATGACCCGCCATACACCATAGTTCTCTACTGAGAACATGGGAACCATCCTTATCCCTGACATATCAGACATGATGAATAATGATATGAATGAAGAATGATATGCAGTGAAAACGTTTTTCGGATCGGTTCAAGTAGACTAGTTTCAGAATAACAAGAGTCTTATAGAACTCCTGCTCTGATACCAATTGTTGGTCCCGAGAGCACGTTCAGGTGTAGAGCGGGGGGGGGGGGAATACACCTGAAAATCAATTTTCTCAACTTAAACACGAACAGTCCTTTTCAGGATGATGTCGTACTGAACAAGTTCAGCAGACCAGATAAGCTGTTCTGAATCGTGTTGGCAGAGTGACTGACTCTACTGAGACCTGCTAGCTGACTAAGAGTCAGAATTCAATATCTTGCAGATAGAGTTCAGTGGTGCGGAATAGTGTAGGCCCAATTCAGTTGAGTTAGGAAAATGTTTTTATTAAACCGGTTTCAGTTGATTAGTTCAGTCTGTTAAGTTTGCTGAAACTCAGTTGAATGATTTAAAGAAGGTTTTTCAGTATGAACTGTAAATCAATGCAATAGTTAAAAACAGAACACAAGACACAGAGATTTTTAAAGTGGTCCGGACACAAAAATCCTACGTCCACTGTCCCGAAAGATCAGGAAGCTATTTATTATACTGAGATAGTCTCAGTCGGTTTGTACGCTGGACAAACACTGGTCTTGAGATTTATATTGAGCAAGTCTCAGTTTACACGGTTATCAAACTGAGTGTTTGAAAAACTCTCCAACTGTGAAGGAGTCCTTTACAATAATGATTAGTTCAAAGGTGAACTCCTTCGTCTAAGCTATGGATATATGCTATTGAGCTTAGGTTAGAGGGATAGGGAACAAGGAAGAGGCTTCTAGAACGACGAACAACTGAATATAGCTTTGGGTTCGTGTATCGTCGTTTGGATACTAGAGGTTGTATGATACAGTTAAGCTTGGTTCCCTAAGAGCTGGAATGTAGTCTTTCGCAGGAGATAGATTCTTCGAACTTCTTGCGGCAGACTTAGGCTTTTTGAATTAGCTCGTATGAATGCTCTGTGTGTTCTCTCGTGTTCTCCCCGTGAGCTTCAAATTTTGATTTATCCCTCTATTTATAGAGAAGAGATTAGGATAGATCCGTTGGAGACGACGATCCTTTGTCTCTCTCTTTTGGGTAGCTAACGGCTCTTTTGAAGTTTGGTGGCAGTGTCCTTTCCCTCCTTTTCTGGAAAGTTGTTGACTTGCAGCCTTAGTAGATATAGGATACGTGGTCGCTTGTCATCGTCGAGGTTCGGTAAAGTGGTTGAGACGTAACGGACTTCAAGGAGATCGAAGGCCGACTTCTCTCTTCCTCGTATTGACTCGCCTGAAAAGTGACTTTAAAGATTCGACGGACATGAAGACCGTCCGGTCGTTCTTGAAGTCGATCTCGATTCGATAGCATGCTCCTACTGAGTCGGCTCTACTGAAGATCAGCTCTGAGTACAGTGAACTACTCCTGGTGAGTTCAATTCCACTGACTTCTTTCAGTATACTTACAACGTAATGGTTCACCAAACAAAATAGGGTTTTGGGATTTTCAAATCTTCACAGACTTATTCAGAGCACAGGGCTACTGAGTCGTATGTTACCACAGAAGACTGAGTCATTTCCCACTATTTATCAACACTCCTGAGGATAGAATCATCATCCAACAATAACCACTTAGAGGGTACTTAGTATTATTTTTATCAGTAGTTCTTGTAATAAGATTT
The DNA here is from genome assembly GCA_028984105.1 of Lavandula angustifolia. Classification (NCBI taxonomy): domain Eukaryota; kingdom Viridiplantae; phylum Streptophyta; class Magnoliopsida; order Lamiales; family Lamiaceae; genus Lavandula; species Lavandula angustifolia. The sequence continues at coordinate 10,015,597 of CM054817.1, forward strand.
ATCTGTTTATCGGTAATGGGGGAAATCATAGTGATTTAATACTATGGAATTGAAGATCCCAATACCCGTCTTGTATCCTTAGTGTAGTGTCGTTAGGATTAGATGATGTAATAGGCTAGACTGCTTGTATTTTCAGTATCTGTTTTTGTCTAAGTCCTGTAAGGGGTAAGTGTTGGTCTGATCTTCAGTAGGAAGTTACTTTCCAGAACCCCACGTCATCAGTTGTAAGAGCTCGTGTTCTCAGGTCATCAGCTGACTCCACATCAGTAGAAGAATTCTCATCAGCTCACCTTCATCAGTGGAAGAACACATAACCATGCTCAGTACCTTCAGAGTCATCAGCTGACTTCGCTCAGTAGAAGATTCCTTTATCAGCAGACTCAGACCAAGAAGACAAAGATCGAATTAGATCTACTGTATCCGACAAGAAATGACCCGAGTTTTAACATCAATCGAAAGTCAGCAGAAGATCATACGAGGATGAGTGAGAGTCAACTCAGATGAAGACTGATGTCTGACCAGCCTCACCTACCACAAACCTCGACCAATGAGAAGCGGTCTAAGCTCTGCCTGCTCTGACTAACTAAAGCTGCTCTCATGCACAATGACCAACTACTCTGTGACAATATTTCGAACATATGGCCGTTTTCCTTGGACGTTTGTGACACGTGGCATCGTCCTCTCCAATGGACAAATGCCTGGGTCACAACTATAAATAGAGAAGCCTTTCCGAGCTCCACGCACGGGATATCAAAGGGATTACATGCTCAAGCTTTCGAAACACTTTAGCGCTTTCACGAAGATCCAGCGAAGAACTTGCTCATTAGAATATTTCTAGTTCTTCTCTCTAGAGTTTCTTTCTTTAGATCCCTCTTCTCTAGCTAAGCTCCATTGTTATAGCCATAACTTAGAACCTTCGAAGGATTTCACATTTCGTGACTGTTCTTATTGTAAGAACTCCTTCATTGTTGGAGAACATCCCCTCCCCTTCAAACTTCGGTTTGGATTGTAAAGTCGCTAAGGACTATAACTTAAAAGGGTCTGTCTATTGCACAGATACCTTGTTGAGGCTTGCTCAGATTAATCAACAAGACCTCCTGTTCAGTAGGACCGTGGACGTAGGATCTTGCATATCCGAACCACATTAAAATCGCTTGTGTCATTTACTGTTTTATTGCACTGCATTCAAACTATCTTACAAACTTATACTTTGCATAAAACGTATTTGAAAGTGCACTAGCCAAAACTATTTGGTTAGCGAAAAACACCTTTTCAAATCAAGACGAAGTCTATCGGGCCCTACACACTTATCCGCACCAACTCTCCGACTGAGAATCTAATACTGACAGAAGTCAGTAGGAGAAACTCAGTAGTTGAGTTACTCTGACCCGCGATCAGAAGGTTACTATTTAGCACTGTTCATCAGTTGCAACCTACAGCTCAACTGTCCTTCGCGTTTGAGAAAAAGAACTTGTACTCAGGTGTATTCACCTCCCCCCCCCCCTCTACACCTGACTCTCGTCTCCGGACCAACATAATTAATTATTAGTATTTCTTCCGTCCCGTTTGAAGTGACGTATTCCTTTTTAGAACGATAATTAAAAAAGTGGATGATAAAATATGATAGATAAGTAGATGATAAAATAAAATAGAGAAGATGAATGGAATAGTAAATAGGAGAGTAGATGATATCGTAGGAGTAATTTTTTTTAAAAGTTATTTCATAAAAAATAAATTTATTATTTCAAATGAAACATTTAAAAATAAAAATATATCGCTTAATGGGACGGAATACTACTTTACTGCCTTACTCGAAAGTACCGAACAACATATCACCATCGCTGCATCCGCCACGATACAAAACACAGCTTTCTCAATTTCCCTCTCTCATTTATCTATTACAGCTCTCTCTCTCTCTCTCTCTCTCTCTCTCTCTCTCTCTCTCTCTCTCTCGCTCGCTCTCTCTCTCTCTCTCTCTCTCTCTCTCTAGTCCCCCACCATTCTCAACTTTTACTGCTCAGACAATCAAGTCCATTATTCCATGGCAGCGAAATTAGTGCAGTAAAAACACCCACTAAAAACCAAGAATTAGTTGAGATGGAGATAGATAGACCACATTTCCGCACCACCAGCACAAAGTTGCTAAAGTTGCTAGAGTTGCTAGAGACAAATCAGCCTTCACGCCTGAAGAGAAAAAGCTGCACAACCTCGACCGAGTTGCGCGGAATGCAATCCTAACTACGCTCAGCAATTCACACCTCGGGAGGGTGCAAGATTGTAAGACGACAAAGGAACTTTGGGACGCCCTGGCTGTACTGAGCCAAGGAACCCCACAGATTAAAGAGAACAAGCTCGAGCTAGAGCTTCAAAAGTTTGACACATTTGCCATGGTGCCCAACGAGACCATTGACGAGCTTAGCGTCAGATTTACAAACCAGATCAATGTGATCAACGGGCTGGGGTGGACGTTCACCAACAAAGAGATGAACACCAAGATCTTGAGAGCATTGCCTCGACTGAAGTGGCTTCCTTTTGCTACTTATTTACGTCGCTCAGATCTTAATGCTTTAACTCTTGATGTTATATTTTCATAATTAGAGACGGCAGAGTAGATGATATCGTAGGAGTAATTTTTTTTAAAAGTTATTTCATAAAAATTATTATTTCAAATGAAACATTTAAAAATAAAAATATATCGCTTAAATGGGACGGAATACAACTTTACTGCCTTACTCGAAAGTGACGAACAACATATCGCCATCGCTGCATCCGCCACGATACAAAACACAACTTTCTCCATTTCCCTCTCTCATTTATCTGTTACAGCTCTCTCTCTCTCTCTCTCTCTCTCTCTCTCTCTCTCTCTCTCTCTCTCTCTCTCTCTCTCTCTCTAGTCCCCCACCATTCTCAACTTTTACTGACAATCAAGTCCATTCTTCCATGGCAGCGAAATTAGTGCAGTAAAAACACCCACTAAAAACCAAGAATTAGTTAAGATGGATATAGATAGACCACATTTCTGCACCACCAGCACAAACTGGTGCTAAAGTTGCTAAAGACAAATCAGCCTTCACGCCTGAAGAGAAAAAGCTGCACAACCTCGACCGAGTTGCGCAGAATGCAATCATAACTACGCTCAGCGATTCACATCTCGGGAGGGTGCAAGATTGTAAGAGGACAAAGGAACTTTGGGACGCCCTGACTGTACTGAGCCAAGGAACCCCACAGATTAAGGAGAACAAGCTCGAGCTAGAGCTTCAAAAGTTCGACACATTTTCCATGGAGCCCAACGAGACCATTGACGAGCTTAGCATCAGATTTACAAACCAGATCAATGTGATCAACGGACTGGGGAGGACGATCACCAACAAAGAGATGAACACCAAGATCTTGAGAGCGTTGCCTCGACTAGAGTGGCTTCCTTTTGCTACTTATTTACGTCGCTCAGATCTTAATGCTTTAACTCTTGATGTTATATTTTCAGAATTAAAGACGGCAGAGTAGATGATATTGTAGGAGTAATTTTTTTTAAAAGTTATTTCATAAAAAATAAATTTATTATTTCAAATGAAACATTTAAAAATAAAAATATATCGCTTAAATGGGACGGAATACTACTTTACTGCCGTACTCGAAAGTGACGAACAACATATCGCCATCGCTGCATCCGCCACGATACAAAACACAGCTTTCTCCATTTCCCTCTCTCATTTATCTGTTATAGCTCTCTCTCTCTCTCTCTCTCTCTCTCTCTCTAGTCCCCCACCATTCTCAACTTTTACTGCTCAGACAATCAAGTCCATTCTTCCATGGCAGCGAAATTAGTGCAGTAAAAACACCCACTAAAAACCAAGAATTAGTTGAGATGGAGATAGATAGACCACATTTCCGCACCACCAGCACAAAATGGTGCTAAAGTTGCTAAAGACAAATCAACCTTCACGCCTGAAGAGAAAAAGCTGCACAACCTCGACCGAGTTGTGCGGAATGCAATCCTAACTACGCTCAGCAATTCACACCTCGGGAGGGTCACTACTACAAATTTGACCTACGACAACACTAAAAAGACAACGTTTTTAGCTAAAAACCGTTGTTGTACTCAAAAAACCGTTGTCGTAGCCAAAACCGTTGTCTTTTATACCAAAAGTGCGCTAATAGACAACGGATTTTGTCTAGTGTTGTCATTGTTGCGTTGTCGTTTGGTGAAAATTGCGCTGATAGACAACGGTTGACACAACCGTTGTCATATGTGTGTTGTCGTAGCTGAAGGATGCGCTAATAGACAACAATTTTGCCTAACTGTTGTCGTTGATGTGTTGTCGTAGGTTATGCAATGCGTGTATAGACAACGGTTTTTGTAACCGTTGTCGTTTAACCGTTGTTGTACTTTAAATTTTCACTCATAGACAACAGTTTCATCAACCGTTGTCGTTTATCTATTGTCTTTTATCAAAATATGTATATATTAATTACAAATTGCCTATATATTTTTAATAATAATAAATTAAAAATTAAATAATTGAATTAAATCTAAATTAAAAAAATTAAATCGTTCTCTCTCTCTCTCTCTCCAATATCCCCAAACCAGATCTCCTGGTCGCCGCTCCTTCGGGAACTCCATTGCTTCAATTAAGCCTCCGTAGTGATGATCAACAAGGCCCTCTTCGGTGATACCCGACCCGAAAACCTTCTCCTACATCTGAGCGAAAAGTTTTTCGGTGGAGATGTGGGGCTGGCGATCTGTACAAAATTGGTAGACCTCTCACCATCCGAATTCACCAGCTACGATCTCTTGGAGTCGATCTCATATTCTGAGGTCAGTAGCTGGTGGAAAGGGATCTACATCGCGAATTGGTTAGATCTCTTCCTTTTACAAGTTAATTTGTTCGATCTCTACGATAGATCTGGCATTCGATCTATGTTTCCGTTAGTTCGATGTAAGTTTGTTTTGGTTTAATGTATGTTTGCTTTGCTTGGATCTATATTTGTGGTGGTTCGATCTATGGCTGTTGTTGCTAGATCTATGCTTGTTGTAAGAGCAGTGGCTGGGAATTGGTTTGAAATGCAGTTATGTCATGGATATTGGTGAAGCAGATGCATTTTCTGAACGGTTGAAGCAAGAGCTTCAAGCTTTAGAAGCTGCAAACATCCATGCAATTATGGAGAATGAGTTTTTGATACGTCAGGTAGTTCTTTTTCTTTAGAGTATGTCTAGTTTATGTAGGAATTAGGTGCTGCAATGCTCTTAGTGGTAGTTCACCTGAGTTATGTCTTGACTTGTCCTTTTCATGAAGCTATAACAATTTCTTGTTAAAGTTTGTAAGTAACAACCTAAGAAGGAGTGCATTCTTAGAGTAACCAAAGGATTGGTTTATTTTGCAATTTTATAATGAAGACAGTATATGTATCGTCAAACCCCTCTGTTTGTGTAGATTTGAATGAGTTGTCATAAAAAGAATTTGATCAGTTCATACAGTTCTGAGATCGATTATATTTCTAGAAAGGTCTTGCTAATATGTGTGAGCTTTATTTTCACCTTCAAGTTGGCAAATGAATTAACATCCCCGTATTATGCGCTAACGCATCATAGCTATGTTCTACAGGTACTACAAGGACTTGATGTAGCAAGAAATTGTGTTGAGGACATGGATGAATGGTTGTGCATGTTCAATGTAAAACTAAGGCACATGAGAGAGGACATAGAATCAGTATAGATCTCTCTACAGTTTAATTCGATTTGATCTAATGACATTAGCTTTTCTTTTTAATGCTCTATTCTTGTTTATCGGCTATGTATGGTCCTATTTTGTTTTGCATAATAGGTCCTCAAATTTTGTTTTGGATTGAGCTTGTTAGTTTTGATATTGTGGTTCTATCTGTGGCTGTTCATGGAGTGATGGCAGGGTACACAGGCTTCACAAGTGGGCTTGTTAATGGCCGCCAGACATACATTCCCTTCAATGTAAGTGAGATTTAGTACAAAATATTTCAGTATAAGTTCTCTACAATTTAACTGAATTGAAAGATTTTATTACGAAATAGGACTCAATTCAAGTGATTTTAGTAAAATTCAGATTTTTTAGGTTCTTGATTCATGCACTGGTAGTCTTACCTATGTTTACTATTGCTCATTTACTTAATTGGAATTCTATGGGGTTTTCTGCTCCATCTTTGAGTATTTTTTATTCATCATGGTAAGCTAATCTTACCATGACCTTAACTTATTGCTCCTGTTATATTATGAAGTCATGCATTCTGTTTCTATTAGTTGTTCATTCATTCCTCTACTCTTAATTGACATGAAGAAACTTGTATTTTCTGAGAATGATTTGTATAAAAACTTGATGGGAAATGTCTTTCGTGCAGCGTATTATCGAGAAGCAAAACAAAGTTATCATTTTTCAATCGTTGTCGAAGTATTGGGGTCCGAATGCAACCAACTTCTTGGTAACTTTTTCAATCGTTGTCGAAGAATGGATAGTTTGTTTTGTAATAAACTAGTTTTATTATAGTTTGTATGTATTTGAGATTTTAGTCGTAGAACAATGGATTATTATTACAGTACGGAATTTCTTGATAAGTATTTTATAGAAATATTACAGCATTTTATTAGTTTTATTGATGGTGGTAAATTGTAAATTGTACTTTTGACAACGGTTAAAATAACGGAACGACAACAGTTACAAATTGTAGTCAAAAATACCTACTACAACAGCTGAAAAAAGTGAAAGACAACGATAGGAAACCATTATTGAATATACTTACAACAACGGAATAAAAACGATACGACAACGGTTTAAAATCGTTGTCTAAAACGCATACGACAACGTGTAGAAAAATGAAACGACAACAGTTTTAAACCGTTGTCGAAAGATCAAACGACAACAGACGCAATACCAAAAAGACAACGGTTGAAAATCGTTGTTGAAAATCTTAAAGACAACGGTTAAAATTGTTGTCTATTAGTGAATACCTACGACAACGGTACCTACGACAACGCGATGTTTCGTAATAGACAACGGTTAAAAACCGTTGTCTATCAGCGTTTTTGTTGTAGTGGGTGCAAGATTGTAAGACGGCAAAGGAACTTTGGGACGCCCTGGCTGTACTGAGCCAAGGAAACCCACAGATTAAAGAGAACAAGCTCGAGCTAAAGCTTCAAAAGTTCGACACATTTGCCATGGAGCCCAACGAGACCATTGACGAGCTTAGCGTCAGATTTACAAACCAGATCAATGTGATCAACGGGCTGGGGAGGACGTTCACCAACAAAGAGATGAACATCAAGATCTTGAGAGCGTTGCCTCGACTGAAGTGGCTTCCTTTTTCTACTTATTTACGTCGCTCAGATCTTAATGCTTTAACTCTTGATGTTATATTTTCATAATTAAAGACGGAGGAGTTCCAGCATAGCCTACCCCAAAGATGTTCCAGTGCTCTAGTTGACACTCAGATAGATCATGCTTACAAAGCAACTGTCAGCAAATCTGGAGCCAACCCTATTTCTTCCAGCAAGACAGTAGCTGCGTCAGATGCCAAGTCTTCTGAGACTCCTGCTACTGATCATCTTGCGCTTATGGCTCTCAAGTATCAAAGAGAAAAAGAAAGAGTCAGAAAGCTGAAGAAATATCACCGAAATTCTCCCTCAGGTAAGAAAGATCATCGAAAAAGGGAAGAATCTAAACCTTCTACTGATTGCAGGAACGCAGAACCTGCTGCTAGTCCATCCAACAGCTCAGCTGGAAAAGGCGGCAGAACTACTGTGTGCTACAACTGCAAGAAGGAGGGACATTATCAGTACGACTGTCCCGAACTCTCAGCTGCACAACGAGCAGAACAGCAGGCCAATGCGAGAAATTTACCCGGAGAAGGTAGGCCTATATCGCCGGAGAGATATCCGATGACTCAATCGAGGAAGATACATTCATGTATTCTTCTGAAGACGAAGCTGCATTTGTCGCCGTTGAGGTCAGAGAAACAGATCCTAAATCAACAGCTGAACATTGTCTGATGACCGGAGAAGAGGTTGAGGTAAACTCGAAACTTAATATAACCTCTTCTTCACAAAGCACACACGACACATGCTCAGTCACAGATGAACCTCTAGACGTGGTACAAGCATATGATGATCTACCAGAGGAGCAGATTCAGTTAAGCAGAGAGTTCAGCAGAACTATTCAGGAATTGGAACAGGTAAAGGCAAGAATCAGAGACTTTCTTCTGATTGTCAGGTCTCTACTGATTCAGAGAATCTTGTTGCGAGACTCAAGATAGAGATTGAATCTCTTATGACTAAGTCTCAACTTCAAGAAACTCAGTTATCAGTTCTGACCAAGGACAATTCTGAGAAAGATACTGAAATAGCCCGACTCAGTCATAAACTCGCAGAAGTTGAGAAAGATTATGAATCAATTCGGAAAAGTGACGAGGTCTGGCGAGTACTGGTGACTGAACAGTACCTGGGAGCCATAGAGAAGTTGGAAAACATGCTTAGAGCTCAGATGCCACTAATCATGAAAGAAGGACTTGGCTACACTCATGAAGCTTCCACCTCTACTTCTAAAGTCTCAGAAATGCTGGCTGATAGGTTTGCCAGAGAGAAAGTTCAGATTTCTGAATTGACAACTCAGGCGAAGAACAAACAGAAGATGATTGCACCTCAGCCGAGCAACAAGAAGCAACTGACCAAAGGTTCTAGCCCCAGGACACCACGATCAAACTCAGGGGGAACCAAGAAGGTCAGGTGGGCAGAGCAGTACAGCGAGCCACTGTATGAGCATCCAGCACAGTATGGTTCGTACTAATATGAGCCCAGGGTCAGGAGGTGCACAAAGCCTCAGAAGAAGAAAGCTCCTAAACCCAAAACTGCCAGGAAGTCAGTATCTCCAAGTCCAGTGGAGAAAAAGACTGACAAGGTTGAGAAGAACAATTCTCAGACTCCTAAGGTCCCGAGATAGATCTGGGTGGCAAAATCACCAACTTACGCTTAAGGATCCAAACTGAACCAAAGGGTACCTAAAAATGTTTCTCTTTTGCAGGTGCATAAGGACCATTGGATTGTGGACAGCGGCTGCTCGAGACACATGACATATCAAAAGAGCCTACTGACCAATTACGTACAAGAAGGTGGTCCTAGAATTGAGTTTGTTGACAACTCTAAAGGCTATACAAGGGGATATGGAACACTGAACATTGGAACTGCTTCAGTTCCAAGAGTAACAAATGTTGAAGGACTTCAACATAATCTCCTTTCTGTCAGTGAATTCTATGATAATCTGAATAGAGTTATCTTTGACACTGGTTTCTGTGATGTTGTTGACAAATCTACAGGGAAAACAATATTATCAGGTTCGCGGAGGAAGAATATCTACGTTGCAAACTGGAATACCGAAGAACCTGAGGCTTGCTTACTTGCTCAGACGAAATCTAGTGATAAAACAGGATGGCTGTGGTACAAGGGACTCAGTTACCTGAATTTCAAGACAATGAACAAGCTAGCCAAGAACTCTAAAGTTAGAGGACTGCCCAATGAAGCTTTTATCAAAGACATAAATTGTGAAGCGTGCTTGAAGGGAAAGCAGACGAAGAAAAACAATCCACCTATTTCGTCACCTTCCAATGATGGAATCCTTCAACTGCTACACATGGACTTGTTGGGCCAGTTTCTCCAGTGACTATAAGAGGCAAGAAGTATTCCCTCGTCGTTGTTGACGATTATTCTCGATATACGTAGGTCATCTACATAGCCAACAAATCTGATGTCAAGACTGAGTTACCAAGACTGCTGAAGAAACTCACTGTGGAGAAAGACATAAGAATTTCTCAACTCTGTAGTTAAAGAGTACTGTGATACAGAGGGAATTAAGCACGAGACTTCAGCAGCTCGCACCCCTCAGCAGAACAGACTTGCTGAATGAAAGAACAGAACACTAAAAGAAGCAGCAAGAACGCTCCTAGCAGACTCTGGACTACCCTCAAAGTTCTGGGCTGATGCTACTGACACCGCCTGTTACACTCAGAATCGCTCACTACTTACACAGCAGCACATGAAGACGCCTTACGAACTGTGGAAAGGGAGAATTCCTGCTATTTCTCATTTCCATATTTTTGGTTGTCCTTGCTTTATCCACAATAATGGAAAAGATTAGTTGAAGGTCTTTGATAACAAATCTGATCAAGGAGTATTCTTAGGATACTCTCGAGTCAGTAAAGCCTTCAAGGTCTTTAACTCTGGGACCCTTTGTGTGGAGGAAAGCCCTCATGTTGTCTTTGACGAGTTTGTTACTGAGAACAGGAAAGCTAAGAAGACAAATCATAAAGATGTCAGCAGCAAGTTACAGGATCTCACACTAAACGACAAAGCTAAGAAGATCCAGCATTGTTGGGATGATGAGTCAGACGATGAGGAAATTCAGACCCATCCCGCAGGCATGTAGTTGACCTGGTTGATTCTACTGAACAGAATCAACATCAGGTAACAACGGTCGATGAGGAAGCCCCAGTGGTAACTGAGACCTCTACTGAGAATATAAACTCAGGGGGAACGACTAATGTTCCTGAGCTAAACGCCCCTGAACCTGGAAACTCAGTAGATCCTAACCTTCTTACTGAATTGCTTCAGTCATAGAATAGCACTACTGAAATGCCGAACACTCCTGTTGACTGTACAGAAGTAATTTCAGAAGAAGAAGCCAAACTCAGACGTTCGTGGCTTGACGCTCACTCTTCTGATCTTATCATAGGAGATCCATCAGCAGCAGTAAGGACAAGATCCAAATTAAGCCAAGGAGAAAGTTCTCTCTACTCCTGCTTCTTGTCTACTGAAGAACCTCAGACGATAGAGGATGCTCTCAATGATGCTGACTGGATCATTACCATGCAAGAGGAGCTGAACCAATTTGTTCGTAACGAAGTTTGAGAGCTTGTTGACAGACCTAGACATCAGCACGTGATCTGTACTAAGTGGGTCTTCAAAAACAAGCGAGATGAAAACAACGTCATTGTCAGAAACAAAGCTCGACTTGTTGCCAAGGGATACTGTCAAGCAGAAGGAATAGACTTTGATGAAACATTCGCCCCAGTAGCCAGATTGGAAGCTATTCGTCTGTTCCTAGCCTATGCAATGCATCAAAGATTTAAAGTATATCAAATGGATGTAAAGTCAGCGTTTCTGAATTGCGTACTGAAGGAAGAAGTCTACATGGAACAACCGCCAGGCTTTCAGCAGGGACATCAAGTGTACAAACTTCTGAAAGCTCTGTATGGGTTAAAACAAGCACCCAAGGCTTGGTATGATACCCTATCAGACTTTCTGCTTCAGAAAGGTTTTTAGAAGGGGATAGTAGATCGCACTCTGTTCAACATCAAGTCAGGCGATGACATTCTACTGGTGCAGCTCTACGTGGACGACATCATTTTTGGTTGCAGGAACGTGACTATATGTCAACAATTCGAGAAAATGAAGGAGAAGTTCGAGATGTCCATGATGGGGGAGATGAACTATTTCCTTGGATTTCAAGTGAAGCAATCAACTGAAGGAATATTCATCAACCAGGCAAAATACACTCGAGACCTCCTGAAAAGATTCGGCTGCGACTCAAGCAAGCCAGTCAAGATGCCCATGAACACAAATTTTAAAATCGATCTAGACAAAGAGGTAGCTTCTGTTAACTCTACTGATTATAGAGCTATTATTGGTTCTTTACTATATTTAACAGCAAGCAGACCTGACATAACTTATGATGTAGGTGTATGCGCAAGATTTCAGACGAATCCTAAGCGAAGTCATCTGGACTCAGCAAAGAAGATTATGCGATACCTGAAGGGAACACCTGATGTAGGGTTATGGTATCCTGCTGATGATAATCTAATTCTAACGGGGTTATTATGATGTTGATTATGCAGGATGCTGGTTAGATCGAAAGTCAACTCCTAGAACGTGTCAGTTCCTAGGCAGCAAGCTGATATCATGGTTTTCAAAGAAACAACATTCAGTGGCGACGTCCACTACTGAAGCTGAATATATGGCTGCTGGAAGTTGCTGTGCCCAGATCCTTTGGCTTCGACAACAACTGAGAGACTATGGAATTACTCAAGATGAAGTGCCCATCTATTGCGACTCCACCAGTGCGATTGCTATAACTCAGAACCCAGTTCTTCATACGAGATGCAAGCACGTGGACATTCGACACCACTTCATCAGAGACCATGTCGAAAAGAAGGATATCAGGATGGAGAAGATCCATACTGACAAGCAAAGGGCAGACATACTGACCAAAGCACTAGCTGAGAACAGATTCAGAGAATTATCAGTTGAGCTAGGTCTACTGGATCCTACTGACTCGAGTCAGTAAGAAAAGTCTGTACGACAGGTCAGAAGTCAGACTCAGTACTTTGATTCAGTCGGGTGAATCATACTGTACACAGTCAGGGGGAACATGGTCATCAGTACCACAAAGATCCTCCTGAATCATTACGGTAACCAGCTGATCGTAAAAGTTCAGCTGAAGAGGTTTGCGTAGTTAAAATATTTAAAATTCTCAGAAGCATGCTCGCATTTATTAAGTTAGTTGTTTGCATTTACTAGCATGATGTGCATTTATTTCCCACAATTAATTTTTAAGGTTTAAGTCAGTAGAAATTGTTCTCATTTAAAATACTTAGCCTTTAATGCTGCCTGCAACACATTTAATGCATGTCTTCTCATCTTACTTTATTTGCGCTTATCTTACGTGGGTCTAGGTTAGAGGCGGCTAATGTAATCATTCCTTTTATAATATCAGATCACAACCATCATTAAAAAGCGAGATTTTATAACAGCCGTTCGATTGAAAACCCTTGATATTCAAATCTTATGAAATCTCACCTTTTTACTCTAATCATATCTTTACGCCATTTTCGCACTTAGAGCTTCTTTGAGAATTCAGTCTTTACTGCATCCTTCATCCTCTCAACTGCTTATATTTTTTTCATCAAGCTCTGTGTTTACGGTAATTTCTTAACTTTCTGCAACTCTCGTATCTAACTTACTCTATTTTCAAGTGCTAACATGAGTTTTGCAGAGATTCATGGCGATTGTTCAGACCCCGCACAATATTGAGGAGATCATCCAGTCGAGGGTTCTTTTCGAACTTGAAGGAAATATTAGTGTTAGGAATCAATACCTTCCTCCTTCGTATGTTGTTGCAGCTCTGATTGTTGCTCGTGTGTCAGATCTTCTAATCTGTGTCCCGGCCTTTTTCTCCCTCTGGGTGGTCAGACAACTGGAGAAAATAAGATTTCTGTCTCTCCACACAAAAACGGCGTGCGAGTATAATTGTGTATGTGTGTAATTTATTTCTGAACAGAATACTAATATATATAGGCTTCAAAAGCCAATATAATATTATATATTTGTAGCTCATTAATTTAATTATATTTCTAATGGGCTTCCACATAATTAACCCATAATATAATTAATTAATCAACTGGGCTACTAATATTTATCAATTAATTGGCTCAACCAATTAATTCCAGATAAATAATATTATTAAATAATATAAAAATACATTAATCCATTAATAATGATTTATGAGAGATAATAAATAACTAGGCAACTAATTGGGCCAGATCAGGGATCTAATATAAGAAATAAAGCTGGGCCTCAAATTAATTAATTATCTATGCTCAGCCCAGAGAAAAATTAATTAATAAACACATATTCATTCCACTAGAGAATCCGTGCTGACTTACCCCTTTATCCAAAATTGAGCAAGGGCTTGTATTTTAGACTTAATCGATCTCCGTATTTAAGATAGAAATATCCGTTAATTAATAAAGCTCACTGACAGCTTAAATTAGTTAACATCTTATATTCTTGAGTAGTACCACTCGACCTTATTAACACACCTGAACTTAATCAACCGGTCGGGTTTAGTGTGTTAATCCTTTCGAGTTCCTCAGGGGATATTATCAACCCATTTTACTAGGATACGGTTGCAAGATACAGACAACCATCCTGAGCCACAAATAACTACTAACACCCAAGATACGTAGATCCGGTCGCGATGACGGTCACCGTAGTAGGTCAAAGTGATAGATAGCCAAATGTGCTCAGCTGAAATCTTACCAAGCTTAAGACCAGCTAAGTCATCGAGATCTTGGTTCTCCACTAAGGTCAGTTAGGAGAACACATCTCACTGTGATCCGTCAATACACCACCATCAGTGTACCAGTAAAGACAAGCAGCTAAGACAAGCCACTTCTTATCTAAACTGCAGCTTAAACCGACAACTTATCCTGAAGTTGTCTCAGCTGTGATAATCGTTTATATCTTATCAGTTCAACCAATTTGTGTTGTCTTCTATGATACCCGACACACCACACAAATCTAACTTTTACACAAGATAAAGGATAACATGTGCAAATATATATATTTATCAGATAGGAGAATAAAATAGTAGTAGGGATAAAACACATTGTATACAAGCATAAAATTTGCTTCCAGTATACAAAATCCCAACAATTCTCTCACTTATACTAAAGTAAACTTTTAGTATACAATGTGCCAGTTCTAGGTACAAACTAATACTCAACTATATCTCAGCTATCTATCCTATCTATCACAACATCTTCTCCTACTTATACAAAAGTTTCTGTAGTCCTAAGTGGGGGGGCATCTCTACCACTCCTAAGCTACGAACATGCTTCTCGTAAGCCGGGAGTGATAAGCTCTTTGTGAAAGGATTAGCTAGGTTGACTTCAGTTCCAATTTTATCACTCACCATGTCACCTCGATTTACGAATACTCGTATAATGTGGTACTTCCTGTCTATGTGTTTAGACGCCTTGTGAGATCTAGGTTCCTTAGAATTTGTCACTGCACCCGCATTATCACAATAAATCGTGATCGCCATAGGAAAATTCTGAACAATATCAAGATCCAGGAGGAAATTCTGCAGCCAAACTGCCTCTTTCGAAGCTTCTGAAGCAGCCACATACTCTACTTCCATGGTTGAGTCCGTAATGCATTTCTGCTTTGCACTCCTCCATGAAATGACTCCACCTCCCAAGGTAAACACATAACCCGAGGTAGACTTCTTCTCATCTCTGTCAGCCTGGAAATCCGATTCTGTATAACCCAAAGACACTAGACTGTCTGACTGGTAAACAAATCTATAATCTATAGTCCGTTTAAGGTACTTGAGAATATGCTTGACCGCAGTCCAGTGTTCCTTTCCAGGGTTAGACTGATATCTTGACACCATGCCTACAGCATATGAGATATCTGCTCTCGTACAAAGCATCGCATACATGAGGCTACTGACAGCGGAAGCATATGGTACTAGCCTCATACTTTCTATCTCTTCAGGTGTTTTAGGGCACTGATTCTTGGATAGAAAAATGCCACGTCTGAAAGGTACTGAACCTCTCTTGGCTTTTTGCATGCTAAAACGAGCAATAACAGTGTCAATGTAGGACGCTTGTGACAAGCTTAATATCCTTTTCTGGCGATCTCGGATGTAAGCAGCTTCACCTAAGTCCTTCATTTGAAACTGCTCGGATAACTACGTCTTTACGTCTGATAACACTCACTCCTCCATGAAATGACTCCACCTCCCAAGGTAAACACATAACCCGAGGTAGACTTCTTCTCATCTCTGTCAGCCTGGAAATCCGATTCTGTATAACCCAAAGACACTAGACTGTCTGACTGGTAAACAAGTCTATAATCTTTAGTCCGTTTAAGGTACTTGAGAATATGCTTGACCGCAGTCCAGTGTTCCTTTCCAGGGTTAGACTGATATCTTGACACCATGCCTACAGCATATGAGATATCTGCTCTCGTACAAAGCATCGCATACATGAGGCTACTGACAGCGGAAGCATATGGTACTAGCCTCATACTTTCTATCTCTTCAGGTGTTTTAGGGCACTGATTCTTGGATAGAAAAATGCCATGTCTGAAAGGTACTGAACCTCTCTTGGCTTTTTGCATGCTAAAACGAGCAATAACAGTGTCAATGTAGGACGCTTGTGACAAGCTTAATATCCTTTTCTGGCGATCTCGGATGTAAGCAGCTTCACCTAAGTCCTTCATTTGAAACTTCTCGGATAACCACGTCTTTACGTCTGATAACACTTCAACATTGTTGCCAATGAGAAGGATGTCATCTACGTAAAATACAAGAAACACCACTGATCCGTTAACACAAATATTATACACACACCTCGTTAGAACAGGATACAAATCCATAGGATTTGACTACCTCGTCGAAAACGCTGGTGCCATAACCGGAAATCTTGCTAAAGTCCATGAATAGACTTCTTAAGCTTCCAAACTAGATGCTCTCCACCCTCCTTCACATAACCATCTGGATGTTTCATGTAGATGTCCCTACCTTTTTCAATGTGACCGTTTAGGAATGCGGTTTTGACATACATTTGCCAGATCTCTAGGTTCATGTGAGCTGCTATGGCAAGGAGAATCCGAATGGACTTGATCATTGCTACAGGCGAGAAGGTCTCTTCGTAATCGATACCTTCTTTCTGGGTAAAACCCTTCGCCACTAGCCTGGCCTTAAACGCCATGATCTCTCTCTTTCTCTTGTATACCCACTTACTACCAATAGCCTTACAGCCCTTAGGTAGTTCAGTGATCTCGTATACATCCATATCATTATGGCCTTAAATTCTGAGTCCATGACGATTCGGTAGGAATCCGCATCTACATCTCCCACTGCTTCGTTGTAAGTCCAGGGATCCACGATATCTTGTTCATCTGCCGGGAGATGATCAAACGTCTCCCTAGTGAAATATACCGATCAGGTGTAAATATAACCCTCCCACTACGTCGAACAGTGTCAGGCGCTGTGTTAACAGATTGTGCAGTTACTTGTGGAGTACTATCTTGCACAACTGGTTGTTCAATTGGAACTCGACCACCTTGTAATTCCTCAAGGATGATATCGACTTGAGATTTATGGTTACTAATGTAATCCTCTTCTAAGAACCAAGCGTTAGGGCTAACAACGATCTTTTGTTCTTTAGGATCATAAAAGTATCCACCCCTCGTTTTCTTTGGATACCCTATGAACAACATCACTTCTGAACGTGATTCCAATTTGTCGGCCTGCCTATTTAGCACATAAGCAGGATAACCCCAAATCCTTAAGTGGTGCATACTGGGTTTGTGCCCGCTCCACAACTCGAAAGGGATCTTTTTTACCGACTTGGAATGCACACGGTTCAACAAGTATGCTGCAGTCTCTAGGGCATATCCCCAAAAGGAAATTGGCAAAGTTGCATAACTCATCATCGACCGAACCATCTCTAAGAGACTTTGGTTCCTTCTCTGTGACACACCATTTTGCTGAGGCGTGCCCGGTGCTATCAGTTGGGATGTAATCCCACATTCTGTCAAGGAGTCCTTGAACTCGTTGGATAGGTATTCCCTACCACGATTAGATCGTAGTGTTTTGATTTCTTTACCTAGCTTCTTCTCCACTTCTGCCTTGAATTCCTTAAAGGTTTCAAAGCAATCCAACTTGTGGCGAAGAAGGTAAACATATCCATAGCTCGAGTAATCGTCAGTAAATGTGACGAAGTATTCATACCCTTCACAAGTCAGAATGTATCAAACTTAATACTTCTGTAGCTTTATAACCCTTTGCCTTCAAAGGCCTAGTCATCATCTTTCCTTCCAAACAGGTTTTGCAAGTTGGAAATGGTTCAACTTGGAGAGACTACAACTATCCATATTCCACCAACCTTTGAGTCCTATTAAGATTGATGCGACCTAGTCTTAAGTGTCACATATAAGTTTGGTTAACCTTAGAAGACTCTTTCATCTTCTTATGATTTGATGATGAGGAAGCAATATTAACAGAACTACGCGGTTTACAAGTAATAGTATATAAAGATCCGTTTAATGGTCCACCACAGATAAAATCATCGTCTTTCATGATAGAAACTTCACTATCAAAACTTGATTTATAACCATCCATGGTGTAGAGTTTTGAAACAGAAATAATGTTTCGCCTAAACTCAGGCACATATTAAACATCTTTAAGTACTAAAACAGAACTATCAAAAGATAGATGTAAATCTCCAATGGCAATTGCAGGAACTTTCGATCCATTGCCCATTGAGACTACCACCTCGGCATTGCTCAATTGCCTTTTCTGCAAGAAACCTTACAAGGTATAACAAACATGATCAGTTGCCCCCGAATCCACTACCCATTCGTGGGTAGAAGAGGAAACCAAAACAGTCTCAGTTACAAGAGCGACTCGCGTCTCTTTCTGTTTTGCCTTGACATCTGGATAATAACTCTTCCAGTGTCCTTTCTTACCACTCTTGAAGAACCTTCCTTTCTCCTTTGACATTCGTATGTCGCCGGTTATTATCTAAACTGCAGTGTACCAGTAAAGACAAGCCACTTCTTATCTAAACTGCAGCTTAAACCGACAACTTATCCTGAAGTTGTCTCAGCTGTGATAACTATTTATATCTTGTCAGTTCAACCAATTTGTGTTGTCTTTTGTGATACCCGACACACCACACAAATCTAACTTTTATACAAGATAAAAGATAACATGTGCAAATATATATATTTATCAGATAGGAGAATAAAATAGTGGTAGTGACAAAACACATTGTATACAAGCATAAAATTTGCTTCCAGTATACAAAATCCCAACAGAACCAACGATGGTCCTCCACCAGGCAGAGCTCCCCTACCTCGAGCCCATCTTCTCGGCTCTTGAGGAGTCAGGCCTGAAGCTTCTGGTAACGAAGCATCCTCGATCCTATCTTCCCTGCCAGGTGGCCGAGCTCTACTATAACTGGCGATCCGTGGAGGATACTGACGGTGAAGTATCGGAGATCGCATATATGAGGGAAGTGGCCCCTCAGAAGTGGGAATCCAGCCACGCAGACATCAACGTGAGGAGTGCCCTGAAATCCTCCTTCGATCTTCCGAGTTACGGGATCTCTCTCATGGGCTACAAGGAGAAGGAACTGAATACATATGTCCATCGCTTCTGTGGAAGGGACGACATCTCCTTCAAGTCCGCGCTGCTGAAGAGCCAACTCCTGCCGGAGTACAGAAGGCTCATGAATTCATATCCTGACGAGCGTCGTAGGTTCATTCGACCAGTTGTCCAAGCCTTGACTCCAACTGATGATGGCTATAGTTGACGGAGTCCAGATGAACTGGACAGAGTTCTTTGTGGCCGAGCTGAAGGCTCAGGCTCAAAAGTTTACTACCATAGAGTCTGGAGAGAGAAGACTTACTAGTGTAGGTAAACTACTGAATGGGACCAAGGTGTCCATACTGATCGAAGACTCAGTGACGAATCACACATCCTTTGCTGATTCTAAGTACTTCGACAAGAAGCTCATTAAGTTCAAGACACGAGCAGTGGCTAAGAAGTCAGTCGGACGTGGAGCAACTGAGCTCAAAAGATCATCCACTGATCTGCCTCCACGGGCCGACCAGCCGAAGCAAAAGAAGCTCTCCAAGGCTGGAGCTTCTAAGGCCCGCAAAGCCTGCTTCCCCTCCACCACCTCAGGAGGAGGAAATTCTGGATGCTGATACCGGCATCGAGGGTGCCACCTTAAAGGATAAGGTACAGTGGGTCAGCTCAGAAGAGACTCAGCCGGAGGAAGTTGAGGAACCGACTAGTGCTGAAGTCTCGTCCGAACAGTGGTCAAAGATGCAAATGACTCGTCTCCACGCCACCGGAGAAGTCGCTGCCCAGATTCCTGAGATCTCTTCTTATCAGGATCTGATCGACATCGCGATAAGGGCCAGGACTCGGATGTTGCTGAGATTCCTGAATTGGGATATCCTTGCAGAGCTGATTCAGCAGCACTCTGCATTGTCCCTTCTGGCAGAGGAGCAAAGTCTGCAGTCAGCTATAGGGTTTGGGGAACCCGCAGACATAGCATCTTTTGAGGACCTGCGCTCACCATGCTATATCCACTGGAGGTGAGGTCCTCACAGCAGACAGCCAGAAGCCCTTCGCCGCCTTCCCATCATGACGATGATGACAACAATGATGAGGATCAGGCACCACCCAAGGACGCAGAACAGGGAGAATCTGCTGAGGGTAAATCTCCCAGCGAGAAGGGCGAGTCACCACCTCCACCTCCTGAATCAGGTGACGCCCCAGTTGCTTTGAAGCCCAGCCAGAAGCAATAACTCGCAGCCTTAGAGCAGAGGCTCGGAACCTCGTCCTACCAGATCAAACCTATAGGTTCCGTGTCCTCAAAGTCTGGCAACCGCGCGATCAAGAAGCAAGGAGACAAAAATCGTCTCCTGGCTAAGGACGTCCACCTAAAGTGGGCGCAGTACACAAAGTCTCAGACAGAGACTGTTGACAGACTGGCGAGCGCAGTTAAGAAGGTCTCGGAAATGCCAACTCCTAATATTCAGGAGATCGTCGAGACTGCGCTGGCAACTCAGAAGGCGGACTTGGATGCTCAGTGTCAACAGCTGCTCGAAGCTAAACAGAAAACATTTGCTGAGCAGGTGACAAAGAGCCTAGCCACAGTCCAAACGACCATGGATGAGCGGAATAAGATGGCCACCTCCAGCGTGCAGAAGGCTTTGGAGAATCAGGTGGCCGCACTGAAGCTCATCCAGTAAGAGATGACTGCCTCCTACGACGCATCGCTTCCAAAGTAGAGGCAAGAAACAACAGCCCAAATTCGCCAAATCCGCAAGGATCAAGAGGCTGACTGGGAGCATTACTGCGATGCCGTCGGAGACTTCAACACCACCACCACTTCCATCAAAGATGCTATCTTCAAACTTCAGAAGGAAGTAGCAGCAATCCATGCCCTTCTGACCTCGGCTACTGATGATGCCAAAAAGGGGGAAGAAAGGGAAGGGACAACTCAGGTGGGTGGGCAGTCTGAAGTAAGGGAAGTCATCAAGGGGGAAGGTTCAGCAACTCAGGCTGGAACTAGCTCAGTTCCCCCTCCCGCAGTCCAAATCCCTCAAGTCCAAACAACTTAGCTGCCCAGCCAATTGGAGGATCAGGTGAAGGATCCTCAGCTCAGGCGCAACACATAGAGGAGGTCGCACGTTTCGTCAACCAGGAGGACGAGCCCCTGCCACCACAAAGGCCCGAGAAGGAGAAAGCCACAGAGTCTACTCCACCTCCTTCCCCGATGCCCAAGTTCAAAACTCGAGCGGAGCAGGAGGAGTTTGATAAGAGGGTAGCTCAACAACTCTAGGACAAGCTGGACTATGAGCTGAGATTGGAGGAAGAGGCCCAGAAGCCTAAGAAGAAAATGCGTCAGACAGTTTCCAGAATGTCCACGAGTCATGCCAAGGAAATCTTGGATGAACAGAAGAAGAAGGCTCAGCAATCTGTTGATGAGCCGACTAACTCAGACACTGACAATCTGCCCCTTGCTCAGAGGATGAAGAAGATTCCTACTCTAACACCTGAGCAGGAGGTAGAGGATAAGGCTACCTGGGAGGCCACGCAGCAAGGGCTGAATCTCCGGAGAGGAAATAGAAGAGCTGCGGCCCTTAGGGAGAAGAAGAGGTTGGATGACTTGGCAAAAATTATTGAGCTTACTGACAAACTCGCCAAGGAACCAATCCTCGACAGGAGCAAGCAGGTGCCTAGGACTTCCAAGTTCTTCCGACGAGGTGCACAGAAAGCTTATCTGAAGAAGACTCCGCACCGCCGTGTTGACAAGTGGATCCCCTGGAACCTGAATGAGGAGTGGGAGGAGCTGAAGATTAGATTCATCAAGGCATACTACGTTTGGCAGTGCTATCCTGCTGAAGTGCCGACTGCTGATCTCTTTGACAAGTTCATCCATCAGTACGACGCCAACCTCAGAGCACAAATCAAGCTAATTCTTTTCAAGAAGAAGCTGCCACTCGTTGCCCCTGCCTACAGACAGCTGACTCCTCCCATGACCTCTCGAGGAGTTTTGTGTACTAAGGAGATTGAAGATGAGGTGTCGAAGCTCCTGCACATCACAACGACTTAGATCCTCTGCAGCCTGATGATCTCGAGGACATCCAGACCTTCAGAGCCAGAATCTACAAATCTTATGGGTTGGATCCTCCTACTGCCAAGTCAGCTGAGTTCAAAGATAAAATCAAGAAGTTCAGGCGATAGCAGTAGATGATTTCTCCTTGTATAGAAGCTAGGACTGATTGTAATCATTTCTCATATATATATATCAGTTCCTTGCTTTGGCCAGACAACTGCTCATTATCTTACGGCTGTGTTTATTTACTTTATCACAACTGATCACTGAAGTGATCTGACACACACATACACACATAACCTATTTCTCTGATATGCCTATCTTTCATCTGCTGATTACCTTGTTTTATTTGCTCAGTTCTTACTGAAGTCTCCTTGGGTCAGTAGTTTTGTACTTAGTAGTTTTAGTAGTTTTGGCATCATCAATTAGGGGGAAATTGTTGGGCTAATAACCACTTAGAGGGTACTTAGTATTATTTTTATCAGTAGTTCTTGTAATAGGACTTATCTGTTTATCGGTAATGGGGGAAATTATAGTGATTTAATACTATGGAATTGAAGATCCCAAAACCCGTCTTGTATCCTTAGTGTAGTGTCGTTAGGATTAGATGATGTAATAGGCCAGACTGCTTGTATTTTCAGTATCTGTTTTTGTCTAAGTCCTGTAAGGGGTAAGTGTTGGTCGAATCTTCAGTAGGAAGTTACTTTCCAGAACCCCACGTCACCAGTTGTAAGAGCTCGTGTTCTCAGGTCATCAGTTGACTCCACATCAGTAGAAGAATTCTCATCAACTGACCCTCATCAGTGGAGAACACATAACCAAGCTCAGTACCTTCAGAGTCATCAGCTGACTTCGCTCAGTAGAAGATTCCTTTATCAGCAGACTCAGACGAAGAAGACAGAGATCGAATCAGATCTACTGTATCCGACAGGAAACGACCCGAGTTTTAACATCATTCGAAAGTCAGCAGAAGATCATACGAGGATGAGTGAGAGTCAACTCAGATGAAGACTAATGTCTGACAAGTCTCACCTACCACAAACCTTGACCAATGAGAAGCGGTCTAAGCTCTACCTGCTCTGATCAACTAAAGCTGCTCTCATGCATAGTGACCAACTACTCTGCGACAACATTTCGAACATATGGCCGTTTTCCTTGGATGTTTGTGACACATGGCATCGTCCTCTCCAACGGACAAATGCCTGGGTCACAACTATAAATAGAGAAGCCTTTCCGAGCTCCACGCACGGGATATCAAAGGGATTACACGCTCAAGCTTTCGAAACACTCTAGCGCTTTCACAAAGAACCAGCGAAGAACTTGCTCATTAGAATATTTCTAGTTCTTCTCTCTAGAGTTTCTTTCTTTAGATCCCTCTTCTCTATCTAAGCTCCATCGTTATATCCATAGCTTAGAACCTTCGAAGGAGTTCACATTTATTGTAAGAACTCCTTCATTGTTGGAGAACATCCCCTCCCCTTCAAACTTCGGTTTGGATTGTAAAGTCGCTAAGGACTATAATTTAGAAGGGTCTGTCCAGTGCACAGATACCTTGCTGAGGCTTGCTCAGATTAATCAACAAGACCTCATGTTCAGTAGGACCGTGGACGTAGAATCTTGCGTCTCCGAACCACGTTAAAAATCGCTTGTGTCATTTACCGTTTTATTGCACTGCATTCAAACTATCTTACAAACTCATACTTTGCATAAAACGTATTTGAAAGTGCACTAGCCAAAACTATTTGGTTTGCGAAAAACACGTTTTCAAATCGAGATGAAGTCTATCGACCCCTACACACTTATCTACACCAACTCTCCGACTGAGAATCTAATACTGACAGAAGTCAGTAGGAGAAACTCAGTAGTTGAGTCACTCTGACCCGCGATCAGAAGGTTACTATTTGACACTGTTCATCAGTTGCAACATACAGCTCAGCTGTCCTTCGCGTTTGAGAAAAAGAACTTGTACTCAGATGTATTCAAACCCCCCATCTACACCTGACACTCGTATCCAGACCAAGATAATTAATTATTAGTATTTCTTCCGTCCCGCTTGAAGTGAAGTATTCCTTTTTAGAAGATAATTAAAAAAATGGATGATAAAATATGATAGATAAGTAGATGATAAAATAAAATAGAGAAGATGAATGCAATAGTAAATAGGAGAGCAGATGATATTGTAGGAGTAATTTTTTTTAAAAGTTATTTCATAAAAAAGAAATTTATTGTTTTAAATGAAACATTTAAAAATAAAAATATATCACTTAAGTAGGACGAAATACTACTTTACGGCAAATGATCCTCTATTCCATTATTTGGTGGATCACTTGGTGGCCCACCAATCACGCTTTACCATGCGTGCATTGGTGAACCATCAAGTTATCACCACACGACACACACGTCCTCTTCTTAAAAAATCCTCACCCCTACTTTACTACCTTACTCGAAAGTGATGAACAACATATCGCCATCGCTGCATCCACCACGATACAAAACACAGCTTTCTCCATTTCCCTCTCTCATTTATCTGTTACAGCTCTCTCTCTCTCTCTCTCTCTAGTCCCCCACCATTCTCAACTTTTACTGACAATCAAGTCCATTCTTCCATGGCAGCGAAATTAGTGCTGTAAAAACACCCACTAAAAACCAAGAATTAGTTGAGATGGAGATAGATAGACCACATTTCCGCACCACCAGCACAAATAGCAGCGCTGCTGCCGCCACCACGAGCGAGCTCTTCATTTGCTTCACCTCCCGCCTCTCCTCCTCTTCCATGAAACTCTCCAAATCCATACTCAGCCCCGGCCGCGCCGCTCGCGACGGCGGCCCAGTAACCCTCTCTTCCTCTCTCAGCCGCCGCCTCCGCACCAACGGCAGCCTCAAAGGCGGCCAAGCTTCCCCCTTTTTCAACACCACCGGCAAGAAAAGAGGCTGCGCTTTCGAGAATCCGGAGCCGTCTTCTCCTAAAGTGACCTGCATTGGGCAAGTGAGAGTCAAGACGAAGAAAAAGGTGAAGCAAAGCCGCAGTCTTTCCAAGCGGCGGAGTGGCGGCGAAGTTAGTTTCAGAAAGATTGAGCCGCAAACTTGTGCTGATGGAGAAGATAAAGTTTGCGGTCAGAAGTGTTCGAATAGTCGTGCGCATTTTCAGCAGCCGCCGGCGCAGGAATGCTTGCCGCACCGGAATCAGAGATGGGTTCATTTTCCGATCTCGATATGCGAGACTCTGAGGTCGGTGGGAGCTGAGTTCAGCTGCTTGTTTCCTTGCAGAAGTTCTTGTTTCTCGACTAGTGAGAGAGAGAAGAGTGAGAAGCAGAACGGTGATGACGATAATGGATGTGGGGCTGTGTTTGCAAGGTGGCTGGTGTCTATGAATGACGGTGAAGGAGGGAAGAGGAGGGAGATCGAGCTGGTGGTTGGCGGCGGAGATGAAGAGGATGGGGAGGAAGAGAGGGTTTCTATGAGGTCTTCTAGAAGGCACGTGTTCGAGGATTTTGAGGTCAAGGATGACAAGATTGGGTTGAAGGGACGGAGTTTAGAGAGAGAGGATGAGGCGGCAAGAGTGAGTATTTGCATACCGCCGAAGAATGCACTCTTGCTGATGAGGTGCAGATCTGATCCCATGAAAATGGCTGCTCTCGTCAACAACCGCTTCACCTGGAATCCAAATGAAAACGAAGACATTCAAGAAAGCATGGATGATGGTAAAGATGAAGCTTTTGATCAGAAAGAAGTTGATGGTTCTGGAGATACTAATGAGGAGAAAGACGAGTTGGAGATTGAAGGCGAGGGAGAAGAAATAGAAAAAAAAACAGAGGTAGCAATGCTAGTGGTTGAGGACGGCGGCGGCGAAAACGATGAAGAAGAGGTTGAATCGAATATGTCATCGTTTGAAGCTCTTCTAGACCAAGAAAACGCAGAGCACTACGAAGATTGCTGCCCAATTCAAGACGAGGAAGAAGATGACGAAATTAGCCCCTTTCACCATCTTTTTTCATCACCAGAATCAAACGAAGAAGCTCTTCAAACCAACGAAGCAGCAGCACTGGACTCTAATATCGAACAAAAAGACTCAGTCGAGGAAAGAAGGCAGGCGGAAGAAGAAGAGAAAGTAGCCGCGGAGGAGGAAAACCAAGAATTTGAAACCAGTAATGAAGATGAAGAAAAGAAAGAAAAACAGGGCCCGCTGTTGCCGGAATGCTTGCTTCTAATGATGTGCGAGCCGAAGCTTTCAATGGAGGTATCCAAAGAAACATGGGTTTGCAGAACCGACTTCATGAGGTGGCTGCCGGAGCGTCCGCGCAAGGCGGCGAAAGCCGCCAAACCCGGCGGCGTTTGTGACCACGACCCCACTAGGAGGCTCAGCATCGACTCAAAGCCTAAGCCCATTACAGACAAGAGTGATCTCCAGCAGCCACCGCGGTCATCATGTTCGCTGCCGCCCGGGGCTTCGGCGGCGACGATGGCCACCATGATAGAACAGAAGCTGGTCAATGCGGTGGGGTACGAGCCGTTTGTGCTGACGAGGTGCAAGTCGGAGCCGATGAGGACGGCTGCGGCTAAGCTGATGCCGGAGTCGTGCTTCTGGAGGAATGCTGTGAGGAAGTTGGAGCCGCACAGGTGCGACACCATGGGAGTCGGCGCAGCTGGGGTAGGGTTCTAAGCCGAGCCGAGCTGAGCTGAAAGGAGTGTGAGCTGGCAAACATTAATTATTAAATGGAAATGTTTCCTGCCTGTAAATCTTTCTTTTTTCAGTTTGTTTTTAACTTTTTAAGAACTAGTTTCGAAGGTTTTTTTTTTTAAAAAAAAGAGGCTGTATAATTGTTATCTTTCATTTTGATTTTGTGCACGTGACACGTGAAATATGCAATAGCAGCTCGAAATATAAATTGAGTAAATCACAACGAAAAGATTAAATGAGCCATCTACAATGTGTTCAATTTAGAAACAGTAAAATTTGAGTTTGTATATTTTGTACCAGTACAATCCACTACACGGACTATTGTTAGAGGATTAATTGCTAGTTTCATCATATGAAAATAGAAATTACATGTGTTTGTATGTATATGTCGATTGGAGCAAAAGGTTAAAGGAGTTAGCATAGACACGTGAGGTTCAACATTGGAAAACACATAACATACAATAAAGTTCATGAAATTGTAGTCAAATGCGGGAAAGGCTGCCACCTCCAAAAATCAATGCCACTGCCGTTTGCTCCATCTTTTCTTAATAAACTCATCATATCATACATATAATATTTAGAGCCCGGCGGTAAAATGCCCAAATAGGTAAAAGCAAACACATTTATACCCAATTATTATATTTAAGTTCATTATATATCCAAAAAGACTAAAATACCCCTGCTTCTTCGACAAAGTGAAATGATAGGATGGTCCGATCACGGTCCGACCGGAGGGGCCGATCATGTTCCGACCGCTCGGACATGACCGAGCATGGTCGGTCTGTGCCGATCATGGCCGATCAATATGTGCCGACCACAAGGTCGGTCGGTGCCGATCATGACCCATCAATATATGCCGATCATATTGTGCCGACCATGGCCATCATATGGTGCCGACCATGACAATATGGTGCCGACCATGGCCATATGGTGCCGACCACAAGGTCGGTCGGTGCCGATCAAATAGGGTAGTGCCGATCAATAGGGCAGTGCCCATCACATAGTGCCGATTTGACAAGTTTAGGTGAAAAATTTGAAAAAGTGGGTATTTTAGTAAAATTAGGTATTTGCTAGATAGTTTTTAAATGAATGTGTAATTTTGTAGTTGTAATAGTCAAATAGGTATATTGATATATTACTATTAATATTTATATAATTAGTGTTTCTGTATAAGCAATCTTATGAATGTTATAGTAATCTTTCCTATGACTGAAAAAATCAATTTCGGTCCTATAGATGACTTAAATTAATTTTAGTTATGTAATTAATTTTGGCCCTTTAATTTTATTATACATCTATTTTGTTTTTTTTTATCAAAGAGTGAAATATACACGTTATATTTTGTCGTTGGAAATATTTTTCAGCTACTTGCACGTGAAAAATAAAATCTAAGAAATTCATTTTTATCCTATAATATCAATTAGTAATCAATTTTGGTCCCCTATAATGTAGTATATAATCAACTTTGGTCATGTAATATAAATTTTTAATTAATTTTGGTCTTATAATGTTCATATTGATTGAGACACCATTACAAGATTAAGATCAATTTTGGCAACATCAAATCACTAAAATTGTTTTTTTCTCTTCTAATGATATGTTGCAAAATATTCTTTAGTTATCTATTACTAGTACGAGGTTATAGTAGTTATCTATTTTAATCAATTTGTTAAACTTACTCAGTCATTTATTATAAAAATTTTATTGTAAATAAATAATAATTACAAAAAATCTCTAAATTTTGATTACTTGCAAAAATAAATTATATTTAAAGTTCATGTGTGAAAAGGAAAACTGTAAAAAGTTTGCGTATTTATTAAAAAATCAGATAAGATCGAATATGACTCACTTGACATGTCAGCAGCCACGTCATGTCGAAAAATGTCACGTCAGCTTTGATTTCTCCAGAGTTTTGGTCGGTATGCAATTTAAAACAAATTAAGAATTGGTGTATTTATTGACTAAAATGAAAGTACATATGCAAAAGGGAATTTAAAAAAAATTGATGTATTTAAAAGAGAATAACCCTAAATAAATTTAAAAAATATCTTGAAATTTTCTTTAAAAAAAATAGTATAAATTAAACTTAATAATTTATTCAGATTTCAGCAATCACTACACGAAATCATGAAAATAGTGGCGAATTTAGTAATGAGAAACAACTTCATCATTATCTACTACTGATGGAATACAGACAAATTCACGTAAAATTATTAAAGCAAAAAAGTATTGAAAGAATACATAGATAGGGTTGTTCATTGACCGCTTCCGCCAAAATAAAAATAAAATGAATCAGTCTACTGATTAACCCAAGTTTCGGTTAAACCAAAAAGCAAACCGAAAAATATCAACCGATTTTACCAACGGGATCCAAAACAAATTTTTTAATGTGTGCTTTTGGGCTTTCTCATATTTGTTGCTCTCTGGACTCAAATTATTAATATATGTCCATTAGTATTTCATGCTTGATTTGAATTGATAGCACCAGCTTTCCCAAAATCCTATTCTTAAAAAAACTTATTCATGTTATTTCGAAAGAATTTATTTTAAGTACTTACTTACTTTTTTTTATTAGATAAATAATTTTTTATTATTTACAAAATCTGCTTTGTAAGTCATTTCTATGCATCAATTGACATGTTTTTAAAGATAAAATCATCATAATTTTTAAAATTACAAAGATATACGCTTTTCTATGTTATTTTCAAAATTCCCCTTTTTTACTTAACAAAATTATTTTCAATTTAAAACAAAAGAAAATTAAAAATATTTATAATAAGCTTTGCAAAATTTGTATCTGCCGCTGTCAATTTGGCACAACTATCTAACATTAAACAAAAACAACGGAACAGTTTCAAACTTTGGTACCCACGTTCACAATTACTGTACTCATCCAATCTTCTCTTGAAATTATAAGAGGGTGTTTGGTTCATGTGTATCCTACCCTACTATGGGTATCACTCGGGTTTGATACCCATATATCGTGTTTGGTATGTGGGTATCGATACCCTACTATGAGTATCAAACCCATATGGGAATGATTTTTTTGAAATCCAAGTGATAGGTGAGTATGAGTTTTGATACCCATATGGGTATCAAAATTATATTTTATGAATTATTTTTTAAAATTGAAATTTATTTTTATAATATTATTTAAAAATAATAATGATATAAATATATATTTTCAATTTTATAAATAACAAGTATCGAAATATTTTAGCATGAATATAAAAATATTTTTATAAAAATATATACACTTATGTTTGAAACAAATAACTTTATAAAAACATAACTTTATAATTATTAAATAAAACTTAATAATAAAATTTATCAAATAATAAACATTATTATTTAAAAATATTTAAACATAAATTATTAATGCAAACTTGAACAAGATATTAGATACAAAAACAAAATCAACGTAAATTAATATTCAATAAATTAATCTCTAAGATAATATATTTTTTTTTCTCCCGATTTGATTTTCGGTTCGATTCAATTCGATCAAATCAGTTATATAACAGGACCAAACCTAAGAGCAACTCCAAAGGAGTCGGTGTTGTGGCGTTTAACGGTTGAATTCAGTGGCAGACCAACTCCAACAGCAACCGTGATAAAACGCTATTATGTCGTTCCGCTATTTCAATACGGTACCACTGCCGTGCGACTATTCACACGGTAGTGGTAGCGTTATTATTTTTTTTTCTTTTTGATGAATTAATTTTGTTTAATTTAGATTAGTTTTATTAATTATTGTTATATTTAATTGTAGAGTTGTTTTAAATGAAATGTAATTTATATTTTAATTTATTTTAAATTTATTAATTATTGTTATATTGAAATAATAATATAATAATGAAAAAACATATAAAATTTAACACAAAATGTTACATAAATTAGACATTAATATTAAAAATACACTAGAATAAAAATACAATAGCATTAAATTAAGGAGATAAAGCAATCTAGAAAGCTCCAAAACCGCTATCCGAGCCTCCAAAGTCGCTTCCGGATCCTCCGAAGTCACTTCCAGATCCTCCAAGATCTGAAAAATCACCTCCAATGCTTGACTGTACTTCTCTTTTCATAATTATTTTTTCTTGCTCATTCTTAAAGTAATTTCGCCGAATAGGATCAGAAATGTTGTCGGTGTCTATCATTAAAATCTTATTATCTGATTCCCACCTTTGAAAAGCAAGAGCTCTATTCTTTGCTTCAGTAGCTTTGTTCTTTGCTTCAATCTTCTGCATTTGTAATAGCATAAGATTCTCTCTTCTTGTGGATGAGTTCTCCATTAATTCTCCAATTCTCTTATTTCCTTGTTCGATTGCTTTTAAAACACCCGACATATCTTCATGATTTTTCCTTTTATTTTTGATTTTTTTAACACCATCTGGACGTTGTGATGGTCCAGAACCACTACCACTACCATCACTTAAATTGATACTAAATGAGGAAGGCAACCCGTCAGGTGAGATAGGAGATTCTGGTGAAGTGTCTGATCGGAAGGAAGACCTTTGTTTTCGAGAACTTTGTGGATTGCAATCAAACTTTGCAAAATCTTTCATAATAGGCCACACATGCTCGAACTTAAATCCTTTTGGAAATTTATCATCGTCTGCCATCATTTGTTTTGCACGAGTAAGCTGCATAATTAATAAAAACGTGTTATACTTAGTAAAAGAAATAAAAAATAGGAAACCAAATAATGACTCGTCCTTACAATATCATGTTCAGAAGCTCCGCTTGGATTGAGAGCTTCTATATGTTGTATACAACATTTGAAAAATTTAACAGAGCTCGTAATCGATTGCATGCGAGTTTCAAGTGATCTAGAGCTTCGGTCAGCCATATTTGAAGAAGGTTTTTCTGAATTGTAGAGCTCCGTAATACGAATCCACAATTGAGTTGATTTTTGGTATATTCCCGTTACTGGATCTTGGGATATTTCCAAGTAACAACGACAAAGATGTTTATCTTCATCAGTTGTGTAATTGGGATTTCGAGATGAAGCCATATGTTTGTAAAGAGAAGAATTGAAATTGAAAAGAGTGTTGTGTGTGATTTGATTGTGTTGGAAAAATCTCATATATATAGAGAGGAAAATATTATTGTAGGTATGGAAGCCTGCAAAGAAATTAATCAACATGGGTCTCTGTACACTATTATTGTAGGGTAGACGATGGGATGAGTCTCTGCAAAGTTTTGAACGATGGGATGACTCTCTGCAAAGAAATTAATCAGCATGTGAGTCTCTGCAAAGTTTTGAACGATGGGATGACTCTCTGCAAGGAAATTAATCAACATGTGACTCTCTGCAAAGAAATTAATCAACATGTGGGCCACACATGCAAAGTTTTGGATTTGTCTCTGAAGAATACAACATCTCTCTCTCTCTCTCTCTCTCTCTCTTTCTCTTTCTCTCTCTCTCTTGTCAAGTTGCAAAGTGGGTTCAAGTGGGATGAAGTTGTCATCTCTATTTAAGATGTTGTATTCTTCAACTCCAAAACATTCATCTCTTCATTTTGCAAAGTTGTAGATCAACTAGCATGACTACATTTTCTTCTTCTAGCTCGAGTTCATCAGATGAGCTTGAACAATTCATCACGGAATGCGACGATGAACATCAAATCATGGGTCAACATATTTTGAATAATAATATCATCGTAGCAAATATTATCGGATCACAAGCTACAAGACGCCACGGAGGCTCAGTTCCTGGTCACAGGGTGATCCACCGTGATCGAGAAGGAGCAGCTCATCGTCTATTCAATGACTATTTTTCTGAAAATCCAACATTCAATGAAGGTATGTTTCGTAGACGTTTTCGAATGTCTCGGAGTTTATTCCTTCGAATTGTTGATGATGTCAAGAATCATAATAATTGGTTCGAGCAACGCCGAGATTGCACTTTGGAAGATGGGGATTGTCCACACCTGCAAAAAATAAGCTCGTGCGCTTTCGGATATTGGCGTACGGGATCCCTGCGCAGATGCTACCGATGAGTACATCAATATCGGTGAGTCCACGGCAATTAAATGTGTCAAGAAATTTTGTCGTTCCATTGTGGAAATATTTTCGGATCAATATCTTAGATCTCCTATCGCTAGTGATGTTGCTAGGCTACTTTATATTGGTCAACAACGTGGCTTTCCGGGGAATGTTAGGTAGTCTAGATTGCATGCATTGGAAGTGGAAAAATTGCCCTACCTGGTTGGGCGGGCTCGCACGCTGGTCGGAGTGGATCTCCATCAATAATTCTTGAAGTTGTCGCTGATTACGATCTTTGGATATGGCATGCATTTTTTGGTATGCCAGGATCCAATAATGATGTTAATGTGTTGGAAAGATCTTCTCTTTTCAGGGACCTGGCTAGAGGTATTACTCCACCCGCACATTATGTTATACAAGGTAAAGAGTATAATGTGGGGTATTATTTAGCTGATGGAATATATCCAAAGTGGTCCACACTTGTGCAAACTCTTCAAGAACCGCGTACTGCAAAAAAAAAAAGCATTTTGCAAAGCAACAAGAATCGTGTAGGAAAGACGTGGAACGAACATTTGGAGTTCTTCAAAGCCGATTTGCAATTGTTGCAAATCCAACTCGATATTGGAAGAAGAAACATTTGGATCATATAATGAAAACATGCATTATAATGCACAATATGATTATTGAGAATGAGCGAGATTTGTCTGCACCAATTGAAGATACAAGAGAAGTGCCAACTCCGGATATTGAAATGATATCATCTGAAACATGTCGTTATCAATCTTATTTTGCACGATATAAGAAAATGAAAGACAAAACGGCACATCTTGCTCTTCGTGATGCATTAATTGATCATATGTGGGAGGAGTATTCAAATTCTGAAAATTATGATATGTAATATTAGTTTTTCTATTATATCATGTAATTGTTGGATTTGTGCTTTTAAAAGTGTTGTGTATTTTTAGTTTTATTATTGTGGAAATAAATTAATTATTTTATATTTATTTAAATATATTTTTGCTTATTTAATTTTTATTTAAAATTTTATATAGTGAGATTAATACAAAAATAAATATATTTAAATATACATAATATTATATAATTAATCAAATATTAATAAATATATTAAATTAATACATAAAAGAATCAAAATAGAATATTCCATTGTAGAGTTAAATGTATAGTTGACGATTGAAGATGAATTCGAAAAAACTCTACATTCAACTCTACAATAGTGTAGAGGGAACTCTAATAGAGTTCCCTCTTTGGAGATGCTCTAAGTTAGCGAAACGATCAAACTGAAATCTGTCGGTTTTGATGAATTGCTTCTACTGGGCCCAAATCGGCCGGTTTGCCCGAACTCTGAACATCCTTAGGAGTACCGACAAAATGTCTAGCAACAATTATTATTTATTATAATCGAATATGGATTTTCCAAAATTAACAATTTGGCGATGAAAACTCTTCGGTCTCTAGTTGTTCAATAAATTGAATTTCGGATGAAATATCTAATTTGACCAACAATATTTTCTATCGGTAAATAAGGACAAGCTTGTAGTGAATTTTGCATTCCTATCTAATGTACAAATCTCCAATTCAAAATATTATTACTTACAGGATCAAGAGACGGGATTTAATTATTACACACTTCTAGTAATGGCTACAAGTTTTCTTCAACATCGTAGCAGTAAAGAATTTCTTTTAATTGAATCAATAAGTTATTCATCTCAACTATTCAATAAGATGGTATAGAAAATTACTGTTACATTGAAATATCATCAAACTTATTGTTAAAAGATCGGAAGTGTATATATGAACAATCATAAAATTCAAAGTTTAACAACAAAGAAATTTCTCATTAAATGATTCACACTCCCGTACGGAAACATGTAATTTAGTTCCTGTGTGATTTGTTAATCTAAGGCTCAATTCCCATTGAGAAGTTAACCTGCGCGAGGACCAGGAGTTCACGTACGTTGGTTATAGATTACATCAGTGTTCACTAATTTATTGACACATAGACTAATTATACCTAGTAAATACTAATTCATATTGTCATCCTCTATTTAAACAATGAAAATTGATAAGTTACTAAACCTAAAAGAATGTAATTTAAAGAGGCAAATAAACGGACTTTGAAGAAATTACCAGCTTGTTACCAAACTTCAATGGACTTTGAAGAAACCTAGGGATTCGATTTCAATGGACAGTTTACCAAACTTCACTTTAACCAATCAATTACTTGCAAGACGTGTCATCTCCTAAAACAATCATAAATTAACCTAAGTAACCTTTTGGGCGTACCAAAATCGTAGATAACATGCTCATAAAATTGTCTCAATATATTACCAGCTTGTTATTCCTATAAGGTCATAAGATCTATTATTCTCACGTTAACATCTAACATTTTGGGCGTTGAATAATTAATATGTCGTGTATCCTAGATCAAACATTAATTCCCCTCTCTCGAATCTCGAATTAACATATCAAATTATGCTCAATTGGTGGCCATTCAATTAAAACATCCATCGAAACATGAACACAAAGAGGAACAAATAGCATCATTGCTTGCAGAAGATCCGTAGTTAAATTATCCACCTACTTTATAACCATAAAATAAAAAGATTTAGCTACTCAAGAACAAAGTAACAAAATCGACAAAATCACAAGAATTCATGTTCGTAAGCGAAAGAAGCTATAGAAAAAAAACAAAAGCCTTGATTGTGTTGAACTTGAATCTCTTGATCTTCTTCCTTCATCTCTTCTCTAGCTCTCAAAGGATGAAATTTTGTGTAGGGATATGAGTCAGGAGATGATTCTAATCATTCATATTCTAGGGGGAAATTGTAGATTTTTTAAAGATATGAAAGATATGAATCAATGTTATGGGGGAAATTGTAGGGAGATTATTCAGTACCTCTGATACTGAGTAATTGTTGTATAAATGTTTTAAAGAGGAATTGAAGATCCCCAAATCCCTGAGTGTGTGATGAACTGACATGATGTAACAGGCTAGACCTGCTTTGATCTTTCTAGATTATTTTGTCCAAGTCCTGTAAGGGATAAATTGTTGGACTGAACTTCAGTAGAGAAGTTAAGGTTCCAGAACCCCATGTCATCGGTTCAGTAGAGCTCTATCAGTATAAGAGCTCAGTTGTTTATCTTCGAGTCAGTAGCTGGAAGCACTCAGTAGAAGATCACTCTTCAGCCGACTTAGAAAGAAGACTCAGCATGATCATCCTTGATCTACTGAATGAGCTGCGACTCAGTTGCAGACCGTACAAGGGAAATCGACAGCCTGACTTTATCAATAGGATGTTAGTAAAGGAACACTTAGTGTCCGGGGTTAAGAGGAAGTCAACACAGCTACAAGACTGATGTCTGACAAGTCTCACCAACCGCCATACCTCAACCAATGAGAAGTAAGCGAAGCTTACCTGCTCTGACACAAAGCTGCTCTCATGCACAGAATCAATTATATGGTCGTTTTCCTTAGAGTCTTGTGACACGTGGCATGGTCCCCTCCAACAAATCTATGCATGGGTGACAACTATATAAATCATCTTCAAGAAAAAGAACATACAACAACGAGGAACAGAGAAGCAAGAAACTCACGAACACATACTCAAGCACTCTAGCGAGCTTAACTGTTACATACAGCGAAGAACTAGAAATCTTGGAGATATCCTAGTAGTTCTTCACTTTAGAGTTGTTCCCGATCTCTTTTCTAAGCTAACTATGTTAGATCTTAAACTTACACACTTGACGGAGTTCACTTTTAGTGATACGTTCTTATTGTAAGAACTCCTTCTTCGTTGGAGACAAAACCTTCAAACTTCGGTTTGATATTGTAAAGTCTCTAAGGACTATAACTTAGAAGGTTATGTCAAGTGTATAGAATCTTGCTGAGGCTTGATCAGATTAATCAATAAGACCTCCTGTTCCGTAGGACCGTGGATGTAAGATATTGCGTATCCGAACAATGTTAAAAATTGCTCGTGCTATTTACTATTTTATTGCATCTCTGTGTTCGCAAAATCACATTTTCAGTAAAACAGATTTAAAAGTGACTAGCCAACTGATTTGGTTTGCATAAAAATGTTTTTCAAAGAGACGAACTTAAACCGGACCTACACAATTCCGCACTTATTCATCTATTGAGTTTCTTAGTACTGACATCAGTCAGTAGAAAGGATTCAGTCGTTGAATCACTCTGCCCCGTGATTAGAAGGCTTAACTGGAAACTGAACTCGTTCAGTAGCAAACTCAGTAAATTACTAACCCTCGCGTTTGAGCAAAAATTTGGACCCAAGTGTATTCACCCCCCCCCCCTCTACACCTGATACTCGTCTTTGGACCAACAATTGGTATCAGAGCGGTGTTCTTTTGATCATCGTTTTGAAAAAGATCCTGAAAAACGTTTTAACTGCATGAGCATCTCTTTGTTCATCCTTATACTATCTGCTTCAACATGTCTGAAATGGCAGGTATTCGGATGGTACCGATGTTCTGAGTAGAAAACTACACAGTATGGTGCATCAGAATGGAGATGCACCTTTCATCGCTGCACGACAGCATGACTGATGTCCTCAAGGCAGGACCAATCATTTCCATGATCGACAACGCAGAATTTGCTGCTGTGGGAGGTGTAGGAACACAAATTAGGGGCAAAGATTCCCAAAGATTAAGCGACATTCATGCCTGAAAAGAAGAAACTGCACAATCTGGACCAAGTAGCACATAATGCAATCTTGAGAACACTCAGTGATTCACACCTCGCAGAGTGCAAGATTACAAAATAGCGAAAGAGCTTTGGGATGCCCTTGTTGTACTGAGCCAAGGAATCCCGCAGATCAAAGAGAACAAGCTCGAGTTGGAGCTTTAAAAGTCTGACACATTCGCCATGCAGCCCAATGAATCCATTGATGATCTTAGTGTCAGATTAACAAATCAGATCAACGGGTTTGCGAAGACGAACACCAAGATCCTAAGAGCGCTACCTAGACTGAAGTGGCTTCCATTTGCTACTTATTTACGTCGCTTTGATCTAAATGCTTTAACTCCTGATGTTATCTTTTTAGAACTAAAGGCAAAGGAGTTCGAGCACAGTCTACGCCAACGAAGCGTAAGCGCTCCAGCTGATACCCCAATCGACCATGCTTTTAAAGCAACAGTCAGCACTTCTGGAGCAAGCCCCAATTCAGCAAGCAAGTCAGTCGCAACCACAGTACCAAAATCCACTATTGAAGATCTTGTTGAACGATGCGTGCTTCTGGCTCTTAAGTACAAAAGGGAGAAGGAAAAAGTCAGAAAGCTGAAGAAATATCACAAAGATTCTTCTTCTGGTAAGAAAGAAAATAATAAAAAGAAAGAAGAATCTAAACCTTATCCTGAATGTAGGGACACGAAGACTACTGCTAGTGCATCCAACGACACATCTGAAAAGGGTGGCAGTACTTCTGTGTGCTACAACTGCAAAAAGAACAGACATTATCAGTACGACTGTCCGGAGTTGTCAGCTGCACAACGAGCTGAACGACAAGCCAGAAAAGATAAATTTACCCGGAAGAGGCAGACCCATATTGCCGGAGAGCTATCCGACGACTCAATTGGGGAAGATAGATTCATGTACTCCTCTGAAGATGAAGCCGCATTCGTGGCTGTTGAGGTCGGAGAATCAAATCCTGAAACGTCAACTGAACACTGCCTAATGGCTGGAGAGGAGGGTGATTAAACTCTAAACTGAATCTATCCTCCTCTTCACAGAGTACACACTACACTTGCTCAGCTGCAGGAGAACCTCTAGATGTGGTTCAAGCATATGAAGATTTGCTAGAGGAGCAAATTCAGATAAGTAGGGAGTTCAGTAGAACCGTTCAGGAGTAGGAACAGGTAAAAGCTGAGAATCAGAAACTTTCTTCTGATTGTCAGGTCCTTACTGACTCAGAAGTTCTTGTGGTGAGACAAAAGGAAGAGATTGAATCTCTCATGACTAAGGCTTAGCATCAAGAAACTCAGATATCAGTTTTGACCAAGGATAATTCTGAGAAAGATATTGAAATAGCTAGGTTCAGTCAGAAACTCGCAGAGGTTCAGAAGGACAATGAGTCACTCAGGAGGACTGATGACAGAGCAGTACCTAGGAGCCAAAGAAAAGTTAAAGGGATTGCTAAGGGCTTAGAGGCTAACCTTCGTCAAGGAAGGACTTGGCTATACAAACAAGGCATCTACCTCAACTTAAGGCTCAAATAAGTTGGCTGACCGGTTTGTCCGAGGGGGAACTCAAGCCGCTGAACCAATCTCCCCTCAGGCAAAGAATAAGCAGAAAATCCAAGCACCTCAGCCGAGGTATAAGAAGCAACTGACTTGAGGTTCTAGCCCAAGAACATCACGATCAAACTCAGGGGGAACCAAGAAGGTCAGGTGGGGAGAGCAGTATGGTGAACCAGAATGGGTGCATCCTGCATAGTATAGTTCTTACTATTATGAGCCCCGTGTGAGGAGGAGCACGAAGAGTCAGAAGAAGAAAGCTCCTGAACCCAAAATTGCCAAAAAGTCAGTACCTCCAAGTTTAGTGGAGAGAAGTACTGACAACAGGAATAAGAAGAAAGAGTTTGAGACCCCCAAGGCCGTTACACAGATTTGTGCTGCGAAATCAGAACCGACTAACAATAAGGACCCAGACTAAACCAAAAGGGTACCTAAAACTGTTTTTGTTTTGCAGGTGCATAAGGACCCTTGGATCATGGACAACGACTGCTAAAGACATATGACTTATCAGAAGAGCCTGCTGACCAACTATGTACAAGAGGAAGGACTCAGAATTGATTTCGGTGACAACTCAAAAGGCTACACAAAGGGATATGGAACGCTGAACATTGGGAATGCTTCAGTTCCAAGAGTAACTTATATTGAAGGACTTCAACATAATCTCCTTCCTGTCAGTCTATTCTGTGGCAACCTTAACAGATTTACCTTTGACCCTGGGAAAATGTACAGGGAAAACAGTGTTGTCAGATTCGCCGAGGAAGAATATCTATGTTGCAAACTGGAACACTACCGAACCTGAAGCCTGTTTGCTTGCCCAGATGAAGTCAAGTGACAAGACATGATGGTTGTGGCATAAGACGCTCAGTCATCTGAATTTCAAGGCAATGAACAAGCTGGCAAGGGACATAAAAGTCAGAGAACTGCCTAACAAAGTATTCAATCGAGACAGAAATTATGAGACCTGCATGAAGGGAAACCAAACAATGTCAAGCAATCCACCTATTCCGTCACCTTCCACTTATGCTGTTGCATATGGACTTATTTAGTCCAGTCACTCCAGTGACTATAAGAGGCAAGATGTATGCCCTCGTCATTATTGACGATTATTCAAGATATACATGGGTCATCTTCATAACCAACAAATTTGATTTCAAGACTGAGTTACTTACATTGCTGAAGAAACTCAGTGTGGAAAAGGGCAGCAAGATTTAGAGGGTACGCTCAGATCGTGGAACTAAATTTCTCAACTCAATCATCAAGGAGTACTACGGTACTAAGTGAATTCAGCACGAGACTTCATCAGCTCACACACCTCAGCAGGACGGTCTTGCTGAACGGAAGAACATAATATTAATAGAAGCAGCAAGAATGCTCCAGCAGACTCTGAATTGCCCTCGAAGTTCTGGGCCGATGCTATTGGCATCGCCTGTTATACTCAAAACCGCTCACTACTGACAAAGCAACATATGAAGACACCATATGAACTATGGAAAGGGAGAATTCCTTCTATTTCTCATTTCTAATTCTTTGGTTGTCCTTACTTTATCCACAATAATGGAAATGATTTGATAGCAAGTCTGATCAAGGAGTGTTCTTAGGATACTCCAGGGTCAGTAAATCCTTCAGGGTCATTAATTACCAGACCCTTTGCGTGGAGGAAAGCCCTCATGTTGTAATTAACGAGTTTGTTACTGAGGACAGGAAATCGAATGAGACAAGTACCGCAGATATCAGCAGCAAGCTACAGGATCTCAAGCTGAATGATAAAACTGAAAAGATCCAGAATTGTTGGGATGATGAGTCAAATGAAGAAGAAACTCAGACCCATCCCGCAGGTAATGTAGCTGATCTTGTTGATTCTACTAAACATAATCAACATCAGGTAACACAGGTCGATGAGGAAGCCCCTGTGGTAACTGAAACCTCTATTGAGAATAACAATTCAGGGGGAACGAATGATGCTCCTGAGCAAAATGCCCCTTGGGAACTCAATAGATCCTAACCTTCTTACTGAATTGCTTCAGTCGCAGAACAGTGCTACTGAAATGCCTAACACTCCTACTAATTGTACAGAAGTAATTTCAGAAGAAGAGACCAAGCTCAGACGATCATGGGTAGATGCTAACTCTTCTGATCTCATCATTGGAGATTCTTCAGCAAGTGTAAAGACAAGATCCATATTTGTCAAGGAGAAAGCGCTTTATACTCCTGTTTCTTGTCTACTGAAGAACCTCAGTCGATAGAGGATGCACTGAATGATGCTAACTGGATCATTTTAATGAAAGTGGAGCTGAACCAGTTTGTCAGAAACGAGGTCTAGGAGCTTGTTGATAGACCAAGACATCAGCACGTCATAGGCACAAAATGGGTCTTCAAGAACAAGCGCGATGAAAACAACGTCATAGTCAGAAACAAAGCTCGACTAGTTGCCAAGGGATATTGTCAAGCAGAAGGAATTGACTTGATGAAACGTTCGCTCCAGTCACAAGATTGGAATCCATTCGTCTATTCCTAGCTTACGCAACGCATCAATGATTTAAAGTATATCATATCGATGTAAAGTCAGCTTTTGTGAACGGCGTACCGAAGGAAGAAGTCTACGTAGAACAAGACTCAGGAAAGCTCTGTACCCTATCAAAATTTCTACGTCAGAAAGGTTTTCATAAGGGGACAGTAGATCGCACCCTGTTCAGCATCAAGTCAGCAGATGACATTCTATTGGTGCAGATCTACGTGGACTACATCATCTTCGGTTCCAAAAATGTGATCATGTGTCAACTATTCAAGAAGATGATGAAGGAGAAGTTCAAGATGTCAATGATAGGGGAGAAGAACTATTTCCTTGGTTTTCAAGTAAAGCAATTTGAGAAGGGAACGCTCATCAACCAAGCCAAATATTAATCAACATAGTATTTTGGGATCAGCCAAATCATTAACAACTAAACAACACCTGAATCATATCCCCACAATTTCCCCTATTTGATGATGCCAAAACCTGTCACTATCAATTATCTAACACTATCTATGAATCTAAAGAACTATCAAATACAATTTCCTTACAAGTATTACAATGAGAACTATGGAGAGTGTTGGTCCGGAGACGAGTGTCAGGTGTAGGGGGGAGGGGGAGGAATACACCTGAGTACAAGTTTCTCTTCTCAAACGCGAAGGACAGCTGAGTTGTAGGTTACGACTGATGAACAGTGCCATATAGTAACCTTCTGATCGCGGGTCAGAGTGACTCAACTACTGAATTTGATCTACTGACTTTAGTCAGTATAAAAACATCAGTCGGAGAGTTAGTGCGGATAAGTGTAGGGCCCGAAAGACTTCATCTCGATTTGAAAACGTGTTTTTGCAAACCAAATCAGTTTTGGCTGGTGCACTTTTAAGTACGTTTTATGCAAGTATGGGTTTGTAAAATGGTTTGAGAACGATGCAATAAAACAAGTAATTTTTAACGTGGTTCGGATACGCAAGATCCTACGTCCACGGTCCTACTGAACAGGAGGTCTTGTTGATTAATCTGAGCAAGCCTTAGCAAGGTATCTGTACGCTGGACATAACCTTCTAAGTTATAGTCCTTAGCGACTTTACAAGTCAAACTAAAGTTTAAAGGGGAGGGGATTTTCTCCAACAATGAAGGAGTTCTTACAATAAGAACTGTCACAAAAAGTGAACTCCTTCGAAGGTTCTAAGCTACGGATATAACAGTGAAACTCAGATAGAGAAGAGGGATCTAGAGAAACTCTACAGAGAAGAACTAAAGATTTTCAACTAAGCAAGTTCTTCGCTGGATCTTCTTGAATGCGCTAGAGAGTTTGAATGCTTGAGCGTGTAATCCCTTTGATATCCCGTGCGTCGAGCTTGAAAAAGCTTCTCTATTTATAGTCGTGACCCAGGCATTTGTCCGTTGGAGAAGACGATGTCACGTGTCACAAACGTCCAAGGAAAACGACCATAAGTTTCAAAATAGTGTCGCAGAGTAGTTGGTCACTATACGTGAGAGCAGCTTTAGTTGCAGAGCGGGTAAGGCTCTGGATGCTTCTCATTGGTCAAGGTTTGTGGTAGGTGAGACTTCTCAGACATCAGTCTTCATCTGAGTTGACTCTCACTCATCCTCGTATGATCTTCTGCTGACTTCGAATGTCATTAAAAGTTGGGTCGTTTCCTGTCGGATATAGTAGATCTGGCACGATCATACTGTCTTCTTCGTCTGAGTCGGCTGATAACAGGTCTTCTGCGAGTGCGGTCGGTGATGACTACGAAGGTACTGAGCTGCATCTTGTGTTCTTTACTGGAGGTCAGCTGATGAGAAATCTTCTACTGATGGTGGTCAGCTGGATACCTGAGAACATGAGCTCTTACATACTAATGACGTGAGGTTCTGGAATTTAACTTCCTACTGAAGTTCAGACCAACAAATACCCCTTACAAGACTTAGATAGAAACAGATAACAAAAATAAGAACAGTCTAGCCTATTACATCATCTAGTCCGAAAGACAACATACTAAGGGTACAAGGCATGTTTTGAGATCTTCAATTCCATAGTAGTAAATCACTATGATTTCCCCCATTACCGAAATAAGCAAGTCCTAATACAAGAACTACTTATGATAATACAAAATACCCTCTAAGAGATGATCTAATCAATCACTGATTCATAACCCAACAATTTCCCCTTAATTGATGATGCCAAAACCACTAAGTACTAAACTACTGACCCAAGAGACTTCAGTAAAACTAAGCAGTGAAAACAGGGTAAACCGCATATAAAAGATAGGCATATCAGAGTAAGATAGGTTATGTGTGTGTATGTCAGATCACTTCAGTGATCAGTTGTGATAAACAGTAAATACAGCCATAAGATAATGAGTAGTTGTCTGACCAAGCAAAGAACTGATGTATTATATATGAGAAGTTGAATTACAACAGTCTATGCTCTATACAACAGAGGATAAGGAGCAGCTACTACTAACGTCTGTACTTCTTGATCTTGGCTTTGAATTCCGCAGACTTAGCAGCTGGAGGCTCCAACCCGTAAGATTTGTATATCCTTTCTCTGAGGGTTTGGATGGGAACGAGATCACTTGGCTACAAGGGATCCAGATCATTGTGGCGTGCAGCAGTCTCGACCTCCTCCTCTATCTCCTTCGTATAAATCACTTCTTGAGTCGTCATGGGAGGAGTCAGTTAGCGGTAGGCAGGAGCGGTGAAGGGCAGCTTCTCCTTGAATAATAGTAGCTTGATCTG
This sequence comes from Lavandula angustifolia, assembly GCA_028984105.1. Classification (NCBI taxonomy): domain Eukaryota; kingdom Viridiplantae; phylum Streptophyta; class Magnoliopsida; order Lamiales; family Lamiaceae; genus Lavandula; species Lavandula angustifolia. The sequence continues at coordinate 10,059,792 of CM054817.1, forward strand.
CGCTCTGAAGTTCACATTGTACTGATAGATAAATTCATCGAAAAGATCAGCAGGCGACACTTCAGCAGGATAGCATTGCCATACATAATATGCCTTGATGAAATCTATCTTCAGCTCCTTCCACTCCTCATTCATATTCCAAGGAATCCATCTGTCTACGCGGCGGTGTGGAGTCTTCTTGAGGTAAGCCTTTTGGGCACCACGCCGGAAGAACTTAGATGTCCTCGGGATCAGCTTACTCTTGTCGAAGATTGGCTCTCTGGCGATTTTGTCTGTAAGCTCAATAATCTTGGCCAAATCTTCTTCTCTTTTCTTCTCCCTCAAGGCTGCAGCTCTCTTATCTTTTGTCCTGAGATTTAGCCCTTGCTGCGTAGCCTCCCAAGTTGCCTTGTCTTCTGCCTCCTGCTCAGGTGTAAGTGTAGAGATCGTCTTCATCATCTGAGCAAGTGGCAGGGTGTCCGTCCCTAAGTCATCAGCATGCTCCTGATCAGCAGATTGTTGAGCCTTCTTCTTTTGCTGATCCAGAATCAGCTTAGCCTGACTCTTGGACATCCTGGCAACTGTCAATCTCTTCTTCTTCTTAGGCTTCTGAGCGTCCTCTTCTATTCTCACCTCATAGTCAAGTTGATCTTGGAGTAGCTGAGCCACCCTCTTATCATGCTCTTCCTGCTATGCTCTTGTCTTGAATTTGGGCGTCGGGGAAAAGGTGGAGTGCTTTCAGTGGCTTTCTCCTTCCCGGGCCTTTGAGTCAGCAGGGGCTCATCCTCCTGATCAAGGAACTGAGCTATATCTTCTATGTGCTGCGCCTGAGCCAAGGATCCTTCTCCTGATCCTCCGACCTGCTCGGGCAACTGAGCTTCAGAGGGCTGCACCTCTGACTGACTTTGGACCTGAGGGATTTGGACTTGGGGAGGGGGGACGGAGCTTGTTCCAGCCTGTGCTGAACTTTCCCCCTTAAGAGTTTCCCTCTCAACTGACTGACCTACCACCTGAGCTCTTCCTTCTCCCTTTTTGGCATCATCACTAGCCGGGGACAGGAGGGCCTTGATAGCTGCTACTTCCCGCTGAAGGTCGTAGACAACTATTTTAATGGAAGTGGAGGTGGTGTTGAAGTCTCCCACGACATCGCAGTAGTGGACCCAGTCATCCTCCTAGTCCTTGCGGATTTGGTGGATCTGAGCCTCTGTTTCGTTCCTCTGTGTCAGAAGCGATGAGTCATGAGAGTCAGTCATCTCTTACTGGATTAGCTTCAGGGCGGCCGCCTGAGTTTGTAAGGCGTTCTGGACACTGGAGGTGGCCATCCTGTTTCGCTCAACCATAGTCTTTTGGACTGTGGTCATGCTCGCATACAACTGCTCAACGAATATCTTCTACTAGGCTTTGAGCAGTTGCTGACATTGAGCAGCCAAGTCAGCCTTCTGAGCTGCCAGCGCAGTCTCGACGATCTCCTGAATGTTGGGAGTAGGAGCGTCTGAGACCTTCTTGACTGCGCTCGCAAGTTCGTCAACCTTCTCCATCTGAGCTTTAGTGTATTGAGCCCATTTGACATGGACATCCTTAGCCAGGAGACGATTCTTGTCTCCCTGCTTCCTGATAGCTCGGTTGACGGACTTCGAGGATACAGAACCGATAGGTTTAATCTGATAGGATGAGCTTCTAAGCCTCTGCTTTGAGGCGGCGAATTGTTGCTTCCTGGAGGTTGAAGCAACTGGGGCGGCACCAGATTCAGGAGGTGGTGGTGGTGAGTCGCCCTTCTCGCTGTGAGTCTTTCCCTTAACAGAATCTCCCTGTTCTGCATTCTTGGGCGCCTGATCATCATCACCATCACTGTGATGAGAAGGCGGCGATGGACTCCTGGCTATCTGCGGGGAGGACCTCAGCTCTAAAGGATACAACACAGCTGAGCGAAGGTCCTTGAATGAGGCGATGTCGGTGGGTTCCCCAAACCCGATCGCCGACTGCAGACTCTGCTCCTCGGCCAGTAGGGACAGTGCAAAATGAAGCTGGATGAGGTCTGCGAGGATATCCCAATTAAGGAATCGCAGCAGCATCTGTGTCCTTGCCCTGATCGCGATGTCGACCAAATCCTGATGTTGGTCAATCTCATGAATATGTTCAGCGACTTCTCCTGTGGCACGGAGATGAGTCATCTGAACGGTTGACGATTGTTCGGAGGAGACATCAGGAGCCGACTCATCAGCTTCTTCCGACTGAGTCTCCTCTGTACTGACCGGCTGTACCTTATCCTTCAAGGTGGCACCTTCAATGCCGGTATCAACATCCAGTAGTTCAATGGCGACAGCCTTAGAAGCTCCAGCCTTTGATAACTTCTTTCTCTTTGGTTGATCGGCCTGTGGAGGTAGATCAGTAGATGATCTCTTGAGCTCAGTGGCTCCACGTCCGATAGACTTTTCGGCCGCTGCTCTAGTTTTGAACGTGATCAGCTTGCGGTCGAAGTATTTGGAGTCAGCGAAGGAGGCATGATTTGTCACCGAATCCTCAATCACTACGGACACCTTTGTCCCGTACAGCAGCTTGCCTACACGAATAAGTCTTCTCTCTCCTGACTCAGTGGACGTAAATTTTTGCGCCTGAGCCTTCAACTCAGCCAGAAAGAACTTGGTCCAATTCACCTGGACTCCATCGACAATGGCCATCATGATTTGGAGTCGAGGCTTGGACAGCTGATCGAATGAACCGGCGGCGCTCGTCAAGATATGGATGACGATGTAGGCGAGGCCCCTGTACTCCGGAAGGAGTTGGTTATTCGGTAAGGCGGATTTAAAAGAAATGTCATCGCGTCCGCAGAACGATGGACATAGTCATTGAGCTAATTTTCCTTATAACCCACCGGTGAAATCCCTGAGTCCGGCAACTCGAATGCGGACTTCAAGGCCTCCATCACGCTGATGTCGGCACGGCTGGCTTCACACTTCTGGGGCGCAACCTCCCTCATGTAATCTATAATGGTTACCTCCGCGTCTGTATCCTCCACAGACCGCATGTTGTAGAAGAACTCGGCCACTTGCCGGGGCAGGTACGCCTTAGGGTGCTTCGTCAATAAAAACTTTAGGCCGGACGCTTCGAGAGCCGAGAAGATAGGCTCCATGAATGGAAGCTCCGCCTAATGGAAGACCATCGTGGGTTCGAACAGAACCCTGGAGAATATGATCTCCTCGATGTTGGATGGGGTCGAAATGATCGCCATAAAAGCAAGAATCTGCAAAAAGCATGTTAGCACTTGAAAATAGAGTAAGTTAGATCAAGGTTGCAGATAGATAGGAAATTTACCGTAATCAAAGAGCTTGGAAGAAATAAAAGCAGACGAGAGAATGCGGTAATCAGGAATGCTTGGAATCTCTAAGATTGCATAAATGGCGAAAAAGTGAGATTAGAGTGAAAATGGTAAGATTTTATAAGATTTGAATATCAAGGGTTTTCGATCGGACGGTTTCTATAAAATCTCGCTTTTCTGGGACAACTCAGATTTGATGTTATAAAAGGAATGATTACTTAGCCGCCTCTAATCTAGACCCACGTAAGATATGCACAGATAGAGTAAGGTGAGAAGACATGCATTAAATGCGTTGCAGGCAGCATTAAAGGATAAAGTATTTTAAATGAGAACGGTTTCTACTGACTCAATCCTTAAAAATATATGGCGGGAAATAAATGCAAGTCATGCCACTGAATGCAAACAACTGAGTTATTAAATGCGAGCATGCTTCTGAGAATATTAAAGAGTCTAAATATGCAAACCTCTTCAGCTGAACTTTTACGAACAGCTGGTTACCGAATTAACTCAGGAGAATCTTCGTGGTACTGATAGTACCATGTTCCCCCTTACTGTGTACTGTATGATTCACCCTACTGAATCAAAGTACTGAGTCTAACTTCTGACCTATCGTACTGAATTCCCTTACTGATTCGAGTCAGTAGGATCCAGTAGACCTAGCTCGACTAATAGTTCTCTGAATCTGTTCTCAGCTAGCGGTTTGGTCAGTATGTCTGCCCTTTGCTTGTCAGTATGGATTTTCTCCATCCTGATATCCTTCTTCTCGACATGGTCTCTGATGAAGTGGTGTCGAATGTCCACGTGCTTACACCTCGTATGGAGAACTGGATTCTAAGTTATTGTAATCGCACTGGTGGAGTCGCAGTAGATGGGCACTTCATCTTGAGTAATTCCATAATCTTGCAATTGTTGTCGAAGCCAAATGATCTGGGCACAACAACTTCCAACAGCCATGTACTCGGCTTCAGTAGTGGACGTTGCTACTAAATGCTGTTTCTTTGAAAACCATGATATCAGCTTGCTGCCTAGGAACTGACATGTTCCGAAAGTTGATTTTCGATCTATCATGCATCCTGCATAATTAGCATCAGAATAACTTGCTAGAATCAGATTATCATCAACAGGATACCATAGCCCTGCGTCAGGTGTTCTCTTCAGGTATCGCAGAATCTTCTTCGCTGAGTCAAGATGACTTCGCTTGGGATTTGCCTGAAATCTTGCACATACACCTACAACATAAGTTATGTTAGGTCTGATTGCTGTTAAATATAGTAAAGAACCAATAGTAGCTCTATAATCAGTAGAGTTAACAGAAGCTCCCTCTTTGTCTAGACCGATTTTAAAATTTGTGTTCATGGGGATCTTGACTGGCTTGCTTGACTCGCAGCCGAATCTTTTCAGGAGATCTCGAGTATATTTTGCTTGGTTGATGAATATTCCTTCAGGTGATTGCTTCACTTGAAATCCAATAAAGTAGTTCATCTCCCCCATCATGGACATCTCGAACTTTTCCTTCATCATTTTCTCGAATTGTTGACATATAGTCACGTTCCTAGAACCGAAAATGATGTCGTCCACATAGATCTACACCAGTAGAATGTCATCGCCTGACTTGATGCTGAATAGAGTGCGATCTACTGTCCCCTTCTGAAAACCTTTATGAAGAATAAAGTCTGATAGGGTATCGTACCAAGCCTTAGGTACTTGTTTTAACCCATACAGAGCTTTCCGAAGTCTGCACACCTGATGTCCCTACTGGAAGCTGGGCGGTTGTTCCACATAGACTTTTTCCTTCAGCACGCCATTCAAAAACGCTGACTTCATATCCATTTGATATACTTTAAATTTTGATGTGTTGCATAGGCTAGGAACAGACGAATAGCTTCCAATCTGGCGACTGGTGCGAATGTTTCGTCAAACTCTATTCCTTCTACTTGATAGTATCCCTTGACAACAAGTCGAGCTTTGTTTCTAACGATGAAGTTGTTTTCGTCTCGCTTGTTCTTGAAGACCCACTTAGTACCGATCACATGTTGATGTCTAGGTCAGTCAACAAGATCCCAAACTTCATTACAGACAAACTGGTTCAGCTCCTCTTGCATAGCAATGATCCAGTCAGCATCGTTGAGAGCATCCTCTATCGTCTGAGGTTCTTTAGTAGACAAGAAACAGGAGTAGAGAGCACTTTCTCATTGGCTTAATCTGTATCCTGTCCTTACTGCTTCTGATGGATCTCCAATGATTAAATCAGAAGAGTGAGCGTCTAGCCACGAACGTCTGAGTTTGGCTTCTTCTTCTGAGATTACTTCTGTACAGTTAATAGGAGTGTTAGGAATTTCAGTAGTGTTGTTCTGTGACTGAAGCAATTCAGTTGAAGGTTAGGATCTACTGAGTTTCTAGGTTCAGGGGCATTTAGCTCAGGAACATTAGTCGTTCCCCCTGAGTTTATATTCTTAGTAGAGGTCTCAGTTACCACTAGGGCTTCCTCATCGACCATTGTTACCTGATGTTGATTCTGTTCAGTAGAATCAACCAGGTCAGCTACAGTGCTTGCGGGATGGGTCTGAATTTCTTCATCATCATCCCAACAATGCTGGATCTTCTCAGCTTTTTCATTTAGTGTGAGATCCTGTAGCTTGCCGCTGACATCTTCAGGATTTGTCTTCTTTGGTTTCCTATTCTCAGTAACAAACTCATCAAAAATAACATGAGGGCTTTCCTCCACGCAAAGGGTCCGGTAGTATCCTAAGAATATCCTAAGAATACTCCTTGATCAAATTTGCTATCAAATACCTTTAACTGATCCTTCCCGTTATTGTGGATAAAGCAAGGACAACCAAAAATATGGAAATGAGAAATAGAAGGAATTCTCCCTTTCCACAGTTCGTATGGCGTCTTCATGTGCTGCTTTGTAAGTAGTGAGCGGTTTTGAGTGTAACAGGCGGTGTCAGTAGCATCAGTCCAGAACTTTGAGGGTAGTCCAGAGTCTGCTAGGAGCGTTCTTGCTGCTTCTTTTAGTGTTATGTTCTTCCGTTCAGCAAGTCCGTTCTGCTGAGGGGTGCGAGCTGCTGAAGTCTCGTGCTGAATCCCCTCCTTATCGCAGTACTCTTTAACTATTGTTTTGAGGAATTCTGTCCCTCTATCTGAGCGAATTCTCTAAATCTTGATGTCTTTCTCCACACTGAGTTTCTTCAGCAGTATTGGCAGCTCAATTTTGACATCAGATTTGTTGGCTATGAACACGTATATCTCGAATAATCATCAATAACGACGAGGGAAAACTTCTTGCCTCTTATAGTCACTGAAGAAACTGGCCCAAACAAGTCCATGTGTAGCAGTTGAAGGATTCCATCAGTGGAAGGTGACGGAATTCGTGGATTGCTTTTCTTTGTCAGTTTTCCCTTCAAACACGCTTCACAATTTCTGTCTTTGATAAAGTCTTCATTGGCAGTCCTCTGACTTTAGAGTTCTTGGCTAGCTTGTTCATTGCTTTAAAAATCAGGTGACTGAGTCTCCTGTGCCACAGCCATCCTGTTTTGTTACTGGATTTCGTCCGAGCAAGCAAGCAAGCCTCAGGTTCTGCGGTATTCCAATTTGCAACGTAGATATTCTTCTTCCGCGAGCCTGATAACACTGTTTTCCCTGTAGATTTGTCAACAACATCACAGAAACCAGCGTCAAAGATAACTCTATTCAGATTATCACAGAATTGACTAACAGAAAGGAGATTATGTTGAAGTCCTTCAACATATGTTACTCTTGGAATTGAAGCAGTCCCAATGTTCAGTGTTCCGTATCCCCTTTTATAGCCTTTAGAGTTGTCACCAAACTCAATTCCGGGACCATCTTCTTGCACGTAATTGGTCAGCAGGCTCTTTTGATAAGTCATATATCTCGAGCAGCCGCTGTCCACAATCCAAGGGTCCTTATGCACCTGCAAAACAGAAACATTTTTAGGTTCCCTTTGGTTCAGTTTGGGTCCTTAAGCGTTTGTTGGTGATTTCGCGACCCAGATCTGCATTGCGACCTGAGTCTCAGACTTCTTTTTCTGAACCTTGTTAGTCTTTTTCTCCACTGGACTTGGAGATACTGACTTCCTGGCAGTTTTGGGTTCAGGACTTCTCTTTGGCTCCCAGGTACTGTTCAACTTCTCTTTGGCTCCCAGTTTTGGAGTCTTTTTCTCCGCTGTCCAACTTCTCTTTGGCTCCCAGGTACTGTTCAGTCATCAGCCCTCGCTAAACCTCATCACTTTTCCGAAGTGATTCATAGTTCTTCTCAACCTCTGCGAGCTTTTGACTGAGTTGGGCTATTTCAGTATCTTTCTCAGAATTGTCCTTAGTCAGAACTGATATCTGAGTTTCTTGAAGCTGAGACTTAGTCATAAGAGATTCAATCTTTTCCTTCAGTCTCGCAACTTGAACTTCTGAATCAGTAGAGACCTGACAATCAGAAGAAAGTCTCTGATTCTCAGCCTTTACCTATTCCAGTTCCTGAACTGTTCTGCTGAACTCTCTGCTTAACTGAATCTGTTCCTTTAGTAGATCGTCATATGCTTGCACCACGTCTACATGTTCATCTTTAGCTGAGCATGTGTCGTGTGTGCTCTGTGAAGAGGAGGTTATAATAAGTTTTGAATTTACCTCAGCCTCTTCTCCGGCCATCAGACTGTATTCAGTCGTTGATTCAGGATCTGTTTCTCCGACCTCAATGGCAATAAATGCAGCTTCGTCTTCAGAAGAATACATGAAAGTATCTTCCTCAATTAAGTCGTCGGATAGCTCTCCAACGATGTAGGCCTGCCTCCTCAGGGAAAATTTCTCGCGTCTGGCCTGACGTTCTACTCGCTGAGCAGCTGAGAGCTCAGGACAATCGTATTGGAAATGTCCTTCTTTCTTGCAGTTGTAGCACACAGTCACTCTGCCACCTTTTCCGGTTGAGCTGTTGGATGGACTAGCAGCAGGTTCTGTGTTCCTGCAATCAGGAGATGGTTTAGATTCTTCCCTTTTACGATGATCTTTCTTACCTGAGGGAGAATCTCGGTGGTATTTCTTCAGCTTTCTGACTCTCTCCTTGTCCCTTTGATATTTGAGAGCCATAAGCGCAAGAAGATCAGTATCAGGAGTCTCGGAGGACTTAGCATCTGAGGCAGCAACTGTTTTGCTAGAACAAATGGGGTTGGCTCCAGATTTGCTGACTGTTGCTTTGAAAGCATGGGCTATTTGAGTGTCAGCTGGAGCACTTGAGCATCTTTGGGGTAGACTGTGCTCGAACTCCTCCGTCTTCAATTCTGAAAAGATAACATCAGGAGTTAAAGCATTAAGATCTGAGCGATGTAAATAAGTAGCTAAAGGAAGCCACTTCAGTCGAGGCAGCACTCTCAAGATCTTGTTGTTCATCTCTTTGTTGGTTAACGTTCTCCCCCGCTGGTTGATCACATTGATCTGATTTGTGAATCTGACGCTAAGCTCGTCAATGGTCTCATTGGGCTCCATGGCAAAGGTGTCGAACTTTTGAAGCTCTAGCTCGAGCTTGTTCTCTTTGATCTGCGGGGTTCCTAAGCTCAGTACCGCCAAGGCATCCCAAAGTTCTTTTGCCGATTTGCAGTCTTGCACCCTCCAGAGGTGTGAATCGCTGAGCATAGTCAGGATTACATTCCGCGCTACTCGGTCGAGGTTGTGTAGCTTTTTCTCTTCTGCTCCTACACCTCCTACACCTCCCGAGGTGTGAATCGCTGAGCATAGTCAGGATTACATTCCGTGAAGGCAGATTTGTCTTTAGCAACCTTAGCACCGGTCTATGCTCCTACACCTCCCACATCAGCATATTAAACACTGTCGATCATGAGAATGATGGGACATCAGTCATGCTATCGTGCAACGATGTAAGGTGCGCCTCCATTCTCACGCGCCATACCATGTACTTCTCTACAGAGAACATTGGTACCATCCGTATACCTGACATATCAGACATTATAGATGAGTGTATAAGGATGTATGAAGTGATGCTTGTGCAATGAAAAACATTTTTAGGATCTGTTCGAGTAGACCAGTAGTTTTAGAAACGATGATCAGGAGAACACTGATGCTCTGATACCAATTGTTGGTCCAGAGATGAGTGTCAGGTGCAGGGGGGGGGGGGTGAATACACCTGAGTACAAGTTTCTTTTCTCAAACGCGAAGGACATCTGAGCTGTAGGTTGCGATTGATGAACAGTCCCAGATAGTAACCTTCTGGTCGCAGGTCAGAGTGACTCAACTACTGAGTTTGATCTACTGACTTTAGTAAGTATAAAAACATCAGCCGGAGAGTTAGTGCGGATAAGTGTAGGGCCCGAAAGACTTCGTCTCGATTTGAAAATGTGTTTTCGCAAACCAAATCAGTTTTGGCTGGTGCACTTTTAAGTACGTTTTATGCAAGTATGAGTTTGTAAAATGGTTTGAGAACGATGCAATAAAACAGTAAATAACACAAGAAATTTTTAACGTGGTTCGGATACGCAAGATCCTACGTCCACGGTCCTGCTGAACAGGAGGTCTTGTTGATTAATCTGAGCAAGCCTCAGCAAGGTATCTGTACGCTGGACAGAACCTTCTAAGTTATAGTCCTTAGCGACTTTACAATTCAAACCAAAGTTTGAAGGGGAGGGGATTTTCTCCAATAATGAAGGAGTTCTTACAATAAGAACGGTCACAAAAAGTGAACTCCTTCGAAGGTTCTAAGCTATAGATATAACAGTGGAGCTTAGATAGAGAAGAGGGATCTAAAGAAACTCTAGAGAGAAGAACTAAAGATTTTTTAACTAAACAAGTTCTTCGCTGGATCTTCTTGAATGCGCTAGAGAGTTTGAATCCTTGAGCGTGTAATCCCTTTGATATCCCGTGCGTCGAGCTCGGAAAAGCTTCTCTAATTATAGTCGTGACCCAGGCATTTGTCCGTTGGAGAAGATGATGCCACGTGTCACAAACATCCAAGGAAAACGGCCATAAGTTTCGAAATAGTGTCGCAGAGTAGTTGGTCACTGTACATGAGAGCAGCTTTAGTTGTAGAGCAGGTAAGGCTCTGGATGCTTCTCATTGGTCGAGGTTTGTGGTAGGTGAGACTTGTCAGACATCAACCTTCATCTGAGTTGACTCTCACTCATCCTCATATGATCTTCTGCTGACTTCGAATGTCATTAAAAGTCGGGTCGTTTCCTGTCGGATATAGTAGATCTGGCACGATCATACTGTCTTCTTCGTCTGAGTTGGCTGATAACAGGTCTTCTACTGAGTGCAGTCAGCTGATGACTCTGAAGGTACTGAGCTCTATTTTGTTTTCTTTACTGGAGGTCAGCTGATGAGAAATCTTCTACTGATGGTGGTCAGCTGGAGACCTGAGAACACGAGCTCTTACATACTAATGACGTGGGGTTCTGGAATTTAACTTCCCACTGAAGTTCAGACTAACAAATACCCCTTACAGGACTTAGACAGAAACAGATAACGAAAATAAGAACAGTCTAGCCTACTACATCATCTAGTCCGAAAGACAACACACTAAGGGTACAAGGCAGGTGGAGGCTGTGTAGAGCGATCCATCATGCTTTTGCGGTGGAGGCAGAGTTGTGAAATCTTGAGTCCTTACAATGATATTTGAATCAATGGCTTTCTGAACTATTTGGTATATCTCAGGATCATTCCTCTCTATCCATTCAGCAAACATCTCAGCTTTGCCGGCGTCAGGCCAAAGCTGCCATACATCCTATCTTTTGATGAACTCAGCTTCGATCGTCTCCCAAGCCTGAGTCCTTCCCCAGGCCATCCAGTCATCAACACGAGGCCATTTGTGAATTTTCTGGTCATCAGGTCTGTGGTCCCGTCTGAAGAATTCAGAAGTTGTGGGGATGTCCCTATCCTTAGGTGGAGGTGGCCTAGACTTTAGTCTTTCAGCTTCTCTTGCCTCTTCAGCTGCCTTCTCCTTGCCTAAAGCCTCTTTTCTTCTGATCTCTTCGAGTTGATGCCATTCAGCTCTTCTATCAAGTGCTCTTATGCTGAAGTTGATCATCTCGTCTGTATTAGGCTCTACTGGCTTCTTCTTCATTTGCTTGGATTCATCAGCCTGTTTCTTTTCAGCTTCTCTCTCCTTTTCTTGTTCTTTGTTAGCATCGTCTTGGAGAGAGAGCTTTCTGACCACCTATCTTTGAATGGGCTTCCTGGCAGGCACCTTCGTCCTAGCCTTCGCAAGGGCCTTCTTAGGCTTATTCGCAGCCTCAGCCTCAGCAATCTCCCGAGCAAGCTTCTCGTCAACATCAATCTGTGCTTACTTTGATGGGCTAATATATCTTGTGGGACAGGGTGGAATTTTTAGAATAGATGTCCCTTTCCCAGATACAGGTGGAGGCAGAGGAGAGTCTTCAACATCTGACTCCTTAGAAACGCGGTTACTTCTTCAATATACTTCTGTGGTGGTTCAGAAGTATCGGTTTCAGCCTCTTTGGGTTCTGAGCCGCTTGGGCCTATCTCAGCTGCTACATCACCTGCTGAGACACCCTGGGCAATAACCCGAGCTACTTTCTTCCCTTTAGGGTGCTCACTCTGAACTAATTCAGTATTGATCTTCTGGGCTTGAGCCTTTACCCCCTTAATCTATTCAGCATTAGACCTTTCCCAGTTGGTCATAGGCTTTTCAATCTTGGATCTTTCCCGCTTTTTGGCATTATCCAATGGGGTTGGACTGGGAAGTGTAACTGCCTTGGTGCTGAGCTTGTGATAAGATCGGGATAGCTCATCCAAGGTCTTCTGAAGATTTTCGAACTTCCGGTGTTGGTTGTTCCTCTCAGTTATGAGTTCTTTAGCGTATTGCCACTGAGAGAGATCCACCAGTTCTTCGATCTTTGTCAGCTTTGCGTTGGTCTTCAGCTTACACTCGCCCTGAAGTGCTTTGATTCTCTGCTCGTGAGCTTAAGTGTGCTGAGAAATCTGGTCCTGAAGCTCAGTCTGGGCTGCCTTGAAGGAAACAAGAATAGAAGCTTGGGCATCCTTCAGTACCTTCTAAACCGATGCTTGATGATTGTTGAATTCAGCTCTTTGTGCGGTGAGTGCATTAGTGAGAATGGAGCTGAAGTCAGGGATAAGAGGGATGTTCCGAATGGAAGTCTTCAGTTCCCCGACTTCCTCGCATTGAGCCACAGTAGCATTGCGCCATATCTTGTGGACGTTTCTGGCAAAGAGACGATTCTGAGTCCCCAGCTTCAGAAGTGCCTTGGTTACCGCTTTCGACTTTCGACATTTTGCAACAAAGCCAACCTCATAAGTTGACCCCAGAAGCAGCTGTTTTGGGTCAGCAGGGTAAGAGGTGCCTGCTGCGGCCAAACCAGGAGGAGGAGGGGAGTGAGAGAGATCATCAGAAGGGTGTGCTCCCTTAGGCTCCTGTTGAGTACCCTCAGTAGGTTTCTCAGTTCCTGCATCACTAGATGGTTCTAGGTCATCCTGACCTACTGAACCTTCCATAGGGACGGCCACTGAAGTAGGATATCTATCTTCAAGTAAGGCCAGCACGACCGCCCTAAGGTCATCGACTGAGCTGATGTCAGTAGGCTCTTCATCCTATTTGCTGATGAAGTTGTAGCTCGTCGGCGTTCAAAATCTCCGAGGACTTGAATCTGATCAGCTGCTCGAGGGTGATCTAGTCCTGGAATCTAAAAAAGCATGTGAAGCCTTGTCCTGACGACAACGTCGACCAAGTTAGATGACTGGCGATCTCAGGAATGTGCTCAGAGACATCTTGGGCTTCTCTGGATTCAAACATTGAAAGTTCGAACCCAAGTGTCTCGACTTCAGTGTCAGTCTCCAACTCATCAACGTTGATAGGAGACTGATCTTTCTCAGCAGAAGGCAGACTGCTGAGTGGCTGTACGTTCAGTGGAGATAGGGGAGTTGGAGTAAAAGTATGAGGTGAGTTCCCCTGTTCCATTGAGCCTTCTCGTTCAGCTGAAGGAGCCTTATCTGCTGAGGCCTCCTTCTCAGCTGAATTTGCCTTCTCTTCTGAATCAGCTTTCTCTACCGACTCAGTGACCTTATCACGCAACTGAGGGACAGTAAGGGCTACTACCAAGGCCTGCTCAATAGAAGACTTCTTCTTCTTTTGAGGGGTAGCACCCTTCTTCACTGGGGTCGGGGCTTTACTCTTGCCCTTTCCCTCTTCGGCACCAAGGCCAATCTACTGCAACAAGCTGGCTTGGTTGTGGAATATGATCTTCTTATGATTGAAGTACTCCTTGTCAGCGTATGTAATTAGATCAGCTGCACATAAGTCGTCGATCATGACTGAGAGCTTCATGCCATATAACAATTTGCCCTTGGCACTCAGTCGAGAAGCTGATCGATTGAACTTCGCTCCTTGCGCCTGAACCTCCTTGATGAATACATCGACCTAGTTGATTTGCGCTCTATCATATACGGACATCATCATCTGCAGTTTAGGCCTAGACACCTGATCGAATGAGTCGGCCTGCCTTGTCAAGATTTGCGTCACAATGTACAGCAAGGCCCAGAATTGCGGAAGCATGCTGCTCTTGGGAAATGTACCTCTGAAGGATGTATGCTTCCCGCAAAACAGTGTCATGTAGTTATCTAACACGTCGTCCTTATATCCGGCAGGACTGATGCTGTCTGAAGGGAGTCTAAAGCTACTGATAAGGGCTTGCTTCATTGACATCTTCTTCGGAATTGAGATGCCTTGGTTGGATCCTGAACCTCATGAACTTTGAATGTTCCAACCAAGTTCCCATATTCCTCCTCTAGGTTGAGATACAACTCAACTATCTGATGAGGCAGGAGTATGAGGGTTTCTTCGAGAGAAACAACTCCAAGCGAGATGCCCGCAAAGCATCATAAATCTCCTCCAGAAACGCCAAGCCGCTGGAGTCAAACTCCATAAAAGGCACACACCATACTCTGTCCTTCTCTAGGATCTCGACGATATCAACCAAAGAAATAACGTGAAGACTCGTCATGACTATCTACAAAATACAGGATAAGCACTTGAAAATAGAATTAGTCAGTAAGTGCTTTAGAAAATAAGTGTTACCGTAAGAAGAACTCTGAAATATATAAAAGTAAGCAAGTATGTTGAATGCTTGCAGAGAGCTCTTAAGGTATATGCAGAAACGACAAAGGCGAATATGGTGGTTTGTGGAAGATCACATCGATATATAGTTTTATTTTAAATGTACATTTTTGATCGACGGTTGGGATTAAATCCTGCTTTTTCAGTGGACGGCACGATTTTATAATATAAAAAGAGTAATGATGACTATGCCGCCTAGTTAAATCTCAGAAAAACTTATCTGTTTAGAAGTAAGGTGATACGACTCACATTAAATGCAAAGCAGAGTTCAGCAAAGAACATAGAATGTCGTGTAATAAATGAAAATGATTTTAATTAATGACATTCTTTAAAGAATTAAGTGCGATGCTGAACTTCTTTATCATAAAAACCTTTTTATGTATGCTGAGTTGACTACTGAAAGAGATACGCAAACCTGTCAGCTGAACATTCTAGTCAGCTGATACCACGTTTAGTTGGTTGCTGAATCTCTATACTGAACGAATTCAGTGTAGAATGAGTATTCTCCATTACTAAGGGTACTCCATCTGAAACGCTTACTGGGTAAAGTCAGTAGGTTCCAGGAGACCGAGCTCTACTGAAAGATCTCTAAATCTAGCTTCAGCTGGAGGCTTGGTCAGTATATCAGCCCTCTGTATGTCTGTGTGGATCTTCTCTAATCTGACGTCCTTCTTCTCGACATGATCGCGAATGAAGTGGTGTCGAATGTCCAGTACTTGCATTTTGTGTGTAGAACAGGATTCTCCGAGATGACAATAGCACTAGTATTGTCACAGTAGATTGGCACTTCATTCTGAAATACATCGTAGTCACACAATTGTTGTCGAAGCCAAAGGATCTGGGAGCAACAACTTCCAGCAGCCATGTATTCAGCTTCAGTAGTGGATGTGGCTACTGAATGCTGTTTCTTGGAGAACCATGAAATCAGCTGGCTACCAAGGAACTGACACGTTCCTGAAGTTGATTTTCTGTCTAGTCTGCAACCTACATAGTCAGTGTTAGTATAGCTAGTTAATTCAAAATTATCATGTGCTGGATACCATAACCCTCTGTCAGGTGTGCCTTTGAGATAGCGAAGAATCTTCTTTGCTGACTCCATATGGCTCAACTTAGGATTCACTTGAAATCGAGCACAGACACCTACAACATAAGTTATGTCAGGTCGACTAGCAGTTAGATATAATAATGAACTAATTAAAGCACGATAATCCATAGAGGCTGCTGATACTCCCTCTTTGTCTAGATCAATCTAGATGTTTGTGTTCGTAGGGATTCTGATTGGTTTGCTAAACTCGCATTCGAATTTCTTGATAAGTTCCTTCGTGTATTTGGCTTGATTGATGAAGATCCCTCTCTCAGTTTGTTTAAGTTGAAGTCCAAGAAAGAAATTCATCTCGCCCATCATTGACATCTCAAACTTATCCTTCATCATCTTCTCAAATCTTTGACACATGGTCACATTCTAAGAATCGAAGATGATGTCATCTACATAGACTTGCAATAAGAGTATTTCATCGTTCAGTCGAATGTTGAATAGTGTTCGGTCTAGGGTGCCTTTGCGAAACTCTTCTAAAGAAGAAAATCTGACAAGGTATCGTACCAAGCCCTGAGTGCTTGTTTTAACCCGTACATTGTTTTCCTGAGTTTGTATACTTGATGCCCTTGCTGAAAGCTGGGAGACTTCTCCACATATACCTCTTCTTTAGTATGTCGTTCAGAAATGCACACTTCACATCCTTCTGATAGACTTTGAATCTCAGATGTGAGGCGTATGCGAGGAAAAGACGAATAGCTTCCATTCTTGCAACTGGGGCAAACATTTCATCAAAGTTTATTCCCTCAGCTTGACAGTAGCCCTTGGCAACTAATCGAGCCTTGTTTCTGACTATAACGTTGTTTTCGCCTTGCTTGTTCTTGAAGACCCATTTAGTTCCTATGACATGTTGGTGTCGGGGTCTGTCAAAAAGCTCCAAAACCTCATTGCGAACGAACTAGTTCAGTACCTCTTGCATGGCTATAATCCAGTCAACATCGTTCAATGGCTCCTCAATATTCTGAGGTTCTTTAGTAGACAAGAAACAGGAGTACAGTGTACTCTCGCCTTGTCTGAGATTAGCTCTGATCTGAACGCTTGCTGAAGGTTCACCAATGATTAGCTCAGCAGAGTGAATATGTAACCAAGAACGTTGTTTCCTTGTCTCTTCTTATGAAACAGATTTAGTGCAAACATTAAGAGTGTTAGGCATTTCAGTAGTACTGTTTTGAAACTGAAGAAGTTCAGTGACAAGTTGAGGTTCTGATGAATCATCTACTGCAGGGGTTTTAGGTTTAAGAACATCATTTGTTCCCCCTGAGTTGGTGCATTCAGATGTGGTCTCAGTACCAATTTCGGTATCTTCATTGACCAATACTTGGGATTGATTCTGTACTGTAAAATCAATCTTCTCAACTACATTCAGTGTGGGTTGATTCTGAGTATCTTCTTCTGCTGAATCATCATCCCAACACTGATGAATCCTTTCTGAATCTTTGTTTAAGTTCAAATTCTGTAGCTTCTGGCTCACATCTTCAGAATCTGAGTTGCATATTTGTTCCTGTTCTCAGTGGCAAACTCGTTAAAAACAACATGAGGATTTTCCTCTACGCAAAAGGTCCCAAGGTTGAAAACTCTGAAAGATTTACTGACCGTAGAGTATCCTAAGAACACTCCTTGTTCTGATTTGCTTTCGAAAGTCTTCAACTGATCCTTTCCATTATTGTGGATCAAACAAGAACAACCGAATATATGGAAATAAGATATAGGAGGAATTCTCCCGTTCCCTAATTCATAAGGTGTCTTCATGTGCTTCTTTGTCAGTAAAGAGCGATTCTAAGTGTAGCATGCTGTGCTCGTGGCTTCTGCCCAGAACTTCAATGGCAATCCAGAGTCTGCGATTAAGGTCCTTGGTGCTTCTTTTAGTGTTCTATTTTTCCGCTCAGCAAGTCCATTCTATTGAGGCGTGCGTGCAGCAGATGTCTCATGTTCTATTCCTTCAGTATTGTAGAACTCTTTCACCATTGAATTCAGAAACTCAGTACCGCGATCAGAATGAATCTTCTTAATCTTGGTGTCCTTCTCGACACTGAGTCTGTTCAGTAGCCTCGGCAAAGCTGTCTTGACGTCAGACTTGCTGGAGATAAAAAAGTACCCACGTGTATCTGGAATAATCATCGATCACCACCAATGTGTGCTTCTTGCCTCTGATCGTCACATGAGAAACTGGCCCAAAAAGGTCCATGTGAAGAAGCTGAAGGATTCCGTCAGTCGATGGTGACATAATTGAGTAATGGTTTCTTAGTCTGGTTTCCTTTCAGACATGCTTCACATTCTTCTTCCTTTTTGAATGCTCGCTTGGGCAGTCCCCTGACAAGAGATCCATTCGCAAGTTTGTTCAGCACCTTAAAATTGAGATGACTGAGCCTTCTGTGCCACATCCACTCAGTTCTGTCTTCGTTCCGTGCTATCAAACAAGCTTCAGGCTCCATGGATTTCCAATTAGCAACATAGATATTCTTCTTTCGTGTTCCTGATAACACTATTTTACCTGTAGATTTATCCAATATATCATAAAAACCAGTGTCAAACATCTCTCTTTTATTGTTATCACAAAATTGACTAACAGAGAGGAGGTTATGTTGGAGCCTTTCAATATAAGATACTTTTGAGACTATGGTGGTTCCAATATTTAGTGTTCCATTTCCTCTCGTGTAGCCTTTGGCATTGTCGCCAAACTCTATTCTGGGTCCATCTTCAGTGATGTAATCCGTCAGCAGTGTCTTCTGGTATGTCATGTGTCTGGAACATCCGCTATCTACGTACCATGGGTCTTTTTGTACCTCATCCTCTTCTCCAACCATGAGACACTTCTCATTGTCTTCAACTTCTACCTCGATGAATGCGACCTCATCATCAGATGAGTCCATGAATTTTTCTGCCCCTTTTGAGTCATCTGAAAGCTCTCCAGCAATGAATGCTTGATGCTTTTTGGCGAACTTCTCTCTTCGAGCTTGTCGCACAGCTCTCTCGGCTGCGCTCAGCTCTGCACACTCATATTGGTAGTGCCCATCCTCCTTGCAGTTGTAGCATGAAGAAGGTCTGCTTGGTTTTGATTCTGGCTTTTCAGGTTTCGAAGCAGATTCTTCATTCATGCATGAAGAGAGTTTTGAGTTATGATCTCCTTTGGAAGGTGATTCATACTTACCTCGGGATTTTTGGTAGGATTTCTTTAGTGTTATCCTCCTATCCTTCTCTCTCTGGTATTTGAGGGCTAGCAGAGCATATCGTTCAACCAGGGTTCCTTCAATAGGAATAGGGGCTGAGCTTGCCGACGCAGTCTGGTTGCTCACTACTGCTTGTGGAGTACTGACTGATGCCTTTAGGGCATGATCATGTGAGGTGTCTGCTCCATCCCTTATCTTGTGAGGTAGACTGAACTCTAACTCTTCTACCTTCAATTCAGAAAATATATGGTCAGTAGAAACATAATCAAGATTAGAGTGTCGAAGATACGTGGCAAATGAACTCCATCGTCCTTATGGAAGTGCCCGCAGTATCTTCAAGTTCATCTCACTTTTTGAGAGCGTCTTCCCTATCCCGTTGATTGAATTCATGATCTTGTTGAATCTGTTGTTTAGATCTTCAATCATCTCATTGGGCATGACGGTGAGGATCTCAAGCTTCTGGAGCTCCAGCGTTAGTTTGTTGTTCTTTATCTTCTAAGTCCCCCAACTCAATAATGCCAGAGTTCCTTTGGGGACTTGCAGTCATGAACCCTACCTAGATAAGAATCACTAAGAGTTGTTAGAATAGCATTACGAGCAACTCTATCTAGAATGTGAAGCTTCTTCTCTTCTGGCGTATATTCAGATTTGTCTTTAGACATCATCTCCCCTGTCTCAGCTCCACCTTCCTATTTGTATTTTACATTATTTATCATAGGAATGATAGGGCCGATTTCCAGCACATCAGAGATGATGTCCTGTAGTGAGGTCAGATGCGGCTCCATTATGACTCGCCATACTCCATAGTTCTCTACTAAGACCATGGGTACCATCCGGATCCCTGACATATCAAACATATTAAAAATAAGGGGTTAAGGATGAATGAAGAGATGTTATGCTGTGAAAAATGTTTTCAAAAGGATCAGTTCGAGTAGACCTATTTATGAAAACAAGAGTCAAAAGACCTGCTCTGATACCAATTGTTGGTCCAAAGTCAACAGTTACTCAATCCAACAAGTAAACGACATAACAGTTTTTAAATTGGTTCGGATACGCAAGATCCTACGTCCACTCGTCCTTAACAACACATGACACTATTTTATTATACTGAGTTAGTCTCAGTTAGTTTGTACGCAGGACAAACTTTTACTTGTGATTATACTGAGCAAGTCTCAGTTTACAGGGTCAAACAAGATTGTTTGAATGTATCTCCAACTATGAAGGAGTTCTTAACAGTAAGAACAGTTCAATAAATGAACTCCTTCGGTTTAAGCTATAGATATTACAATAAGCTTAATGTTAGAGGGTGAGAACTGGAAAGACATCTAGAGTGAAGAACAAAGAGGATATATCAACTCTGGGTTCGTGTTCTTCACTTGAATAAACAATAAGTGTTCTAGAGCTTTGATTCTTGAATGCTTGAGTTCTCGTATGGTCGCTTATGTGATCGTGTGGTGCGACTTTGAAGATCACGACCTTCCCTCTATTTATAGGCGTGACTGTGAATCGATCTGTTGGAGACGAACTGTCCACGTGTCACTCTATAACTAGGTAGAAAATGGCTTATTTTCGAATTCTGTAGAGTCCCCTTTCTTTTCGGGAAAGTGGTTGACTTGCAGTTTTATGTCGGAGACTTGCCAGCTGGCTGCTTGTCATTGGTCGAGGTACATAAAGTGGTTGAGACAATTGTAGACTTCAAGGTTGATACTGAAGCTGACTTTTCTCAAATGTACGACCTCAGACAACTCTACTGGAATGAAATTTAAGTCCACTGTCAGTTAAGCAACTGACAGGCCGTTGTTGAGTCTAACCATAGGTTCAGTAGTATACTCCTGCTGAGTTCAACTCTACTGAGGGCCAAACTCTGAGTTCGGTAAACTACTCCTGCTGAGTCCAGTTCTACTGACTCCTGAACACCTTTCAGTATGCTGCTCCTGCTGAGTCTAGCCATACTGAATCTTCACTCCATGGCACTGCGGCGGATAGTCTACTGAAGGACAGCAAACGGAACTACTGAGCCGCAACCATGCTGAAGACAAGTCTGCTGTGTTTGAAAAACTCAAAGACAAGGCGTTACAATTACAAAGGAATGGTTCACCAATCAACATAGGGTTTTGGGACTAGCCAAATCATTAATAACTAAACAACAGCTGAATAATCTTCCAATAGTTACATTGAAAAAAATTCTTTATAAAAAGGGCTCACACTATTCCACACGTGCTGACTGACTAAACATCAGTTAGACTCACTCTGAATCGTAAGAATGGTTCTTCATTTCCCTCCACACAAAGAAGGAAAGCTTGAAGTCGCTCCCCCGAAATCATTCTCCAAAGCCGTACTATAAAATCAACACCACTCTTACCGGCTTCATTAACTCTTCCCTAGAAAAAAATATTGAAGCTACCTCACAAAGAATGGCTAGGAGATTATGTCCTATCTTCTAACGGAGACCGCTTATCTTGTCCAGGAATTTGTCGAGAGGTACCTTACTACACCAGATAATAAGGACCTAAGAAATTGATCCAGTTGCAGCAGATTTAGAAGAAGAGAATTACAACTCTAAGGCTAAGAAGCGGGGGTAGTTGAATACTCCCTTCATCCCGCTATTACTGTTCTACTTTTCTACTCAGACTTTCCCATTATTTATGTCTTGTTTTTTAAAATGGAAAAAAATAAAACTCATAATCCTAAAATAAAGTGGGGCCATCCTTAGTCACTACTCGCCCCACACTTACACTTTTACAATCTTTCTCTCTCTCTCTCTCTCTCCAAAAGTCTCTCTCTAACACGATTATATTGCGTTCCGAAGTCAGAAATATATGATTCTTAATTTTTTGGAAACTTTAGAATTCTTAAAAATAACATAGACAAAAAAAAAACCTCAATTGCATCAACTATGCCTTAATAGAATTCGAATGGATTGTCATTCCTTCATCTCGGAGTGAATTTACAAACTAAACTCCTTCAAAAAAAAATTCCAAACTAGTTTACTCTAAAAAATAATTCTCAAAATAGTTATTTATGCCTCGTAAAATAGGATAGGAAGCCACATGGAATCATTAATATTTATTTTATTTTATTATGTATTTTCAAACATTATTTCTATATTTTTTTAGCATAACATTACTGTTTGTTTTTTTCTAAACTTTATTATTCTTGATGTACCACAAGACACAATTACAAAAACCACCTTAGCTTTCATATATTTTTCCAATAGTATTTTAATATTAATTACAGTAGGTTTTAAAGAACAAAATAATGTAGATAAATATTTATTTCCATTGAATTAATACACTGAACTACTATAACATAGAGAGTTAGAGTAGTTCGGATTCCAAAGATTCTACGTCCACTTTTTTGCATCAGCGGATATCCACTATGGATACTCGAAGACTGTCGAGAACATATCACTACAAACTAACAAACAATCTATCAAACTAACTAACTATCAATCAACTTGAATAAAGTAATTCTTCTAGTCTTTGAAAGATATCAGGATTGTTTTTAAAAATTCAACTTAACAAGAGTTTTAGACACTTTTGATTCCAAGCATATGATGTGAGTGTGAATCACTTGGAATATGAACAGAAGGGAGTTTCGAGCAAAGAGTTACTAGAATACTAATGTTGTTCGCTTGTTCTTAGCTTATGAAGATGTATTGCTTAATGCTTTTTGAAGTTCTATAACCTGTTAAGGATGAGAGGTCTTATGTATTTATAGGCGATTTATGAAGAGATCCGCTGAACAAAGATCGACTTCCTATTGGCTCCAGGACAAAAATGATCTTTTGTATTAAATACATGGACATATGTTGCATTCTGCATGCTTCTTTAGATAAAGTAACGAGGTACTGAGTTGTCCCTTTGAACTTAGGGTTTACGTGGTTGATTCGGTAGTTGAGTGACTTTGTTGACTATCTATCTTGAAATCCACGCCTCATACACCATACATCAATTAGCTCATCGGAATCCTTTAGATTAGACTTTGTTCTAGTCTGAACTTAGTTCAGTGTGACAAGACTGTGCTTGATGAAACTGGATGCAGTTGCAGTCCACTAAGACTGGACGATAAAAAGCATTCTGAAACAACCCTAGTTTGAAATAAAATCAATCTACTTATATATCTTCAATATTTTTTAAGAATATATCATAACCCCCCCCCCTCCTTTTACACACTACTCCCTCCGTCCCGCTATTACCGTCTCACTTGTTTCCGGCATGAAGATTAATAAAGTTAGTTTAAGCATATATTTTATTGTTTTAGTTATGTTAAGAAATGGACACAGTTTTCGAGGAGTGGTTGGTGGGACGAAATGAAAATTCATCCAAATTGTTTTTTGCAAGTCATAATAGAGGCAATCGATTAATTTTTTTTTTTCTGTTTTTTTCATGTTGTAATTGAAGAAATAATCTAAAGTTTACAAAAAGTTAAAAATCATAATTTTCGAGTTTAGAATGAAACAGAATCGTGTGAGAGAGAGATTTTTGAAAAGAGAAAGTATAAGAATGTGAGGGTGGGTAGTGGGTAAGGTGGGACCTACATCCTTTTAGGTTTAAGAATTATTTTTTGCCATTTAGGAAAAATGACAGTAATAGCGGGACGGATGGAGTGCAATTTAACCACAAAATTTTAAAAAAAATTATTTAATAAACACAATTATTTATTTTATTCTCTTCTAGTTCGTCCTATTCCAGTTCTTCCTCTCGTTTCGTCGGTCTGTTCATTCCCTTCTTTTTCCACTTCTTCATCTCGATTTTGTGCAGTGCTCGATGTTTTTCTGAAGGAGGTCAATTGACAGAGAGTTGTGATTGCTTGCAGCCAGGTTTGCTTGCTTTGACTTGTGTTTGTTTGCTTTTCATTTATGTTTTCTGGCTTGATTATTTCTACAAAATGTTTGCGAGATTTTCTTTGTATTTGTTGAAAATCTTCATTTTCGACCTCGATTTACAAAAGAAATCTATAGTAATTTGCATATTGAATTTTCTTTGCCATGCTTTATAGTAGGGGTGTAAATGGTTCCGCTCCGAACTGCAAAATAATTTGGATCAAATCGAACCAAACTGAAAAATATGATTCGGTTCGGCTTCGCAGTTTGGTTCGATTTATTTTCTTACGAACCGTTTACAATCGGTTCGATTCACAGTTCCAAGAATCTTTTAACGGTTCGAACCGAACCGAACCGAACTGATATCCTATTTTTTTTTTAAATTTATATTTTTCTTTCTTATATGAGAATATTGTTGGATTTAGATATTAGATTTAAGTTAAGATCAATTTTAATCTATACAAAAGAAGAGAAATTAGTAACAACTCTATACTTATGAGTCCGGAACGAGTGACATCCTATAACTATTATGTTGGGAGATGATTCAGCAGTAGACTGTTTAGAAGATTTGACTGATCCCAAAACCCTATGTTGATTGGTGAACCATTCCTGTGTATTTGTAACGCCTTGGTCTTTGAGAGTTTCAGACTCAGTAGACTTGGTTTCAGCATGGTCCCAGGCTCAGAAGTTCTGTGTGCTGAACCTCAGTAAACTTTCTGCCTTAGTACAATGGAGTGAAGATTCAGTAGTGCTGGACTCAGCAGGAGCAGCATACTGAAAGGTGTTCAGGAGTCAGTAGAACGGGACTCAGTAGGAGCAGTTTACTGAACTCAGAGTCTTGACCCACAGTAGAGTTGAACTCAGCAGGAGTATACTACTGAACCCCTCGCTAGACTCAGCAACGGTCTGAGAGTTGCCTTAACTGTCAGTGGTCTTCAAAG
Source organism: Lavandula angustifolia (assembly GCA_028984105.1). Classification (NCBI taxonomy): domain Eukaryota; kingdom Viridiplantae; phylum Streptophyta; class Magnoliopsida; order Lamiales; family Lamiaceae; genus Lavandula; species Lavandula angustifolia. The sequence goes on from CM054817.1 coordinate 10,084,219, forward strand.
AATAAATCAGTAGATTTGTCCCAGGTCGTACACATCAGAGAAGTCAGCTTCAGTATCTACCTTGATGTCTGAATGTCTCAACAACTTTCTGCACCTCGACTAATGACAAGCAGCCAGCTGTTAAAGTAACTGGTAAAAGCTGCGAGTCAACCAGTTTTCTGAAAAAGATAGTGGACTCTGCGAAATTTCAAAAGAGCCGTTAGCTACCCAAATAGAGTGACACATTGACAGATTGTCTCCAACAGATCTATCCATAGCTCACGTCTATAAATAAAGGGAAAATCAAATCGTTACACACAACATACAAGCAGATACATGATGAGTCGTTTTCATACTTAGTAATTTCAGGCCGAAAAGTGCGTCAATTGGTCAACCGGCGCACTCGCAGTGGCGAAAAATGCAGGTTTTAGGTGCTGACATGGCATGATGACGAGAATAATATTTGGCGATTTTTGATGAAGAAAAGGCACGGAATTGATGACGTGGGCGCGGATTTGTGGAGAAGGAAAGAATCTTGAAGATATTTTGTGGTAGTTAAGGGAATATATTATTTCCTTATTTATCCAAATCTCTTCCCTTATTAAAATATTTGACCTAGCTCGGAGAGGAAGAAAACGAGGAGTACATAAGGAGTTGAAGGGGGACGAAAATCACAACCTTGACACCATCTATACCATCTCGAAGCCTTTGAACACGCCGTGACTCCTTTCCGTCCGAGAAACCGCCGTCGATCGCCGAACCATCACCGCCGTAGCCGACCGCCGCCGAAGACATAACAAGCTATTTCCGATTTCCGTAGTTTATAGTTGAAGGAGAAACATCCTTTCATTTTCGTCGTTTATGTCTTTAATTTCGTAGTTCGAATTCTAGTTTTCATTTCCATTCGTAGTTAATAGTTTTCGTAGGAACTTAATATTTACATTTGAACATCATTTTGCTATTTTAAATCAAGTTTTAGTTTCATTTCGTAGGTTTAAATATTCTGTTATTTCATGCCTTAATAGTTTTAATTTTCGTTCATGCTAGATCTAGGGTTATTCATGTTTATGTTTCTGTTCTGTAAACTGTCCCTGTTGCCCTACCGAAGCGTCCGCATGAGTAGCTAAACTTTTTAGGGTCCGACAGAATGTAAATTCACACGTGAACAGTACATGAGGCTTAGGTTCGAATAATTAATCAAAAGGGTTTCGGGTTAATTCTGAATTAATTAATCTGGCTAGTAATTTAGGCTTGATCACCCTAGGTTGCGCAGTCTGTAGCTAACTTAGTACTTCCATTGTTTCTCATGGAACAAGGCTAGGTAAGTAGCAAAATTATTCGTTGGAGTAATTGGATTAAACCGATAGGAGACTATGAGATGCCCAACATACGAGTAGACTCCTATACTAGGCTCCCTTAGTTCGATAAAGTTGTCTAGCTATTAAATCTATTGATTGCCCAACAACGTAGGTTGTAGTTAGGTTAGGGAAGTAGCCGTTTCGATGCCCAAATGCGGTTACCGACTAAGTAAGTGGGAGTGAGGATCACGCAGTTTAAGTTACGGTGGTCTACAACTAGTAGATTCTTGAGATTAATTCATATTAAGTGCCGAGGATTGGAATTACGTGTGTGTGAATATTCTGCTGGACCTGCCTTTCAATTGCCCAGTTCATACAGTTTATTTTCAATTTTCAGTTTTATTAATTTATTTCAGTTTTACAATTTCTTAGTTTAATAGAAAACCTAAATCTTGCGAGGTTGCTAACCAAAACCATAGATAAGTAGGAAAATAAAGTGTCTAGTCGTCTGTTCCCTGTGTTCGATACCCTGTGAACTATACTGATATAATTCTCTGATTTTGCAGGATTATTTGGTGCAATACAACGATCACCAAATTGGCGCCATTGCCGGGAAACGGTGTTAACTAGTTTTCTTTAATTTTTCTACTAATCTTTCTTTTATGCTTTTTGATGTTGCATGAGCAGGTCTTCCAAACCTAATCTGATATTTGATCCAGAGATCGAGAAAGCAGCAAAGAGGAATAGGAAGGAGACGAAGCTGCAAAAGCAACAAAATCTGTCCGAGGCAGCAGACGTCTCAACTGCCCAACCAGGAGACAGAACAGACGTCGGTGATCCGATCAGCAACTCAGAACCAAAGGCTGTTTTGTTCGACAGAATGAGGCAAAATACTCCAGTAACAAGCTCAGAATCAGAGGAGGAAGAGATGGAAGAAGTGCACAATACACAACCTTTGAGGATGAATGCCGGATCGCTTGACATGGGAACGGACCTACCCGGTCCAATCCAAATCACAACTACTGAACAAATCGATGTCAAGCTAAACATGGTCACTGTCATGCCGAAGTTTTATGGAAGGACGAACGAGAATCTAAATTCCTTTTTGGCGTCATTCAACCAAGTGTGTAACTTGCACCGGCAAGGCAACCTGGACGCGTTCAAGCTCAAGGCCTTTCCATTCACTCTCCAAGACGGAGCACAAGCGTGGTTCTCAAGTTTAAAGCTGAACACAATCACGACGTGGGCCTAGATGCGTACGTTTTTCTTGAAGAAATACTTCCCGCAGTCAAAGACTAACGCACTAAAAAAGCAGATTTCCAGGATCGCTCAAGAAATCGACAAGACTTTCGGTGCATACTGGGAGAGATTTGGACGACTTGTCGATAGTTGTCCAAACCATGGCTACTCGGATGTCGAGCTTCTACAGATTTTCTATCAAGGGATGACAGACGAAGCAAAAGCCATGGTTGATATCGGTCTGAGGGGGAATTTCCATACAAGCCTCTACGAAGATGGAAGGAACATTATTGAAGGGCTTGCAGAGTCTACCTCGCAATACAAAGGGCCGAGACCAACAAGGAGAGCTATAAATTGGTCTCATTCCGACTACATGGATGAGATCGATAGTAAAGTGGAGGCAAAATTCGGCATATTGGAAGACAAGCTCGACTTGATACTTAAGCAGAACGCTCCTTCCCCAAGCCGATCAAATTTCGATCATGCATGTGGAGTATGTGGAGAAAAAGGACCTACATCACTACAATGTCCGGGAGAAGAAGTAAACGCAGCTGGAAATTGGAGCAGACAGCAAGGAGTTCATCCAAACCTTCGATGGAGGCAACCAGAAGAGCAATTTCAAACAAGGAATCCGCCTCAACCACAATTTCAGCAGCCATACCAGCAGCAACAAAGTTATCAGCAGCCATACCAGGCTCATAATCAGAATAGCTATCAGCAGGCGTATAGGCCTCCGCATCAAAGGCAGTTTCAGCAGCAGAGTGCTCTAGTTGCCCAACCGGAGCACCAGAATCCATTGGAAAAACTTTTGGCTGAAATGGTTTCTTCACAGAAGGACACTACTACATTTCAACAACAAATGCAGAAGGAGATAATCCAAACTGAACGAGAGATGAATCAAACGAAGAAGGATCAGCAAGCTACGATGGATCAATTGGCCAAGCAGATGAGTAAGCTGAATTCTACCATGCAGGAGATGAAGAATTCTCAAGGGCAGCTTCCAGCTCAAACCCAGCAAAATTCAAATGCCCGTAACTGCAATTAGATTACGCTGCATGGAGGAAAAGAATGGCCTAACCCGATTGTGAAAGCGAGACACCCAGAAAAACTAGCAGAAAAGAAGAAGGCCGCAGAACAGCCTGCACAACCCTACCGTCCAGAAGAACAACATGCTGAAGATGCTGAACCAGAACAGGAAGAGGAGGCTGTCCCGACTAGCCACTCGGATTCTAAACCGATACTTCCTCCACCATTTTCGGAAGCTTTGGAAAGGAAGAGAACGCCGAACAAGGAAAGCATGGATTACATGAAGTTGTTTGAGAAATTGGAGATAAATATCCCTTTCCTTGAAGCCGTAAAGATTCCCAAGTTCGGGAAATTTGTGAAGGATTTTATTGCTGGAAAAATTCCCAAGTCCGGGAAAGTCTTGTTCGATCACACAATGTCAGCAATCATACAAAAGATGCTTCCTACTAAATGTGCCGACCCAGGTATGTTCACACTACCCTGTCTGATGGGTGATGTCATGATTAAACAAGCTATGCGTGATCTAGGAGCATCTATAAATGTTATGCCTTTATCTTTATATAATCAATTGGTAGGAGCTGAGTTAATATCCACTAAGGTGATTATTCAATTAGCGGATAGGTCATGCATTGCTCCGATTGGTTTACTTGAACATTTTAGTCAGAATCAACAACTTTGTCTATCAGGATGATTTCTATGTAATTCACACAAATGATAGGCAAGTTGAAGGAACTGCGGGAGTGTTATTGGGTAGACCATTTTTAAAGAACGTAAAGGCTATAATTAATGTGGATGAGGGTTCGATAAGTGTAGCATACCATAATGAAACTTATGTTCATCGCATATATGAGGCACTTAAGAAACCCTACGATCATGAAAATGAGAATGCTTTTTCTACTGACTCCATTGATGCTATTTTCCAAGAATATCTTGAGACGTATGTGATGCAGGACAAAATGGAAGTTACCTTGACCCAAGGGCTGACCGAGGAAGATGTCAAAGATATGAGGGATGAGGAGATCAGATAAAGCATCCTAGCTTTGTACGCAGCCCCAAAGCTGGAAACTGTCAGCAATGTGTCTCAGTTGCCCAACCGAGACACTTCTGAGAAACTGTTGCCGTCGATCGTCAAAGCTCCAAAACTGGAACTTAAACAACTCCCTACACATCTGAAGTATGCATATCTGGGAAAATATGAGACGCTACCCGTCATCATCAACAAGGAGCTTGATAACAATTAAGAAACGACATTGCTCGAAGTTTTGAGAAAGCATAAGAAGGCTATCGGCTGGACTTTAGCCGACATTACGGGAATAAGTCCCAACATATGCGAGCATTCTATTTTGATGGAGCCTGATAGAAAACCTTTCCGCGATCAACAAAGGAAGCTCAATCCGAATATGCGGGAGGTCGTATTAAAGGAAGTTCTAAAGCTGCTTTCTGTGGGTATAATTTACCCCATATCGAATAGCAAATGGGTGAGTCCCGTTCATGTCGTGCCGAAGAAGTCTGGATTACAAGTGGTGGAAAACAAGAAGAATGAATTGGTTCCGGTACACTTAGTGACGGGATGGCGCATGTGCATCGATTATCGGAAGCTTAATTCGGCTACACGCAAGGATCATTTCCCGTTTCCCTTCATCGATCAAATGCTCGAGAGACTTGCGGGGCAAGTCTATTTCAGTTTTCTAGACGGATATAGTGGCTATTTCCGAATCCATGTGCGAGACGAGGATCAAGACAAGACGACGTTCACATGCCCATGTGGAACGTTCGCCTACCGCCGAATACCGTTTGGATTGTGTAAAGCGCCGGGCACCTTTCAAAGGTGCATGATGAGTATATTCACGGACCTTTTTGAGAATTGCATAGAAGTCTTCATGGACGATTTCACCGTTTACGGTGATTCTTACACTGCGTGCTTGAAGAATCTAGACAAGGTCCTAGCCCGGTGCGTAGAAAAGAATTTGGTGTTAAACTATGAAAAATGCCATTTCTTGGTGACCGAGGGGATTGTGCTCGGTCACATCATTTCTAGAAGAGGAATTGAAGTCGACAAGGCCAAGGTCGAGTCCATAGCAAAGTTGCCATACCCTACTACCCCACAAGAAGTTCGTGGGTTCCTAGGGCACGCCGGTTTCTATCGGTGTTTTATCAAGGATTTCGCGAAGATCGCTCAACCGTTGACAAGGTTATTGCAAAAAGAGATCGACTTCGATTTTGATGACAAGTGTAGGGAGGCCTTTACCCTCCTGAAAGACAAGCTCACAACAGCTCCGGTGATGCAGCCGCCGGATTGGAACAAACCCTTTGAAATTATGTGCGATGCCTCCGATTGGGCAATCGGAGCAGTGCTGGGACAGAAATCCGGAAAGGAGAGCCACGTGATTTACTATGCATCAAAGACACTGAATCCGGCTCAATGCAACTATTCCACCACGGAGAAGGAGCTGTTGGCTATAGTGTTTGCCTTTGACAAATTTCGTTCTTATTTACTCGGCTCGAAGATAATCGTCTATACGGATCACGCCGCCGTCAAGCATCTCCTAGCAAAGAAGGAATCAAAACCACGACTTATCCGATGGATTCTTCCTCTACAAGAATTCTATTGGGAGGTGATGGACAAGAAAAGTGCTGAAAATCATGTGGCGGACCACTTAAGCCGACTAAATCAAGAAGATGATGGAGAGCCAATCAACGAGACCTTTCCAGAAGAACACTTCTATGCTGTTCCAGAGACTATTTACAGCCTGGTCCAGCTGCTGTCGGAACAGTGTTTTGCGATGCAAGTTGAGAAAGTGTCTCAGTTGGCCAACCGAGACACCACCGAGTCAGAATAGTTGCATACTGTGGGTAAGACTTCTAATTTACCTTGGTTTGCTAATATTGTGAATTACTTGACATCTAAGTAGCTTCCACCCGAGTTTACTGATGCTCAAAATGCTAAGTTGAAAAGCGAGTGCAAGCAATATTTTTGGGACTCTCCACTTCTTTGGAAAAAGGAAGTCGATCAAGTGATTCGCAGATGCATACCCGAAGATGAACAAGAAGACGTCTTATTCCATTGCCACTCTTCTGCTTATGGTGGACATTTTGGTCCAAAAAGAACCGCAGGGAAGGTGCTAGATGCGGGATTCTTTTGGCCACGCCTACACCTCGACGCCTACAATTACTGTAAGTCTTGTACGCGTTGTCAAATGATCGGAAATATATCCATGAGAGATGAAATGCCCCAAAAACCTTTAAGATTTTGTGAAATTCTTGATGTATGGGGTATGGATTTCATGGGTCCGTTTCCTCATTCATATGGGAACGTGTATATTTTACTTGCCGTCGATTATGTTTCTAAGTGGGTCGAGGCGAAAGTCACCAAGACTAATGATTCTAAAGTGGTTGCAGGATTTCTTCGTACTAACATTTTTTGTAGATTAGGAGTGCCGAAAGCCATAATAAGCGACCAAGGCACACACTTTTGCAACCGCACCATAGAATCATTAATGAAGAAGTATGGAGTAGCTCACCGAATTTCTACCACTTACCATCCTCAATCGAATGGACAAGCTGAAGTGTCTAATTGAGAAAATCAAGGCTATATTGGAGAAGACTGTCAATCCATCAAGGAAGGAGTGGAGTACGAGGCTGGATGACGCCTTATGGGCTTATCGGACAGCTTATAAAACTCCTCTCGGAATATCTCCATATAGATTGATTTTTTGTAAGCTATGTCATCTGCATGTGCAATTGGAGCACAAAGCTTGGTGGGCTGTCAAGAAAATCAACATGGACCCAGCCGAATGTGCTAAGGACTGAAAATATCAGCTTCAAGAGCTGGAGAAAATTCGGATGGAGTCCTATGACGCGGCAATGCGATACAAGGATCGTACTAAGGCATGGCATGATAATGCCATTCGTTTGAAGAAATTTGAGCCGGGGCAACTTGTCTTGCTGTATCAATCATGCCTACGGACCATGCCGGGAAAGCTTAGGTCCAAATGGATTGGTCCGTTCAGAGTGGGCTCCGCTGCAGTGGTTATACAGAAACTCGATTCTGACGAAGCTTTCACCGTCAATGGCCATCACCTTAAAATCTACCATGTTGCTGCTATGATGGAAGATGTGGACGAGCAAGGCTTGTCCATTCCCTCTTACGTTTGACTCTTTGAAGAGGAGGTCTAGCCGAAGACTCTAAAGAGAGGCGCTACCGGGAGGCAACCCGCGTTTGTTATTTTTCGTATTTTAATTTGTTTTTGCCGATTTTATGCTTGGTGTTTTTCTTCTTATTTTTCAGATTTTGGCTAAGGAAGAAAAGGGCTTAAGTGTAAGGAGAAATAAATTGTTGTGGTGAATCTAGAAGAGAAGAAGTTTGGGGGACCAAATTGCATTTTCGGAAGTTATAAAGGACCCAATTGATGTTTCCAAAGTTTTTGAAGGGTCAAATTGAAAGAAGGAAGCTTTGATGGGGCCAATTGAAACTCATAAAGATTGGATGACTTAATTGCATAAAGATGGGGGTCATTGTCTAAATTGTGCAAGTGGAGGGTCAAAGTGAAATGTTTTGTACTATAAAAGGGGAGAGATCATGAAACCATACCCACTTGACAGTATTCAACCCTCTTTCTCTCTCAAGGCCGCCGCCCTCCTCCTTCTCTCTACAAAATCTTCAACTTCCACCACCACAACCCGATCAGTTGTGCAACCGAGACACTATGCCGCTGAAGAAGAAGTCTAGCCTCCGAGCCGCTGCCCAATGGTTCACCGCGTACAAAGATGACCCGGAGACACAGCGCCGCTGCTGCTGCCGCCGCCCAAGCTATCGTTCCCTTCCAACAAGTCCCCTTCGACGATGCCGAAGTCTCACCACCGCAGGCATTCACGTACGAACCGGAGCCGGAGGAAGATCCACAAGATCAATCTTCAAACTTCGTCATGGAATCTTCTTCTCCTCTGAGATCGCCAAGGAGACAGTTACGTAGTTCTACGGGAGTTCGAATTCAAGAGTCGATCCAACCGCCACGGGCGGATCTCATGGAATCCACACCCGAGGAGTCTCCCGAGCCTACGCTGCCGCCGTCTCCACCTCGCTGATCTCAAGCTCATCGGTCTTCCGTCCGACATCCTGGCTAAGCCTCGTCCTCTCAACCACCTCGTTCTCCGCAAACGGTGTACGAGTGGTTGCCCTTTGTGGATGAAGCCTGAGTATCTCAACCGGCACCGCCACCGCAATATTACGGCGATGTGAATTAGATGGAGAGCATGCGTGGTGATTTGCCGAGCGACGACCAAGACTCGGACTACGTGTTTGATGACCACGATGGCAACTACGAAGGCGACTTCAACTTGAGTGGTCTTTCTCTCGTCGACTCCACATCCGCCTTCCCGTAAGAAAATGAGTATGGTAACTGCACCATAATTCACTTGGATAAGCCCGAAGCTGTCGCCGTCCTCTCTTGTTTCGAGATCGAGTACTTGGACGACCGGAACATGGAGCGCGAAGGAAAGGAGTACCGGAGCGGATGCCTAATCGACCGTGAGTTCCTACGCCGAACGGGTAATATCATTCCCTTCTTTACCTACTTTGGTCGAATTGGTTGGTTTTGGTTGCTAGAGTCCCATCATTATATTTGCTACAAGGAATTGGCTAGAGAGTTTTTCAATATATTCCATTTTGAGCATGATAAAGATTTGTATGAGCCATGCATAGCCTTTCGATTTTTTGGAAACAATTATCATCTTTCTTTGGCCGAAGGAAGTGCACGATTAGGCATAACCACTTTTGACCATTTTCTTGAGTTGAGATATGAGATAGGTTCACATTGCTTGCCGAACAAGGATCCTCAATATATAGGATCGATCAATGCATGGAGGCTCTTAGCGCCGAGCGACCCGGAGGATTTTCAATCCTCGGGTTCGTATGTGTGCTACATCGAAGATCCCGCTCTCCGCCTATGCCATCAATTCCTAGTCCTTAATCTAACCGGTAAGAGTACGGCCTTTGACAAGGTAACGGCTAATGAGCTTTATTTCTTATGGTGTATGCATGCCGGCCGACCGGTAAACCCAGGGTTTTGGATTGCCAAGAATATGTTCATCATAGCTAGTCACACCGCACGACACCTCACGTTGTACCACTTACTTGCTACGTTCATTGAACGAAATTTTGTGATCTATGATGCTCAGTAATTAAGTCAAGTGCCCCCTCCCAGTTTGTTTGATATGTCTTTGTTGAGACATTCTCGCTTAGTGTATGAACTGCCTAACCGGGACATCCAGTTTTATGTACCGGGACCTCGTGTCTCGAGTGCATCTTCGAGTGTAGGTGGAGATTCTGTGGAGTTGTTGCGCACTAACTTAAATTCCTTGGGACGCCGTATTGACCGCCTGTGCCGTACCGTTATGAGCCGACTGCCTCGCTTGCCCAAGCGAGGCGCCAAGTAACTTTTCTCCCCAATTTTTGTCTTTCATTTTTGTTTTCTGTTTTGAGTCAGTTTTTGTGAGTCTTTTGTGTCCTTACACTTGAAAGGGTTCAAGTATAAGGAGGGGGGTTGTTTATTTTCTTTTATTTTGTCTCTTGTGTTGGTATGTTCTTACACTTGAAAGGGTTCAAGTGTAAGGAGGGTGTTTTTGTTTTTATTTTGTCATGCCTTTTCTCTTTGTTTTGTCTTTTCTTCTTGCTCGAGGGCGAGCAAGTTTTAAGTGTAAGGAGGGGGGTGTTTTGTGTCGAAGCATGCCAAAATTTTTGATTTTTGATACGCCATTTTCTATGCTCAAGCATGTCTTATTCATGCTTTTGTGTTTCAATATGCTTAGTTGTAGACTTTGTGAAAATTAGATCTAGGCAAATATGTGTATGTAATTTAGGATGACGAAAAATAAACTTTGTTGGATCAAATTTTATTAACCACTCACTTAAATTAGATTTTAGCCTTAAACTAGGACGCTTCCTACTATTTCTTTTGAGAGTGTTTATCCACAAAATTGCAATAAGTTTGAGTCACTTGTGATAAATGATAGGAGGCACTACGGAGTTTTAGCCAAACGGCCACGATAAAATATTTTCGACCCTAAATTATCCCCTGGTGAGCCAAGTTGAGCCTTAACCGATTCTTTGATATGAGTTAGTAAAAATTTAGCCAAGGCCTTTTTAAACTTTCTCTTTTCTCTCTCCTTATACTCGAGGGCGAGTATAAATCAAGTGTAAGGATATTTGATGAGTCGTTTTCGTACTTAGTAATTTCAGGCCGAAAAGTGCGTCAATTGGTCAATCGGTGCACTCGCAGTGGCGAAAAATGCAGGTTTTAGGTGCTGACGTGGCATGATGACGAGGATAATATTTGGCGATTTTTGATGAAGAAAAGACACGGAATTGATGACGTGGGCGCGGATTTGTGGAGAAGGAAAGAATCTTGAAGATATTTTGTGGTAGTTAAGGGAAGATATTATTTCCTTATTTATCCAAATATCTTCCTTTATTAAAAGATTTGACCTAGCTTGGAGATGAAGAAAAGGAGGAGTATATAAGGAGTTGAAGGGGGACGAAAATCACAACCTTGACACCATCTATACCATCTCGAAGCCTTTGAACACGCCGTGACTCCCTTCCGTCCGAGAAACTGCCGCCGACTGCCGAACCATCACCGCCGTAGCCGACCGCTGCCGAAGACATACCAAGCCATTTCCGATTTCCGTAGTTTATAGTTGAAGAAGAAACATCCTTTCATTTCCGTCATTTTATGTCTTTAATTTCGTAGTTCGAATTCTAGTTTTAATTTCCATTCGTAGTTAATCGTTTTCGTAGGAACTTAATATTTACATTTGAACATCATTTTGCTATTTTAAATCAAGTTTTAGTTTCATTTCCTAGGTTTAAATATTCTGTTATTTCGTGCCTTAATAGTTTTAATTTTCGTTCATGCTAGATCTAGGGTTATTCATGTTTATGTTTCTGTTCTGTAAATTGTCCCAGTTGCCCAACCGAAGCGTCCGCACGAGTAGCTAAACTTTTTAGGGTCCGGCAGAATGTAAATGCACACGTGAACAGTACATAAGGCTTAGGTTCGAAAAATTAATCAAAAGGGTTTCGGGTTAATTCTGAATTAATTAATCTGGCTAGTAATTTAGGCTTGATCACCCTAGGTTGCGCAGTCTGTAGCTAACTTAGTACTTCCATCGTTTCTCGTGGAACAAGGCTAGGTAAGTAGCAAAATTATTTGTTGGAGTAATTGGATTAAACCGATAGGAGACTATTAGATGCCCAACATACGAGTAGGCTCCTATACTAGGCTCCCTTAGTTCGATAAAGCTATCTAGCTATTAAATCTATTGATTGCCCAACAACGTAGGTTGTAGCTAGGTTAGGGAAGTAGCCATTTCGATGCCCAACATGGCGGTTACCGACTAAGTAAGTGGGAGTGAGGATCACGCAGTTTAAGTTACGGTGGTCTATAACTAGTAGATTCTTGAGATTAATTCATATTAAGTGCCGAGGATTGGAATTACGTGTGTGTGAATATTCTGTTGGACCTGCCTTTCAATTGCCCAGTTCATACAGTTTATTTTCAGTTTTCAGTTTTATTGATTTCTTTCAGTTTTACAATTTCTTAGTTTAATAGAAAGCCTAAATCTTGCGTGGTTGCTAACCAAAACCATAGATAAGTAGGACAATAAAGTGTCTAGTCGTCCGTTCCCTATGTTCGATACCCTGTGAATTATACTGATATAATTCTCTGATTTTGCAGGATTATTTGGTGCAATACAGCGATCACCAATACACAAACAAGAACCCAAGCTTTCCGCGACGAATTGCAGAGAAAACAACCGACCACGAAAAGCACTCACACTGATCTAGGGAACCCAAGCTTTCATAGAATCAAAGCCTCTTGCATCCATGTGAAGAACACGAACCCAAAGAGATTATTCCTCACTGTTCTTCACTGTAGAAGCCTTTCTTGTTCCCTTTCCCTCTAACTTAATCTCAAATGTATCTATCTATAGCTTAGAACCGAAGGAGTTCATCTCTTGAACTATTCTTATTGTTAAGAACTCCTTCATCGTTGGAGGAACATTCAAACATATTTTTGTTTGACTCTGTAAAGTGAGACTTGCTCAGTATAATCTCAATGATGTGTTTGTCCTGTGTACAAACCGATTGAGGCTAACTCAGTATAATAAAATAACCTCTTGCCTTTGTTCAGGACAGTGGACGTAGGATTTTGGTTATCCGAACCACTTTAAAAAGTCGCTGTGTCATTTTACTGTTGCATTGATTTACTGTTCATTTAGAAAACTGTTCATTCAAAATCATTCAACAGAGTTTCATTAAAAAGCTTAACCGAGTGCACTAATCTACTAAAACAGTTTTAATAAATAAACGTTTTCAAACCAAACTGAATCGAGCCTACACAATTCTGCACGCTATTGAACTTCTACTGAACGGTACTGAATTCCGACATCAATTAGCTAGCTGACCTCAGTACAGTCAGTCACTCTGTCCACGCGATCTTGAACAGCTTGTCGGGTCTGCTGAATTCATTTAGTTGGAAATCTCTGTAAATCGGACTGTTCACGTTCAAGATTGAGAAAAAGTTTTTCAGGTGTATTCACCCCCCCCTCTACACCTGAAAGTTTGACTCGGGACCAACAATTGGTATCAGACCGGGAGTTCTTTAGGACTTTCGTTATCTAAAACTGCTCAACTCGAATGGATCCTTGAAACGTTTTCACTGCATATTATTCTTCATTCACATCTTTAACTAACATATCTGATATGTCAGGAATCAGAATGGTACCCATGTTCTCAGTAGAGAACTATGGGGTATGGCGGGTCAGAATGGAAGCTCATCTGACCTACCTCCACAACAGCATGACCGAGGTCTTGGAAGACGGACCTATCGTTCCCACGGTCGATAGTGTTGACTTTCAGGAACCAGCTCAAGGAGGAGCGGTAATTGGGAAGAGGGTGCCAAAAGACAGAAGCCTCTTCACTCCATAAGAGAAGAAGCTTCATAACCTTGACCGGGTAGCCAAAAACGCCATTTTAACCACGTTGAGCGACTCGTATCTCAGCAGAGTTCAGGACTGCAAGTCAGCTAAAGAACTCTAGGATGCTCTAGCCCTACTTAGTCGGGGGACTCAGAAGATCAAAGCCAACAAGCTGGCGCTGGAACTCCAGAAGCTGGACAGATTATCACTCATGCCCGACGACACGATTGAAAATCTCAATATTAGATTTATGGATCTGATGAACACAATCAATGGGCTGGGAAAGACGTTCCCCAACCGAGAGCCCTGTCAGACAGACCAGGGACTCCATTCACTACACTTCTAAGACATTCTGATCTTGATATTGTTTCTCCTGATCATATATTTTCAAAATTAAATGCTGAAGAGTTCGAGTTCGTTCTGCTGCAGAGGAAGCAGAGAGCTGAAGATGAAACTCAAATAGACCATGCCTTTAAAGCATCTGTCAGAACAACGGCTCCAAGGTCTAGCAAAGTTGAACCTTCATAAAGTGAATTACAAGAAGGGAGCCTAGCTAAACGATACGCGTTGCTTGCGATCAAGTATCAGAAGGAGAAGGAGCGGCGCAGGAAACTTTCTAGAGTCGTCAAAGACTCAAAGAGTAAGTCTGAATTCTCACCAAAGCGCACTCCTGACTCACAAACTTCTGAATGCAGAAAACAGGAGGATTCTGCACAGTCGAAAGACAGTGAGAATAGAGAAAGCAGAGTCACCTCCTGCTACAACTGCAAAAAGCCAGGACACTATCAGTATGATTGTCCTGAGCTTAGTACAACTGAAAGAGCTGCAAGAAAAGCTCGAAGGGAGAAGTTCATCAAGAAGCGACAAGCCTATATTGCCGGTGAACTCTCACACGACTCAGAAGAATCGACGCCTTCATGGGTTCATCTGATGATGAAGCTACCTTCATGGCTAAAGAGCTTCAAGAAGATGCTGAGAAGTGTCTGATGGTAGGAGAAGAGGATGAGGTAAACTCTCCAGAACTATTTAACTCTTCTTCACACTGCACACAAGACACTATTTCAAGTGCAAACGGGAATATGGATGTCGTGATCACATACGAAGAATTATTAGACGAACAGATTCAGATGAGTCTGCAGCTCAGCAAGACTCTTCAGGAGTTGGATGCCCTGAAAGCATAAAATCAGAGACTTTCTAAGGAGAGTCAGGTTGTTACTGAATCAGAAGGACTTCTTGTGAGACTAAGGGACGAGATTAACTCTCTGATGATCAAGTCTCAGCTGCAAGAAGGTCTGATTTCAGTATTGACCAAAGACTTGACTCAGAAAGATACTGAATTGAGTCTGCTGAAGCAGAAGTTCTCAGGACTTCAGACCGAGCACGAAACTTTGAAAAAGAGTGATGATGTCTGGAGAAACTTGATGACAGAGCGGTACATGGAAGCTTTGAAAAAGCTTGAGGCAATGCTAGCCAACAACAAGCCTAAGAGCTACAAGGAAGGACTCGGGTTCAACCACGAAGCCTCCATATCTGCTTCCACACGCTCAGAGAATCGGCTAACTGATATGTTTGTTCAAGGGGAGACAATCAATGTTGAACCACTGAACCCCTCAGCAAAGAATTAGCAAAAGATGAAAGCACCTCATCCTATCTATCCGAAATCTGACCAGAAGTTCAGCTCAAAATCACCCCAGCACAAGCAAGGGGGAATCAACAAAGTAAAATGGGCTGGTTAGTATGGACCGCCACAACTGACTCATCCAGCTCAGTATGGGTCATATTACTATGATCCTAATGTCAGAAGGGGTCCTAAAGGTCAGAAGAGGAAAAAGGTCGTTCAGAAGGCTAAAGTCAGCTGTCCACCAACTCAGAAGATCAGGACTCCTGAACCTATGAAGCCTCAGAAGTCAACTTCACCTAGCCCAACGGTGAAATACGTTGACAAAAGTGGAAAGAAATTGTCTGAGACCACCAGGGTCGTTAGACAAATTTGGGTTTCCAAAACTAACGCTTAAGGACCCAAAATAAAAAATAAGGGGTACATGGACAGTGGATCTAGGTGCACAGGGACCCATGGTACATGGACAGTGGATGCTTACCAGAGGAGTCTACTGAAAGATTATATCATGGAAGAAGGACCACGAATCGAGTTTGGAGACAACGCAAAAGGCTATACCAGAGGCTATGGAACTCTTAGCATTGGAACTGCCAGAGTTCCAAGAGTATCATATGTTGAAGGACTTCAACATAATCTTCTCTCTGTTAGTTAATTTTGTGATAACTCGAATAGAGTGATCTTTGATACTGGTTACTGTGATGCTATTGATAAATCTACAGGAAAACAGTGTTATCAGGTTCGCACAAAAAGAATATATACATTGCAGACTGGAACTCAACAGAACCTGAAGTATGATTGCTAGTGAAGAATGACAACAGAACGGGGTGGCTCTGGCACAGAAGACTCAGCTATCTCAACTTCAAGACGCTAAATAAGCTTGCTAGAAACGCTCTAGTGAGAGGACTGCCGAATGAAGTGTTCAGCAAAGACACTCAGTGAGAGACATGCTTGAAGGGAAAGCAAACAAAGAAACAAAATCCACCAGTTCCATCACCTTCCACTGATGGAATCCTTCAGCTCCTCCACATGGACTTGTTCGGACCAGTCTCTCCTGTGACGATCTGAGGCAGAAAGTATGCATTAGTGGTCATTGATAACTACTCGCGCTACACAAGAGTTATATATATTACCAACAAGTCTGACGTCAAAACTGAGTTGCCTACTTTTCTAAAAAAGCTCAGTGTCGAGAAGTACACCATGATCAGAAAGATTCGTTCAGACAGAGGAACTGAGTTCCTGAATGCGATGGTCAAAGAGTTCTGTGAAACTAAAGGAATAGAGCATGAGACGTTTGCTGCACGCACGCCTCAACAAAATGGGATTGCTGAAAGAAAAAACAGAACACTCAAAGAAGCAGCAAGAACCTTGCTCGTAGATTCAGGACACCCAACAAAATTCTGGGTAGAAGCTATTGATACTGCATGTCGTACTTAGAACAGATCTCTATTGACAAAGCAACATCAGAAGACACCATATGATCTATGGAACAGAAGGAAGCCTCTCATATCTTATTTCCATATTTTTGGGTGTTCGTGCTTTATCCACATTAATGGAAAGGACCAGTTAAAGACTTTTGATAGCAAGTCAGACTAGGTAGTTTTTTTAGGATACTCCCGGGTCAGAAAAGCCTTTAGAGTTTTTAACTACCGGACCCTTTGTGCAGAGGAAAGCCCTCTTGTTGTTTTTAATGAGTTTGGTACTGAGAACAGGAGCATAAACTCAAATTCAGAATCTGGGGACAACAGTAAGTAGCTACGGGATCTAAGCTTAAAAGAAAATGTTGAAAAGATCCAGCTTTGTTGGGATGATGATTCAGAAGAAGATAACGAAGTCAAGACTACTGAATCACAGCCAGCAGCGAACATAGCTGAACAAAGTGATTCTTCTAAGTAGAACCAATCCCAGGTAACTCAAGTCGATGAATAAACCCCAGTGGTAACTGAGACCTCTAGTGAGAATAACAACTCAAGGGGAACTAATAATATTCCTAAGCTAAATGCCCCTGAACCTGGTGACTCAGTAGACCTAACTATTGTCACTAAATTGCTTCAATCTCATAATAATACAACTGAAATGCCTAACTCTCCAACTATCTGTGTTGAACCAATTTCAGACGAAGAAACAAGACGTCGTCGATCGTGGCTGGATGCTCACTCTTCAGATCTTATTATTGGAGATCCGTCAGTAAGTGTCAAGACAAGATCCAGATTTTGTCAGGGAGAAAGCGCCTTATATTCATGCTTCTTGTCTACTGAAGAACCTCAATCAATTGATGATGCACTGAATGACGCTGACTGGATCACTGCCATGCAAGAGGAGCTGAATCAGTTCACGCGAAACATCGTCTATGAGCTTGTTGACAGACCCCGACATCAACACGTGATCGGAACCAAATGGGTCTTCAAGAACAAGTGTGATGAAAATAACGTTATAGTAAGAAACAAAGCTAGACTCGTGGAAAAAGGCTAATGTCAAGCCAAAGGGATAGATTTCGATGAAACGTTCGCTCCAGTTGCAAGATTGGAGAAATCATACTATTCCTTGCCTACGCAACACATCAACGCTTCAGAGTATATCAAATGGATGTGAAGTCAGCGTTCATGAATGACGTTCTCAAAGAAGAAGTCTATGTGGAACAACCTCCCAGTTTTCAGCAGGGACATTAGGTGTATAGACTCATAAAGGGTCTGTACGGGTTAAAATAAGCACCCAGGGCTTGGTACGATACCCTACCTGAGTTTCTTCATCAGAAAGGTTTTCAGAAGGGCACCGTAGATCGCACTCTATTCATATGTCAGCAGTTCAGAAGGTCATCATGTGTCAGCAGTTCGAGAAAATGATGAAAGATAAATTCGAGATGTCAATGATGGGAGAGATGAACTATTTTCTGGGATTTCAAGTCAAACAATCAGAAAAGGGAACGTTCATCAATCAAGGCAAATACACTCGAGACCTCATAAAAAGTTCGGTTGTGGATCTAGTAAACTAGTCAAGATCCCGATTGTTGGGTTATGAGTCAGTGGTTAATCTTAATAACCACGTACAGGGTACTTAGTATTATTTTATCAGTAGTTCTTGTAATAGGACTTATCTGTTTATCGGTAATGGGGGAAATCATAGTGATTTAATACTATGGAATTGAAGATCCCAAAACCCGTCTTGTATCCTTTGTGTAGTGTCTAGATGATGTAACAGGCTAGACTGATTGTATTTTCTATTATCATTTTTGTCTAAGTCCTGTTAGGGGTAAGTGTTGGACTGATCTTCAGTAGGAAGTTACTTTCCAGAACCCCACGTCATCATTGTAAGAGCTTGTGTTCACAGGTCATCAGCTGACTTCAATCAGTAGAAGATTTCTCTTCAGCTGACCCACATCAGTAGAAGAACACAGTATCAAAGCTCAGTACCTTCAGAGTCATCAGCTGATTTCGCTCAGCAGAAGATCCATTATCAGCAGACTCAGACGAAGAAGACAGAGATCCTATCAGGTCTACTGTATCCGACAGGAAACGACCCATCTTTTAACATCATTTGAAAGTCAGCAGAAGATCATACGAGGATGAGTGAGAGTTAATTCTGAAGAAGACCGATGTTTGACAAGTCTCACCTACCACAAACCTCGACCAATGAGAAGCAGTCTAAGCTCTACCTACTCTGACCAACTAAAGCTGCTCTCATGCATAGTAACCACTACTTTGCAACAACATTTTGAACATATGGTCGTTTTCCTTGGACGTTTGTGACACGTCGCTTCGTCCTCTCCAACGGGCAAATGCCTGGGCCACAACTGTAAATAGAGAAACCTTTCCGAGCTCCACGCACGGGATATGAAAGGGATTAAATGCTCAAGATTTCGAAACACTCTAGCGCCTTTCACGAAGATCCAGCGAAGAACTTACCTTATAAGAATATTTCTAGTTCTTCTCTCGAGAGTTTTTCTTCTTTAGATCCCTCTTCTCTATCTAATCTTCATTGTTATATCCATAGCTTAGAACCTTCAAAGGAGTTCACATTTCGTGACTGTTCTTATTGTAAGAACTCCTTTATAGCTGGAGAACATCCCCTCCCCTTCAAACTCCGGTTTGATTTGTAAAGTGCTAAGGACTATAACTTAGAAGGGTCTGTCCAGTGCACAGATACCTTGCTGAGGCTTGCTCAGATTAATCAACAAGACCTCCTGTTCAGCAGGACCGTGGACTTAGGATCTTGCATATCTGAACCACGTTAAAAATCGCTTGTGTCATTCACTGTTTTATTGCACTGCATTCAAAATCGACTTACTAACTCATACTTTGCATAAAATATATTTGAAAATACATTAGCCAAAATTATTTGGTTTGCGAAAAATACGTTTTCAAATCGAGACGAAGTCAATCGGGCCCTACACACTTATCCGCACTAAGTCTCCGACTGAGAATCAAATACTGACAAAAGTCAGTAGGAGAAACTTAGTAGTTGACTCACTCTGACCCGCAATCAGAAGGTTATTATTTGGCACTATTCATCAGTTGCAATCTACAGCTCAGCTGTCCTACGCGTTTGAGAAAAGAACTTGTACTCAGGTGTATTCACCCCCCCTCCTTACACCTGATACTTGTCTCCGGACCAACAATTGGTATCAGAGCATCGGTGTTCTTCTGATCATCGGTTCTGAAACTCTGATCTACTCGAATAGATCCTGAAAACATTTTTCTCTGCACAAGCATCTCTTCATACTTCCTTATACTTTCACCCATAATGTCTGATATGTCAGGTATTCGGATGGTACCGATGTTCTCTGTGGAGAACTACATGGTATGGCGCGTGAGAATGGAAGCGCACCTTATATCACTGCACGACAGCATAACTAACGTCCTAGAAATAAGACCTATCATTCCCATGATCGACAGCGTTCAATATGCAGTTGTGGGAGGTGTAGGAGCACAGACTGGTGCTAAAGTTGCAAAAGATAAATCAGCCTTCATGCCTGAAGAGAAAAAGCTGCACAACCTCGACCGAGTTGCGCTGAATGCAATCCTAACTACGCTCAGCGATTCACACCTCGGGAGGGTGCAGCACTGTAAGACGGCAAAGGAACTTTGGGATGCCCTAGCTGTATTGAGCCAAGTAACCCCGTAGATCAAAGAGAACAAGCTCGAACTAGAGCTACAAAAGTTTGACACTTTTGCCATGGAACCCAACGAGACCATTGACAAGCTTAGCGTCAGATTTACAAACCAGATCAATGTGATCAACGGGCTGGGGAGGACGTTCACCAACAAAGAGATGAACACCAAGATCTTGAGAGCATTGCCTCGACTGAAGGGGCTTCCTTTTGCTACTTACTTATGTCTCTCTGATCTAAATGCTCTAACTCCTGATGTTATATTTTCAGAATTAAAGACTGAGGAATTTGAGCACAGCCTACCCCAACGATGTTCTAGTGCTCCATTTGACACCCAGATAGATCACGCTTACAAAGCAACAGTCAGTAAAACTGGAGCCAACCTCATTTCTTCCAGCAAGACAACAGTTGCGTCAGATGCTAAGTCCTTAGAGACTTCCGCTACTGATCAGCTTGCACTCATGGCTCTCAAATATCAAAGAGAAAAGGAAAGAGTCAGAAAGCTGAAGAAATATCACAGAGAGTCTCCCTCAGGTAAAAAGGATTATCGAAAAAGGGAAGAATCTAAAACTTCTACTGATTGCAGGAATGCAGAACCTGCTGCTAGTCCATCCAACGACTCAGCTGGAAAAGGTGGCAGAACCTCTGTGTGTTACAACTGCAAGAAGGAGGGACATTATCAGTACGACTGTCCTGAAGTCTCAGCTGCTCAACGAGCAGAACGGCAGGCCAGACGCGAAAAATTTGCCCGAAGAAGGTAGGCCTATATCGCCGGAGAGATATCCGATGACTCAATCAAGGAAGATATATTTATGTATTCTTCTGAAGACGAAGCTGCATTTGTCGCCGTTGAGGTCGGAGAATCAGATCCTGAATCAATAGCTGAATATTGTCTGATTGCCGGAGAAGAGGCTGAGGTAAACTCAAAACTTAATATAACCTCCTCTCCACAAAGCACACACGACACATGCTCGGTCACAGATGAACCTCTAGACGTGGTACAAGCATATGATGATCTACTAGAGGAGCAGATTCAGCTAAGCAGAGAGTTCAGCAAAACTATTCAGGAATTGGAACGGGTAAAGGTTGAGAATCAGAGACTTTCTTCTGATTGTCAGGTCTCTACTGATTCAGAGAATCTAGTCGCGAGACTCAAGGAAGAGATTAAATCTCTTATGACTAAGTCTCAGCTTCAAGAAACTCAGTTATCAGTTCTGACCAGGGACATTTCTAAGAAGGATACTGAAATAGCCCAACTCAATCAGAAACTCGCAGAAGTTGAAAAGGATTATGAATCACTTCGGAAAAGTGATGAGGTCTGGCGAGGACAGAAGACTGAACAGTACCTAGGAGCTAAAGAGAAGTTGGAAAGCATGCTTAGAGCTCAAAGGCCACTAGCCATGAAAGAAGGACTTGGCTACACTCATGAAGCTTCCACTTCAACATCTAAAGGCTCAGAAATGCTGGCTGATAGGTTCGCCAGAGGGAAAGTTCAGATTGTTGAACCAACAACTCAAGTGAAAAACAAACAGAAGATGATTGCACCTCAGCCGAGCAACAAGAATCAAATGACCAAAGGTTCTAGCCCCAGGACACCACGATCAAAAATTCAGGGGGAACCAAGAAGGTCAGGTGGGCAGAGCAGTACAGCGAACCACTGTATGAGCATCCAGCACAGTATGGTTCGTACTTTTATGAGCCCAAGGTCAGGAGGAGCACAAAGCCTAAGAAGAAGAAAGCTCCTGAACCCAAAACTGCCAGAAAGTCAGTATCTCATAGTCCAGTGGAGAAGAAAACTAACAAGGTTCAGAAGAAGAAGTCTCAGACTCCTAAGGTCCCGAGACAAATCTGGGTCCTGAAATCACCCACTAACGCTTAAGGACCCAAACTGAACCAAAGGGTACCTAAAATTGTTTCTATTTTGCAGGTGCATAAGGACCCTTGGATTGTGGACAACGGCTGCTCGAGACACATGACATATCAAAAGAGCCTGCTGACCAATTGCGTCAAGAAGATGGTCCCAGAATTGAGTTTGGTGACAACTCTTAAGGCTATACAAGGGGACATGGAACACTGAACTTTGGGATTGCTTCAGTTCCAAGAGTAACATACATTGAAGGACTTCAACATAATCTCCTTTCTGTCAGTCAATTCTGTGATAATCTGAAAAGAGTTATCTTTGATGCTGGATTTTGTGATATGGTTGACAAATCTACAGGGAAAACAGTATTATCAGGTTCGCGGAGAAAGAATATCTATATTGCAAACTGTAAAACCGCAGAACATGAGGCTTGCTTACTTGCTCAGACGAAATCTAGTGATAAAATAGGATGGCTGTGGCATAAGAGACTCAGTCACCTGAATTTCAAGACTATGAACAAGCTAGCCAAGAACTCTAGAGTCAGAGGATTGCCCAATGAAGCATTTATCAAAGACAGAAATTATGAAGCGTGCTTGAAGGGAAAGCAGACAAAGAAAAGCAATCCACCAATTCCGTCACCTTCCATTGATGGAATCCTTCAACTGCTACAAATGGATTTGTTTGGGCCAGTTTCTCCAGTGACTATAAGAGACAAGAAGTATGCCCTCGTCATTGTTGATGATTATTCTCGATATACGTGGGTCATCTTCATAGCCAACAAATCTGATGTCAAGACTGAGTTACAAAAACTGCTGAAGAAACTCAGTGTGGAGAAAGACATCAAGATACAGAGAATACGCTCAGACCGAGGAACAAATTTCTCAACTCAGTAGTTAAAGAGTATTGCGATAAAGAGGGAATAAAGCACGAGACATCAACAGCTCGCACCCCTCAGCAGAAGAACTTGCTAAACGTAAGAACAGAACACTCAAAGAAGCAGCAAAAACGCTCCTAGCAGACTCTGGACTACCCTCAATGTTCTGGGCTGATGCTACTGACACCGCCTGTTACACTCAGAATCGCTCACTGCTTAGTCAACAACACATGAAGACGCCTTACTCCTTCTATTTCTCATTTCCATATCTTTGGCTGTCCTTGCTTTATTCACAATAATGGGAAAGATCAGTTGAAAGTCTTTGATAGCAAATCTGATCAAGGAGTATTCTTAGGATACTCTCGAGTCAGTAAAGCTTTCAGAGTCTTTAACTATCGGACTCTTTGCGTGGAAGAAAGCCCTCATGTTGTCTTTGATGAGTTTGTTACTGAGAACAGGAAATCGAAGAAGACAAATACTGAAGATGTCAGGAGAAAGCTACAGGATCTCGCACTGAAAGACAAAGCTGAAAAGATCCAGCATTGTTGGGATGATGAGTCAGACGATGAAGAAATCCAGACCTATCCCGCAGGCACTGTAGCTAACCTAGTTGATTTTACCGAACATAATCAACATTAGGTAACAACGGTCGATGAGGAAGCCCCAGTGGTAACTGAGACCTCTACTGAGAATATAAACTCAGGGGGAATGACTAATGTTCCTGAGCTAAATGCCCCTGAACTTGGAAACTCAGTAGATACTATCCTTCTTACTGAATTGCTTCAGTAACAGAATAACACTACTGAAATGCCTAACACTCCTTTTGACTGTACAGAAGTAATCTCAGAAGAAGAAGCCAAACTCAGACGTTCGTGGCTTGACGCTCATTCTTCTGATCTTATCATAGGAGATCCATCAGCTGCAATAAGGATAAGATCCAGATTAAGCCAAGGAGAAAGTGTTGGGTTATGAGTCAGTGGCTTGTCTTAATAACCACTTAGAGGATACTGTGTATTATTTTATCAGTAGTTCTTGTAATATGACTTATCTATTTATCGGTAATGGGGGAAATCATAGTGTTTCATTACTATGGAATTGAAGATCCCAAAACCTTCTTGTATCCTTTGTGTAGTGTCGATAGGACTAGATGATGTAATAGGCTACACGAATTATATTATTCATTATCATTTTGTCTAAGTCCTGTATGGGGTAAATGTTGGATTGATCTTCAGTAGAAAGTTACTTTCCAGAACCCCACGTCATCACTGTAAGAGCTTGTGTTCTCAAGTCATCAGCTGACCTCGCTAAGTAGAAGACATCTCATCAGCTGACATACATCAGTAGAAGAACACTGTATTCAAGCTCAGTACCCTCAAGAGTCATCAGCTGATCCCGCTCAGTAGAAGTGTTGTTATCAGCAGACTCAGACGAAAAAGATAGAGATCTTACCAGGTCTACTGTATCCGACAGGAAATGACCCCAGTCTTAACTTCATTCGAAAGTCAGCAGAAGATCATACGAGGATAAGTGAGAGTCAACTCCGATGAAGACCGATCTCTGACAAGTCTCACCTACCACAAACCTCGACCAATGAGAAGCAGTCTAAGCTCTACCTACTCTGACCTACTAAAGCTGCTCTCATGCACAGTAACCAACAACTCTGCTATAACATTTTGAACTTATGGCCATTTTCCTTGGACGTTTGTGACACGTGGCATCGTCCTCTCCTACGGAGAAATGCCTGGGTCACAACTATAAATAGAGAAGCATTTCCGAGCTCCACACACAAGATATCAAAGGGACTGCACGCTCAAGATTTCGAAAACACTCTAGCACCTTTCACGAAGATCCAGCGAAGAACTTGCTTTGTTAGAATACTTTTAGTTCTTCTCTCTAGAGTTATTTCTTTAGATCCCTCTTCTCTATCTAAGCTCAATCGTTCATATCTATAGCTTAGAACCTTCGAAGGAGTTCACATTTCGTGACTGTTCTTATTGTAAGAACTCCTTCACTGGTGGACAAAATCCCCTCCCCTTCAAACTTAGGTTTGAATTGTAAAGTCGCTAAGGACTATAACTTAGAAGGGTCTGTCTAGTGCACAGATACCTTGCTGAGGCTTGCTTAGATTAATCAACAAGACCTCCTGTTCAGCAGGACCGTAGACGTAGGATCTTGCGTATCAGAACCACGTTAAAAATTGCTTGTGTCATTTACTGTTTTATCGCACTGCATACAAATCATCTTACAAACTCATACTTTGCATAAAACGTATTTGAAAAGTGCACTAGCCAAAATAATTTAGTTTTCAAAAAACACGTTTTCAACAGAGACGAAGTCTACCGGGCTCTACACACTTATCCGCACTAAGTCTCCGACTGAGAATCAAATACTGACAAAAGTCAGTAGGAGAGACTCAGTAGCTGACTCACTCTGACCCGCGATCAGAAGGTTACTATTTGGCACTGTTCATCCGTCGCAGCCTACAGTTTAGCTGTCCTTTGCGTTTGAGAAAAAGAACTTGTACTCAGGTGTATTCACCCCCCCCCTCTGCACCTGACACTCGTCTACGGACCAACCATTGGTATCAGAGCCACGGTGTTCTTCTGATCATCGATTCTGAAACTACTGGTCTTCTCGAACAGATCCTGAAAACGTTTTTTACTGCAGAAGCATCTCTTCATACATCCTTATACTCTCACCCATAATGTCTGATATGTCAGGTATTCAGATGGTACCGATGTTCTCCGTAGACAACTAGATGGCATGGCGCGTAAGAATGGAGGCGCACCTTACATCACTGCATGACAGCATGACCGACGTCCTAGAGACAGGACCTATCATTCCCATGATCGATAGTGTTCAGTTTGCCACTGTGGGAGGTGTAGGAGCACAGACTTGTGCTAAAGTTGCCAAAGACAAATTTGCCATCACGCCTGAAGAGAAAAAGCTACACAACCTCGACCGAGTTGCGCGGAATGCAATCCTGACTACGCTCAGCGATTCACACCTCGGGAGGGTGCAAGACTGCAAAACGACAAAGGAACTTTGGGATGAACTGGCTGTACTGAGCCAAGGAACCCCGCTGATCAAAGAAAACAAGCTCGAACTAGAGCTATAAAAGTTCGATACTTTTGCCATGGAGCCCAACGAAACCATTGACGAGCTTAGCGTCAGATTTACAAACCAGATCAATATGATCAACGGGCTGGGAAGGACGTTCACCAACAAGGAGATGAACACAAAGATCTTGAGAGCGTTACCTCGACTGAAGTGGCTTCCTTTTACTACTTACTTACGTCGCTCAGATCTTAATGCTCTAAATCCTGATGTTATATTTTCAGAATTAAAGACGGAGAAATTCGAGCACAGTACCCCAACGATGTTCCAGTGCTCCAGCTGACACACAGATAGATCACGCCTACAAAGCAAAAGTCAGCAAAACTGGAGTCAACCCAATTTCTTCCAGCAAGACAGTAGCTACGACAGATGCTAAGTCTTCCGAGACACCTGCTACTGATCAGCTTGCAGTCATGGCTCTCAAATATCAAAGAGAAAAGGAAAGAGTCGGGAAGCTGAAGAAATATCACAGAGATTCTCCCTCAGGTAAAAAGGATTATCGAAAAAGGAAAGAATATAAACCATCTACTGATTGCACGAACGCAGAACCTACTGCTAGTCCATCCAACGACTTAGCTGGAAAAGGCGGCAGAACTTCTGTATGCAACAACAATAAGAAGGAGGGACATTATCAGTACAACTGTCCCGAACTCTCAGCTGCTCAACGAGCAGAACGGGAGGCCAGACGTGAGAAATTTCCCCGAAGAAGGCAGGCCTATATCACCGGAGAGATGTCCGATGACTCAATCGAGGAATATACATTTATGTATTCTTCTGAAGACGAAGCTGCATTTATCGCCGTTGAGGTCGGAGAAACAGATCCTGAATCAACAGTTGAATATTGTCTGATGGCCGGAGAAGAGGCTGAGGTAAACTCGAAACTTAATATAGCGTCCTCTTCACATAGCACACACGACACATGCTCGGTCACAGATGAACCTCTAGACGTGGTACAAGCATATGATGATCTACTAGAGGAGCAGATTCAGCTGAGCAGAGAGTTCAGCAGAACTATTCAGGAATTAGAGCAGGTAAAGGCTGAGAATCAGAGACTTTCTTCTGATTGTCAGGTCTCTACTGATTCAGAGAATCTGGTCGCGAGACTCAAGGAAGAGATTGAATCTCTTATGACTAAGTCTCAGCTTCAAGAAACTCAGTTATCAGTTCTGACCAAGGACAATTCAGAGAAAGATATTTAGATAACCCGACTCAGTCAGAAACTCGCAGAAGTTGAATAGGATTATGAATCACTTCGGAAAAGTGATGAGATCTGGCGAGGACTGATGACTGAACAGTACCTAGGAGCTAAAGAGAAGTTGGAAAGCATGCTCAGAGCTCAAAGGCCACTAGCCATGAAAGAAGGACTTGGCTACACTTATGAAGCTTCCACTTCAACATCGAAAAGCTCATAAATGCTGGCTGATATGTTCGTCAGAGGAAAAGTTCAGGTTGCTGAATCAACACCTCAGGTGAAGAACAAACAGAAGATGATTGCACCTCAGCCGAGCAACAAGAAACAACTGACCAAAGGTCCTAGCCCCAGGACACCATGATTGAATTCAGGGGGAACCAAGAAGGTCAGATGGGCAGAGCGTTATGGCGAGCCACTGGTTGAGCATCCAGCACAGTATGGTTCGTACTATTATGAGCCCAGGGTCAGGAGGAGCACAAAGCCTCAGAAGAAGAAAGCTCCTGATCCCAAAGTTGCCAGAAAGTCAGTATCTCCAAATCCTGTGGAGAACAAGACTGACAAGGTTCAAAAGAAGAAGTCTCAGACTCCTATGGTCCCGAGATAAATTTGGGTCCCGAAATCACCCACTAACACTTAAGGACCCAAACTGAACCTAAGGGTACCTTAAACTGTTTCTGTTTTGCAGGTGCATAAAGATCCTTGGATTGTGGACAGCAGCTGCTCGAGACACATGACATATCAAAAGAGCCTGCTGACAAATTACGTACAAGAAGATGGTCCCAAAATTGAGTTTGGTGACAACTCTAAAGGCTATACAAGGGGATATGGAACACTGAACATTGGGACTGCTTCAGTTCCAAGTGTAACATATGTTGAAGGAATTCAACATAATCTCCTTTCTGTCAGTCAATTCTGTGATAATCTGAATAGAGTTACCTTTGACGCTAGTTTCTGTGATGTTGTTAACAAATCTAAAGGGAAAACAGTGCTATCAGGTTCGCGGAGGAAGAATATCTACGTTGCAAATTGGAAAACCGCAGAACCTGAGACTTGCTTTCTTGCTCAGACGAAATCAAGTACTAAAACAGGATGGTTGTGGCACAAGAGACTCAGTTAGCTGAATTTCAAGACTATGAAAAAGCGAGCCAAGAACTCTAAAGTCAGAGGACTGCCCAATGAAGCGTTTATCAAAGATAGAAATTGTGAAGTGTGCATGAAGGGAAAGCAGACAAAGAAAAACAATCTACCTATTTCGGCACCTTCCATTGATGGAATCCTTTAACTGCTACACATGGACTTGTTTGGGCCAGTTTCTCCAGTGACTATAAGAGGCAAGAAGGATGCCCTCGTCGTTATTGACGACTACTCAAGATATACATGGGTCATCTTCATAGCCAACAAATCTGATGTCAAGATTGAGTTACCTAAGCTGCTTAAGAAACTCAGTGTGGGGAAAGACATCAAGATACAAAGAATTTGCTCAGACCGAGGAACATAATTTCTCAACTCAGTAGTAAAGGAGTACTGCGATAAAGAGGGAACAAAGCAAGATACATCAGCAGCTCGTACCCCTCAGCAGAAGAGACTTGCTGAACGAAAGAACAGAACACTCAAAGAAGCAACAAGAACGCACCTAGCAGACTCTGGACTACCCTCAAAGTTCTGGGCTGACGCGCTACTGACACTGCCTGTTACACTCAGAATTGCTCAGTGCTTACACAGCAACACATGAAGACACCTTACGAACTGTGGAAAGGGAGAATTCCTTCTATTTCTCATTTCCATATTTTTGGTTGTCCTTGCTTTATTCACAATAATGGGAAAGATCAGTTGAAGGCCTTTGATAGCAAATCTGATCAAGGAGTATTCTTAGGATACTCTCGAGTCAGTAAAGCCTTCGGAGTCTTAAACTATCGGACTCTTTGCGTGGAGGAAAGCCCTCATGTTGTCTTTGATGAGTTTCTTACTAAGAATAGGAAATCAAAGAAGACAAATACTGAAGATGTCAGCAGCAAGCTACAGGATCTCGCACTGAACGATAATGCCTAAAAGATCAAGCATTGTTGGGATGATGAGTCAGACGATGAGGAAATCCAGACCCGTCCCGCAGGCACTGTAGCTGACCTGGTTGATTCTACTGAACAGAATCAACATCAGGTAACAACGGTCGATGAGGAAGCCCCAGTGGTAACTGAGACCTCTACTGAAATATAAACTCAGGGGGAACGACAAATGTTCCTGAGCTGAATGCCCCTGAACCTGGAAACTCAGTAGACCCTAACCTTCTTACTGAATTGCTTCAGTCACAGAATAGCACTACTGAAATGCCTAACACTCTTGTTGACTGTGCATAAGTAATCTCAGAAGAAGAAGTCAAACTTAGACGTTCATGGCTTTACGCTCACTCTTCTGATCTTATCAAAGGATATCCATCAGCAGCAATAAGGACAAGATCCAGATTAAGCCAAGGAGAAAGTTCTCTCTACTCCTGCTTCTTGTCTACTGAAGAACCTCAGATGATAGAGGATGCTCTTAACGACGCTGACTGGATCATTGCCATGCAAGAAGAGCTGAACCAGTTCGTTCGAAACGAAGTTTGGGAGCTTGTTGACAGACCTAGACATCATCACGTGATCGGCACTAAGTGGGTCTTCAAAAACAAGCGAGATGAAAACAACGTCATTGTCAGAAACAAAGCTACACTAGTTGCCAAGGGATACTGTCAAGCAGAAGGAATAGACTTTGATGAAACCTTCGCTCCAGTCGCCAGATTGGAAGCAATCCGTCTGTTCCTAGCCTATGCAACACATCAAAGATTTAAAGTATATCAAATGGATGTAAAGTCAGTGTTTCTGAATGGCGTACTGAAGGAAGAAGTCTATATGGAACAACCTCCCGGCTTTCAGCAGGGACATCAGGTGTACAGACCTCAAAAAGCTCTGTATGGGTTAAAACAAGCACCCAGGGCTTGGTACGATACCCTATCAGACTTTCTGCTTCAAAAAGGTTTTTAGAAGGGGACAGTAGATCAAACCCTATTCAACATCAAGTCAGGAGATGACATCCTACTGGTGCAATATACGTGGACGACATCATTTTCGAGAAAATGATGAAGGAGAAGTGCGAGATGTCCATGATGGGAGAGATAAACTATTTCCTTTGATTCCAAGTGAAGCAATCAACTGAAGGAATATTCATCAACCAGGCTAAATACACTCGAGACCTCCTGAAAAGATTCGGCTGCGACTCAAGCAAGCCAGTCAAGATCCCCATGAACACAAATTTTAAAATCGATCTAGACAAAGAGGGAGCTTCTGTTAACTCTACTGATTATAGAGCTATTATTGGTTCTTTATTATATTTAACAGCAAGCAGACCTGACATAACTTATGCTGTAGGTGTATGTGCAAGATTTCAGGCGAATCCTAAGCGAAGTCATTTGGACTCAGCAAAGAAGATTCTACGATATCTGAAGGGAACACCTGATGCAGGGTTATGGTATCCTGCTGATGATAACCTTATACTAACAGGTTATTCTGATGTTGATTATACAGGATGCAGGATAGATCGAAAGTCAACTTCTGGAACATGTCAGTTCCTAGGCAGCAAACTAATTTCATGGTTTTCAAAGAAACAACATTCAGTGGCAACGTCCACTACTGAAGCTGAGTATATGGCTGCTGGAAGTTGCTGTGCCCATATCCTTTGGCTTCGACAACAACTGAGAGACTATGGAATTACTCAAGATGAAGTGCCCATCTACTGCGACTCCACCAGTGCAATTGCTATAACTCAGAACCCAGTTATTCATACGAGATGCAAGCACGTGGACATTCGACACCACTTCATCAGCGACCATGTCTAGAAGAAGGATATCAGGATGGAAAAGATCCATACTGACAAACAAAGGGCAAACATACTGACCAAACCACTAGCTGAGAACAGATTCAGAGAATTATCAGTTAAGCTAGGTCTACTGGATCCCACTGACTCATGTCAGTAGGAGGAGTCAGTACGACAGGTCAGGAGACTCAGTACTTTGATTCAGTTGGGTGAATCATACAGTACACAGTAAGGGGGAACGTGGTTATCAGCACCACAGAGATCCTCCTGAGTCATTACGGTAATCAGCTGATCGTAAAAATTCAGCTGAAGAGGTTTGCGAAGTTTAAATACTTAATATTCTCAGAAGCATGCTCACATTTATTATATCAGTTGTTTGCACTCAGTAGATTAATGAGCATTTATTTCCCGCCATTAAGTTTTTAAGGTTTAAGTAAGTAGAAACTGTTTTCATTTAAAAAGCTTAGCCTTTAATGTTGCCTGCAACGCATTTAATGCATGTCTTCTCACCTTACTTTATCTGCACATATCTTACGTGGGTCTAGGTTAGAGGCGGCTAATATAATCATTCCGTTTATAACATCAGATCACAGCCGTCATTAAAAAGCGAGTTTTCATCCCAACCGTCCGATTAAAACCGGTTAATCTTCACATCTTATAAAATCTTTCGTTTTTCCACTAATCCTATCTTTTTTCGCCATTATCGCACTTAGAGCAAATCTACAAGCATTCAGTTTTCGTCTCTCTTCAAACTGTCTCTGTTTTCCACTCTTGCTCTTTGTCTACGTTAATTTCTTAATCTTCTGCATAACTCGAATCTAACTTACTCTATTTTCAAGTGCTAACGAGTTTCTTGCAGATATCTATGGCAATTATTTTGACCCCACCCCACATCGAGGAGATCATCAAGTCCAGGGTTCAATTCGAACCGACGATGGTGCTCCATCAGGCAGACCTTCCATATTTAGAGCCCGTTTTCTCGGCTCTTGAAGAGTCTGGCCTTGCGCTTCTAGGGACGAAGCATCCGCTATCGTATCTTCCCCGCCAGGTGGCAGAGTTATATCATAACTGGCGATCGGTGGAAGATACAGATGGAGAGATGTCGCAGATTGCCTACATGAGGAAAGTGGCCCCTCAGAAGTGGGAATCCAGCCACGCCGATATAAACATCAGTGCAGCGCTGAAGTCATCATTTGATCTTCCTGCTTACGGGATCTCTCCAGTGGGCTACAAGGAGAAGGAGCTTAATGCATATGTCCATCGTTTCTGTGGAAGGGACCATATCTCCTTCAAGTCCGCATTGTCGAAGAACCAACTCCTGCTGGAGTACCGTGGCCTCGCATACATCATCATACATATTTTGACGAGCGTCGCGGGTTCCTTTGATCAGTTGTCCAGGCCCAGACTCCAGCTGATGATGGCCATAGTAGACGGAGTCCAGGTGAACTGGACGGAGTTCCTTGTGACAGAGCTGAAGGCTCAGGCACAAAAGTTTGTCGCCACACAGTCAGGAGAGAGGAGACTAATTAGTCTGGGCAAACTTCTGTATGGGACCAAGGTGTCCATATTGATAGAGGACTCAGTATCGAATCACGCATCCTTTGCTGATTCGAAATACGTCGACCGCAAGCTCATTAAGTTAAAAACCAGAGCAGCGGCTGAGAAGTCAGTCGGACGTGGAGCTGCTGAGCTCAAGAGGCCTTCTACTGATTTGCCTCCACGGGCCAACCCGCCGAAGCGAAAGAGGCTCTCAAAGACTAGAACTTCTGAGGTTCCTGCAAAGCCTGCCTCTCCACCACCTCCTTAGGAGGAAGATATTCTGGACACTGATACCGGGATCGAGGGTGTGACCCTCAAGGATAAGGTACAGTAGATCAGCTCGGAGGAGACTCAGGAACCGGCTGATGAAGTCTCAACCGAATGGTCGATGTTGCAGAAGACTCGTCTCCGAGCCACAGGAGAAGTCACTGCACAGATCCCTGAAATATCAGCTCATCAGGATCTAGTCGACATAAGGATCAGGACAAGGACTCAGATGCTGCTGAGATTCCTAAATTGGGACATTCTCGAGGATCTGATCAAGCAGCATTCGGCATTGTCCATACTGGCAAAAGAACAAAGTCTGCAGTCAGCCATTGGGTTTGGGGAACCCGCTGACTTAGCATCATTCATGGACTTAAGGTCAACTATGCTCTATCTTCTGAACCTGAGGTCCTCCGAGCAGAACGCCAGCAGCACGTCGCAGCTTTCCCATCATGATAATGATGATGACAATAATGATGAGGATCAGGCACCCCCCAAGGATGCAGACCAGGGATAATCTGCTGAGGGTAAATCTCCCAGTGAGAAGGGCGAGTCACCACCTCCACCTCTTACATTAGGTGACGCCCCAGTTACTTCGAAGCCCAGCCGAGAGCAACAACTCGCAGCCTCTGAGCAGAGGCTCGGAACCTCGTCATATCAGACCAAACCCATAGGTTCCGTGTCCTCCAAATCTATCAACAGGACGATCAAGATGCAAGGAGACAAAAACCGTCTCCTAGCTAAGGACGTCCACCTGAAGTGGGCGCAATACAAAAAGTCTCAGACGGAGACAGTTGACAGACTGGCCAGTGATATCAAAAAGGTCTCGGACACTCCAACTCCAAACATTCAGGAGATCGTCCAGACCGCGCTCGCCGCTCAGAAGGCGGACTTGGCTGCTCAAAGTCAGCAGCTCCTCGAAGCTCAGCAGAAATCTTTTTCTGAGCAGCTGACTAAGAGCCTAGCCACTGTCAAAAAGACAATGGATGAGCGGAAAAAGATGACCACCTCCAGCCTGTAGAAAGCCTTAGAAAATCAGGCAGCGGCCCTCAAGCACATCCAGGCAGAGATAACTGCCTCTCTCGACGCATCGCTCCTAAAGCAGCGACAAAACAGCAACCCAGATTCAACATATCCGCAAGGATCAAGAGGCTGACTGGGAGCACTACTGCGATGCGGTCAGAGACTTCGACACCACCACTACTTCCATCAAGAATGTCCTTTTCAAATTAGAAAAGGAAGTGGTCGCTATACGTACTCTTCTGACCTCGGCTGCTGATGATGCCAAAAAGGGGGAAGATAGGGAAGATAGGGCGGAAACAACTCAGGTGGGTGTGGAGGCTGAGGCAAGGGAAGTTGGCAAGGGGGAAGGTTCAGCTACTCAGGCTGGAACCAGTTCAATACCCCCTCTCATAGTCCAAATCCCAGCAGTCCAAACAACTCAGTTGCCCGAGCCAGTTGGAGGATCAAGAGAAGGATCCTCGGTTCAGGCACAACATATAGAAGAGGTCGCACGGTTTGTGGACCAAGAGGGCCAAGAAGACGAGCCCCTGCCACCTCAAAGGCCCAAGAAGTTCGATAAAAGGGTTGCTTAGAAACTCCAGGATGAGCTGGACAACGAGAGACAGCTTGAAGAAGAAGTACAGAAGGCCAAGAAGAAGAGAAAGCCAATGGCCAAGATGTACAAGAGCAAAGCCAAGAAAATCTTGGAAGAGCAGAAGAGAAAGAAGGCTCAGCAAACTGCTAATGAGCAGGCTGGCTCTGACACTGACAATCTGCCCCTCGCTCAGAGAATGAAGAAGGTCTCTACTCTAACACTTGAGCAGGACGCAGAGGAGAAGGCGACCTGGGAGGCAACGCAGCAAGGGCTGAATCTTCGGAGAGGAGATAGAAGAGCAGCGGCCCTTAGGGAAAAGAAGAGGTTGGAAGACTGGCGAAAATAATAGAGCTGACTGATAAAATCGCCAAGGAGCCAAT
Organism: Lavandula angustifolia; assembly: GCA_028984105.1. NCBI lineage: Eukaryota > Viridiplantae > Streptophyta > Magnoliopsida > Lamiales > Lamiaceae > Lavandula > Lavandula angustifolia. Next base: position 10,119,128 of record CM054817.1, read on the forward strand.
CCTCCACAGAAGTAAACAGGTGCGCAGGACTTCCAAGTACTTCAGGCGAGGTGCACAGAAAGCTGCTTGTCTGAAGAAATCTCCTCATCGCCATGTTGACAAGTGGATTCCCTGGAACCTGAACGAGGAATTGGAGGAGCTGAAGATTGATTTCATTAAGGCATACTACGTATGGCAGTGCTATACTGCTGAGGTACCGACGGCTGATCTCTTAGACGAGTTCTTCATCAGTACGACGCCAACCTCAGAGTACAGAGTCAGCTTAATTTATTCAAGGAAAAGCTGCCACTCGTTGCCCCTGCCTACAGACAACTGACTCCACCCATGACCTCTCGAGGAGTTTTATGCACCAAAGAGATTGAAGATGAGGTCGACGCTGCTGCACACCATCATGATCTTGATCCTTTGCAGCCAAGTGATCTCAAGGATATCCAAACCCTCCGAGCCAGAATCTACAGATCTTATGGGTTGGATCCTCCTACTGTCAAGTCTGCTGAATTCAAAGACAAGATCAAGAAGTTCAGACAATAGCAGTAGATTATCTCTTTTTGTATAGAAGTTAGGGCTGATTGTAATCATCTCTCATATATATCAGTACCTTTCTTCTGGACAGACAACTACTCATTGTCCTACGGCTATGTTTATTTACTTTATCACAACTGATCACTAAAGTGATCTGACACACACACACTTAACCTATTTCTCTGATGTGCCTATCTTTTAGCTGTTGACTGCCTAGTGTTATTTGCTCAGTTGTTACTGAAGTCTTCTGGGTCAGTAGTTTGGGACTTAATGTTCGTAGAATTTATAATGGTTTTGGCATCATCAATTCGGGGGAAATTGTTGGGTTATGAATCAGTGGTTGATCTTAATAACCACGTAGAGGGTACTTAGTATTATTTTATCAGTAGTTCTTGTAATAGGACTTATCTGTTTATCGGTAATGGGGGAAATCATAGTGATTTAATGCTATGGAATTGAAGATCAAAAAACCCGTCTTGTATCCTTTGTGTAGTGTCTTGATGATGTAATAGGCTAGACTGATTGTATTTTCTATTATCATTTTTGTCTAAGTCCTGTAAGGGGTAAGTGTTGGACTAATCTTCAGTAGGAGGTTACTTTCCAGAACCCCACGTCATCATTGTAAGAACTTGTGTTCACAGGTCATCAGCTGACTTCAATCAGTAGAAGATTTCTCTTCATCTGACCCACATCAGTAGAAGAACACAGTATCAAAGCTCAGTACCTTCAGAGTCATCAACTGATTTCGCTCAGCAGAAGATTCGTTATCAACAGACTCAGACGAAGAAGACAGAGATCTTATCAGATCTACTGTATCTGACAGGAAACAACCCATCTTTTAACATCATTCGAAAGTCAGCAGAAGATCATACGAGGATGAGTGAGAGTCAACTCTGAAGAAGACCGATGTCTGACAAGTCTCACCAACCAAAAACCTCGACCAATGAGAAGCAGTCTAAGCTCTACCTACTCTGACCAACTAAAGCTGCTCTTATGCATAGTAACCAACTACTCTGCGACAACATTTCGAACATATGGCCGTTTTCCTTGGACGTTTGTGACACGTGGCTTCGTCCTCTCCAACGGACAAATGCCTGGGTCACAACTATAAATAGTGAAGCCTTTTCGAGCTCCACGCACGAGATATCAAAGGGATTACAAGCTCATGATTTCGAAACACTCTAGCGCCTTTCATGAAGATCCAGCGAAGAACTTGCCTTATTAGAATATTTCTAGTTCTTCTCTCTAGAGTTTTTCTTCTTTAGATCCCTCTTCTCTATCTAAGCTTCATTGTTATATTTATAGCTTACAACCTTCGAAGGAGTTCACATTTCGTGACTGTTCTTATTGTAAGAACTCCTTCATAGTTGGAGAACATCCCCTCCCTTTCAAACTCCGGTTTGATTTGTAAAGTCGCTAAAGACTATAACTTAGAAGGGTCTGTCCAGTGCACAGATACCTTGTTGAGGCTTGCTCAGATTAATCAACAAGACCTCCTATTCAGCAGGACCGTGGACGTAGGATCTTGCGTATCCGAACCACGTTAAAAATCGCTTGTGTCATTTACTGTTTTATTGCACTGCATTCAAAATCGTCTTACTAACTCATACTTTGCATAAAACATATTTGAAAATGCACTAGCCAAAATTATTTGGTTTGCGAAAAACACATTTTCAAATCGAGGTCTCCGACTGAGAATCAAATACTGACAAAAGTCAGTAGGAGAAACTCAGTAGTTGACTCACTCTGACCCGCGATCAGAAGGTTACTATTTGGCACTGTTCATCAGTTGCAATCTACAGCTTAGTTGTCCTTCGCGTTTGAGAAAAGAACTTGTACTCAGGTGTACTCACCCCCCCCTCTACACCTGTTACTCATCTCCGGACCAACACCGATGAACATGAATATGAAGATAGATCTTGACAAAGAGGGAGTATCAGTAGACCATACTGAATTTCGTGCAATTATTGGTTCTCTATTATATCTTATTGCTACTAGACTTGACATAACTTATGTTGTATGTGTCTGCGCTCGATTTCAGGCGAATCCTAAGGAGAGCCACATGGACTCAGCAAAGAAGATTCCCCGCTATGTCAGAGGAACACCTGATATTGGTTTATGGTATCCAGCATATTATAATAATGAACTAACTGGTTATTCTGATCCTGACTATGCTGGTTGAAGGATTGACCAAAAATCAACTTCAGGAACTTGTCAGTTTCTCGGCAGTAAGCTCATTTCATGGTTCTCCATGAAACAATATCCAGTAGCAACGTCAACTACTGAAGTTAAATACATGGCTGCCGGAAGTTGCTGGGCCCAAATCCTTTGGCTGAGACAACAACTACGAGACTATTACGCCATTCAGAATGAAGTACCAATCTTTTGCGACAGCTCCAGTGCCATTGCAATCACTCAGAACCCTGTTCTTCATACTAGATGCAAGCACGTGGACATCAAACACCACTTCATTTGTGACCATGTCGAAAAGAAGGATATCAGAATGGAAAAGATCCATACTGATTGTCAAAGGGCCGATATACTGACCTAACATCAAGCTGAAACCAGATTCCGAGAACTTTCAGTAGAGCTAGGTCTACTGGACCCAACTGACTCAAGTTAGTAAGAGGCTTCAGGAGAGATGAGCATTCAGCAAGGGGGAATGCCTACTCTCAGTACTAAACTCGTTTAGTACACAGAGATTTAGCAACCAACTACACGTGGTATCAACTGACTACAATGTTCAGCTGACAGGTTTTCGTATCTCTTTATGTAGTTAACTCAGTAATTAATGTTGTTATGATATTTGCTCAGCATCGTATTCAATGCCTTAAAGAATGTCATTTATTAAAAATGGTTTCATTAAATACACGACATTCTATGCTACATATGCTGAACTCTGCTTTGCATTAAATGCATGTCATATCAACTTACTCCTGTAAGCTATTTACAACTGGATTTGACTTAGGCGACATAGTTACTTATTACTTTTTATTTCATAAAATCGTGACCGTCAACTAAATAAGCGAGATTAAACACTAACCGTCAATCTTTAAACGTTTCACCTTCAAAACATATATACCGACGTATCTATCTGAACACCACCATTTACGCTCCGCAAATACCTTGATCTCTCTGAAAAACCCTAAGCTTTAAACTTTCTATCTACAATCCGCGTATTTTCAGAGATTTTCAACGGTAAACTTTATGTTCTATAGCACTCGTACTAACTTACTCTATTTTCAAGTGCTAATATTTGATTTTGCCGATTAAGATATGGTGAACATCACTGTTATTGCTCCTGTGGACATAGTGGAGATCCTTGAGAAGGATCCCGTTTGGTGTGAGCCCGTAATGGAGTTCGACTCCAGCGAACTGGAGGCTTTAGACGTAGTTTTTTATGCTCTCAAAGCATCTGGGCTGGAACGCTTCTTGTCGAAGAATCCATTCTATTTCCTCCCGCGCCAGATAGCTGAACTCTGCCTCAATATAGAGGAGGTAGATGGGGACCTATTCGGGTCTTTCGCTGTTTATCGTGTTCCTGACCCGACGAAAACCTACTCTCAAGTCAGGAGAATATCAGTAAGGGAAGCTTTGGAAAGGAGTTTCCAATTGCCTAACAATGGCATTAACCCTTCTGGATACAAGGATGACCTCCTTGATGAATACCTCACGACGTTCTGTGGGGAGCCTACCACATTTCGAGCCGCTTTTCCAAATAACAGCATGCTCCCACAGTATCGGGTCTTGTCATATGTTGTTACACAAATCCTGACCAGCCAGGCCGGTTCTTTTGATCAAGTGTCCAGGCGTAAGTTGCAGATGATGATGGCCATACATGACAGGGCCTAGATCAACTGGACCGAGTTTTTCCTGAGAGAATTTCAGACGCAATCGGCTAAGTTTGATAGATCTATTGGCCGTTTGAGTGCTAAGGGCAAGCTTCTCTACGGGATTAAGCTATCAGCTATGATCGAAGACTTTTGTGGAATTGATCAGATCACATTCGCTGACAAAGGATATTTCAACTCCAAGAAGATCAGATTCCACAGCCGCGCCAGTGCTCTTCAGCAAATTGGTGCCGGTGCCGCTGGAGAGGGTAAGGGCAAGAGGAAAGCCCATACTTTCGTAAGAAGGGTACTACTGTTGGTCCCGAGATAAACGTTCAGGTGTGCGGGGGGTGAATACACCTGAAAACTTTCTCAACTTAAAACGCGAACAGTCCTATTCAGGAGAGTGTCTTGCTGAACCAGTTCAGTAGACCAAGTATGTTGTTCTGGATCGCGCGGACAGAGTGAATAACTATACTGTAGCCTGCTAGCTGATTGATGTCAGAATTCAGTACCGTTCAGTAAGAGTTCAGTAGAGTGCGGAAGTGTGTAGGCCCGATTCAGTTAAGTTTGAAAACGTTTTTATTAAAACTGTTTCAGTATGTTAGAGCATTCAGTTATGCTTTGCTGAAAATCTGTTGACTGATTTGTAAAATGGTTTTCAGTATGAACAGTAATCAATATAACACTAAAAATAGAACACAACGATTTTAAGTTCTAATCAGCTTGGTTCCCTTGGGCAAGGATGTCGCCTTTCGCTTGAAGTGTTTCTCTGAAGTTCTTGTGGAAAGCTAAGTTCTGTAAGTGTATTGCTAGTAATCGCTTGCTTCGTGTTCTTGGTGTTGGTGTTGATGCGATTTGATTTTCCCTCTATTTATATAGGTGAGTCATGGATAGATCCGTTGGAGACGAACGATCTACGTGTCACTCTCTTTGGGTTGCTAACGGCTCTTTTAAGGAATCTTGCAGAGTCTTTTCCTACATTTCTGGAAATACATTGACTTGCAGCTTTTATCAGAACTTTGACAGCTGGCTGCTCGTCATTGGTTGAGGTGTAGATTAGTTGAGACAAACATACTTCTAGACAGATACTGAAGCTGACTTCTCTGAGTACCTCGTATGACTCTACTTATTTAACATATAAGATCATCTGAAAGTCAATGAGACTATCAGGCCGTTGCTGAGTCTGACCTAGGTTCAGTAGTATACTCATGTTGAGTGCAATTCTACTGAAGGTCAACTCTGAGTTCAGTGAACTGCTCCTGCTGAGTCCAGTTCTACTGATTCCTTTCAGTATGCTGCTCCTGCTGACTCCAGCACTACTGAGTATGAATACCTCTCAGTATGATGCTCCTGCTGAGTCCAGCACTACTGAGTCTTCACTCCATAGTACAAAGGCGAATAGTCTACTGAAGGGTCAGCAGACAGAACTCTGAGCCTGAACCATGCTGAAGTAATGTCTACTGAGTCTGAAACTCTCAGAGACTAAGGCATTACAATTACAACAGAAAGGTTCACCAATCAAATTAGGGTTTTGGGATCAACCAAATCTTCTAAGAGATTAATAAGTCTACTGCTGAATCACATCCCAACAATTTCCCCCTATTTGATGATGTCAAAACCTAACACTACAAACTATCATATACAAACTCCTTACAAATATTACAAGTAGAATCAGTGGAGTTGTACATCAAGGTCTAATCTACTGAGGGATACATAAATGAGGTATCAGAACCTATTACATAATTCTAACAACAATTTCCCCCAAACAATAATTACTCCTCTCAAACAAAGTCTACTAATCTAAGCAAAAACAGACAAACACAGATATAAGCGGTGAGTGTGTGAGTCAGTAATCACTTAGGTGATTCTGAGTGTTAAGCTTAAATAGAACAGGCCATAGAGACAATAAGATGTTGTCAAGGATAAACAACAAAGATGTTATATATATATAGGAAATTCAGTACAATACATCACTTGATATCTACAAACAAAAAAGACTAGAAGCTATCTCCTGAATCTCTGGATCCTTACCTTGAAGTCTTTTAACTTGTCTTCTGGCAAAGGGAGTCCATACATCTGAAATGTGTCTTTCCAGAGCTTCTGAATCTTCAGCACATCATCTGGATCAATCTCATCAAGCTCAAGTGTCACTGCAGAATCTCTGACCTCTCCTTCTATTGCACTGGTGTAGAGTGAGCCATCAAGCTTCTGAGGAGGTGCCAGAGGTCTAGGAGCCGGAACCTGAACATATTCTTTATCTGCGAGAGCCTTCTGGACCATATCATATATTTCAATATCGCATTTGAATAGCCAGTCAGCAAATGCTTGGTTCTTGTGGGAGTCAGGCCAGTATCTCCATACATAATATCTCTTGAAAAACTCGGCCTTCAGTGTCTCCACCACTGAGTCTTCTCCCAAGGCATCCATTTATCCACCCTAGGCCATCTATGGATTTTTTGATCAGTGAGTCGCCTGCCTCCCCTATATTTGTAGGGAATTTCAGTATCCTTAGGCGGAGGTGGCCTGGGCTTCGGTCTCTCGGCTTCCCTGGCTGTCTCAGCAACCTTTTCCTTAGCTAGAGCCTCTTGTCGCCCGTACTCTTCTAAATGATAATACTGAGCACGTTTGTCCAAGGCGGTCATGCTGAAGTTAAGCATTTCTTCGATAGTTGGCTCAGCCCTATGTCTCTCTTGCTGCTGCTGCTACTGCTGATCAGATTGTTGTTGCTGTTGAGAATCAGTTGCAGCTTTCTTATATTGTTCAGCCTCTTTTTCCTTCTCTTTATCGGCCTCATCGCCGATTTTAAGCTTTCTAGGAGGAGACCTAGTACCAGGCTTCCTTCTTGAGACTTTAGTCTTAGCCTTAGCCGGGGCTTTCTTTGGTTTGTTAGCGGCTTCAGCTTCAGCTATCTCCCTAGCTACCTTTTCATCAGCGTCAATTTGTGCTGCTCTTCAGGGATGATGTACCTCTTAGCCCCTTTCTTCAGTGGGGTAGGAAGTTTCAACTTTTTCTTTCCTTTGCCCCTCCACTGGAGGAAGCAAAGGGGTCTCTTCCTCTTCTGAGTCTTCCGCAAGGAACTCAGCAACTTCCTTAATGTGTTCTGTGGGAGTCTGGGTTGCTAATTCCTTGGGCTCCTTTGGTCCTGAGCCACTTGGGCCAGTCTCAGCGCTCACTACAGCACTGGTGCTGGAGACACCTTGGGCCTGACCCTTGTCAGTTCTTGAGGGATCAGTAGGAGCTGATCGGCTGTCAGTTGCTCCCTGCACTGATTTCTTCCCCCTTGGTGTCCTTTCCCCCTTTTTGGCATCATCAACTGAGCCAGGGGTTTGGACTGGAACGACTTTGTTGTTCAATCCGGTGAATGCAGTAGCTGGCCTGTCCAAGGCCTTCTGCTTGCTTTCGAACTTCAGATGAAGGTTATTCCTCTCTATTATGAGATCCTCACTGTACTTCTTGTGAGAGGAATCAACCAACTCCTGGATTGACTTTAGCTTGGCATCTATTTTCTCTTCACATGTCTTCTGGATAGACTGGATTATGAGCTCATTGGCCTGACTCAATGAAGAGATGCTAGCTGTATGTGCTAACTGGGCTGCCTTAAATTCCTCCATAAGTGATGGCCACCAGCGATGCCTGTTGGTGTTCGAATTCTGCTCTTTGAGTGGCTAAGGATTCCGTGAGGATTGCTGGGAAATCAGGAACTACTGAGTTTTGAATTGAAGTCCTCAGTTCCTTGATTTCCTCACTCTGAGCTTCAGTTGTCTTCTTCCAACTGCGGTGGACAACCTTGGCCAAGAGCCTATTCTGTGCTCCTTGACTTTTCAATGCCTTGGCCACTGTCCTGGACCGTCGGCCTTTAGAGCTCGGCGCAACCTCAAAAGTAGACCCCAGCAACAACTGTACTGGGTCCACAGCTCAAGAGGTTCCAGCTGCCGACTTACCTGGAGGTAGGGTGCTGATAGGTAAGTCAGCAGAGGGTTGAGCACCCTCCTCTAGTTGAGTTCCCTCAGCAGGCTTCTCAGGGCCTGCATCACTGGGTGGGTCCTGATCATCGGGATCAAAACCCCCTGAAGGCGCGGCTGCAGTGGGGATACGATCGTCAAGTAAGGCTAGCATCGCTGCCCTTAAGTCTTCTAGGTAGCTGATATCCGCAGGCTCAGAATAGCCTATCTGCTCGCGGATCTCTAGCTCCTCTGCATTCAGACGTTTGCAGGATTGGTGTTGGATCAACCGGTTAAGAGTAATCCAATCTTGGAACCTAATCAGCATTTGAAGATGGGCCTTCTGAGCAATAGACACCAAGTCTGAGTGACTTGTGATCTCAGGTATGGCCTCGGAAACTTCTCAGGTGGCTCTTTTTTGAAGAGCTTCAGCCTCGTACCCTATCATCTCAGCTTCTGTGCTGGTCTCCATTTCGTCTAAGTCTATTGGAGACATTATCTTCTCAGCAGAAGGGATACTGCTGAGTCGTGGAACATCCAGTGGGGTCTAAGAGATAGGTGTTGTCGGTTCAGGATCTATCCCCTGTTCCACTAAAGCTTCCTTTTCAGATGAGACTATCTTCTCTGCTGAGACAGCCTTCTCCAGTGAGACTGTCTTTTGAGACGAATCTGAGTCGTCTCTCAGCCTGAAAGGAGGACTAATCTCGGCTTGTTCAGAAGACTTTTCTGCTTCTTTTGGGGAGTCTTCTGAGGGGTCTTCTGAGGTGGAGACCTCCTCTTGGTGGGAGTGGAAGTCTTTTTCATCCCTTTCCCAACTTCAGCAGGCCTTACCCTAATCTGCTGGAGGGCCGCTGCCTTGTTATGGAAGCGTATTTTCTTGGGATTAAAGTACTCCTTGTCTGCGTACGTTATGTGGCCAGCACCACATAAATCCTCTATCATAACTATTAGCTTCATCCCATATAGAAGCTTCCCTTTGACACTTAGGTTGTATGTAGACTTGTCAAATTTTGCAGTCTGTGTCTGGAATTCTCTGAGGAAGAATTCCATCCAGTTTACCTTTGCTCTGTCATATATGGCCATCATCATCTAGAGCTTGGACCTGGACACCTGATCAAACGAGCCAGCTTGGCTTGTCAGGATTTGTGTCACGATGTATGCTAAGGCGCGATACTGAGGCAGCATCGAGTTCTTAGGGAACGCCACCCTGAAGGATGTCGGCTCCCCACAGAATATCTCCAGATATTCATCTATGAGATCGTTCTTATATCCAGCTATGCTTATCCTACTGTTCGGTAGCTGAAAGCTCTTCTGAAGAGCTTGTTTGATGGACATCTGCTTAATCTCTTCATCAGCTCGGGTGGGGTCAGTCACATGGTGAATAATGAATCTTCCCAAGATGTCTCCATTAACTGCCTCTGAGTTCAAGTACAACTCAGAAACCTACCGGGGAAGCAAGAATGTCGGCTTCCTCGACAAGAAGGCCTCAAGGCCAGATGCCCTCAGTGGATCAAAAATCTCGACCATGATGTCAAGCTCACAGGTGTCGAACTCCATGATCGGTTCACACCATACTCTGTCCTTCTCAAGAATCTCGATCATATTTGCTGGAGAAGTAACCGAAACGTTGGTATGTGCTATATCTAGAATCTGCAATATTCAGTATCTGTATGGAAATAATGTGATAAGTAAGCATAAATACTGACTAAGCGTCAAAAACTACCGTAATAATCTCTGATTGAATATGAATGCAATTTGCAAGTAGAAGATACTAATTCTCAGAAAACTTAGGGTTTTAGTTGCAGAGGTGAAAATGGCGGTTTTTAGAACTTAAACGTGATATATATGAAAGTGAAGATGAACAGTTCTTGATCAATGGCTCAGTTTAAATCCTGCTTTATGAGATGGACGGTCTGGATTCGATTTTATAAAATAGGCAATGATCAACTTAGCCGCCTAAGTCAAAATACAATTGTATATAGCCAAAGAAGTAACTTAATGTGCGGTAGAGTTCAACAATCTTATCATAGAATGTCGTGCATTTAATGAAACCGTTTACATTAAATGACATTCTCTAAGGCATTGAATACGATGCTGAATCAGAATCATAAATGCATTAAATACTATGTTGGCTACTAAAAAGAGATACGCAAACCTGTCAGCTGAACATCGTAGTCAGCTGATACCTCGTGTAGTTGGTTACTGAATCTCTGGGTACTGAATGAGTCCAGTACTGAGAGTTAACATTCCCCCTTGTTGAATGCTCCTCTCCTGAATCCACTTACTGACTTGAGTTAGTAGGGTGCAGTAGACCAAGCTCTATGAATCTGGCTTCAGCTAGAGGCTTGGTCAGAATATCGGCCCTTTGATGGTCAGTATGGATCTTCTCCATTCTGATATCCTTCTTTTCGACATGGTCATGAATGAAGTGGTGTCTGATGTCCACTTGCTTGTATCTAGTATGAAGAACAGGATTCTGAGTGATTGCAATGGCACTGGAGCTGTCGCAGAAGATCGAAACTTCATTCTGAATGATATTTTAGTCGCGTAGCTGCTGTCTCAGCCAAAGGATTTGGGAGCAACAACTTCCGATAGCCATGTATTCAGCTTCAGTAGTTGATGTCGCTACTGAATGTTGTTTCTTTGATAACCATGAGATTAGCTTACTACCGAGGAACTGACAAGTTCCTGAAGTTGATTTTCGGTCAATCCTGCAACCTGCATAATCAACATCAGAATAACCAGTTAGTTCAATATTATCATCTGCTGGATACCATAAACCCATGTCAGGTGTTCCTCTGAGATAGCAGAGAATCTTCTTTGCTGAGTCCATGTGGCTCTGCTTAGGATTCGCCTGAAATCGAGCGCATACACCTATATCACAAGTTATGTCAGGTCTAGTAGAAGTTAGATATAATAAAGAACCAATAATTGCGCCAAATTCAGTATTGTCTACTGATTCTCCCTCTTTGTTAAGATCGATTTTCATGTTCGTGTTCATCGGGATCTTGATTGGTTTGCCAGATGTGCAATCGAATTTCTTGATGAGGTCTCGAGTGTATTTGCCTTGATTGATGAACGTTCCCTTCTTTGATTGTTTGACTTGAAATCCGAGGAAATAATTCATCTCTCCCATCATTGACATCTCAAATTTATCCTTCATCATCTTCTCAAACTGTTGACACATAATGACATTCTTTGATCCGAATATGATGTCATCTATGTAGATCTACAAAAGTAATATGTCGTCGTCTAGATGAATGTTGATTAGTGTGCAGTCTACTGTGCCCTTCTGAAAACCTTTCTGAAGAAGAAACTCAGACAGGGTATCGTACCAAGCCCCGGGTGCTTGTTGTAACCTTACAGAGCCTTTCTGAGTCTATACACTTGATGTCCCTGCTGAAAGCCGGGAGGCCGTTCTACATAGACTTCTTCTTTCAGCACACCATTCAGGAACGCAGATTTCACATCCATCTGATATACTCTGAAGCGTTTATTTATTGCGTAGGCTAGGAATAGTCTGAATGCCTCCAATCTTGCAACTGGAGCGAACATTTCATCAAAATCTATCCCTTCGGCTTGACAGTAGCCTTTTGCCACGAGTCTAACTTTGTTCCTTACAATGACGTTGTTTTTATCTCGCTTGCTCTTGAAGACCCATTTAGTTTCGATCACATGTTGATGTCGGGGTCTGTCAGCAAGCTCCCATACTTCGTTCCTCGTGAACTGATTCAACTCCTCTTGCATAGCAATGATCCAATCAGCATCCTTAAGTGCGTCCTCAACTGAATGAGGTTCTTCAGTAGACAAGAAGCAGGAATATAGAGCACTCTCTCCCTGGCAGAATTGGGATATTGTCTTTACACTTGCTGAAGGAACTCCAATAATAAGGTCTGAAGTGTGAGCGTCCAACCATGATCGATGATGTTTTAACTCTTCATCTGAAATTTGCTCAATACAGATAGTAGGTGAGTTAGGCATTTTAGTTGTACTATTCTGAGATTGAAGTAATTCAGTTACTAGAGTCGGGTCTACTGAGTCACCAGGTTCAGGGGCATTCAGCTCAGGAACTTCATTTGTTCCCCTGAATTGTTATTCTCAGTAGAGGTCTCAGTTACTACTTGGGTTTCTTCATCAACCTGAGTTACCTGGGATTGATTATGTTCAGAAGAATCAATCTGTTCAGCTACGTTTGCTGCTGGCTAAGATTCAGTAGTCTTATCTACAGTTTCCCCTTCTGAATCATCATCCCAACGCAACTGGATCTTTTCAACATTATCCTTTAAGCTCAGATCCTGTAGTTGTTAACTGATGTTCTCAGATTCTGAATTTGAGTTTCTGCTCCTCTCCTTTGTAGCAAACTCATTAAAAACAACATTAGGGCTTTCCTCCAGGTAAAGGGTCCGGTAGTTAAAAACTCTAAAGGCTTTGTAGACCTGGGAGTATGCTAAGAAGACTCACTGGTCTGACTTGCTATCAAAAGTCTTTAACTGATCCTTTCCATTATTGCGGATAAAGCACGAACACCCAAAAATATGGAAATAAGATAAGAAAGGCTTCCTGCCATTCCATAGTGCATATGGTGTCTTCTGATGTTGCTTCGTCGGTAGAGATCTGTTCTGAGTATAACACGCAGTATCAGTTGCTTCTGCCCAGAATTTAGATGGGAGTCCTGAGTCTGCGAGCAAGGTTCTTGCTACTTCTTTGAGTATTCTGTTTTTTCTCTCAGCAATCCCATTTTGTTGAGGCGTGCGTGCAGCAGATGTCTCATGCTCTATGCCTTTAGCTTTGCAGAACTCTTCCACCATTGAATTCAGGAACTCAGTTCCTCTATCTGAACGAATCTTTCTGATTTCGGTGTTCTTCTCGACACTGAGCCTTTTCAAAAGCGCAGGCAACTCTGTTTTGACGTCAGACTTGTTGCCAATAAGTTTGACCCATATGTAGTGCGAGTAGTCATCAATGACCACTAAAGCATACTTCTTGCCTTTGATCATCACATGAGAGACTGGGCCGAACAAATCCATGTGTAGGAGCTGAAGGATTCCATCCGTGGAAGGTGATGGAACTGGTGGATTTTGCTTCGTTGTTTGCGTTCCCTTAAGGCAGTCCTCTCACTAGAGCGTTTTCAGCTAGCTTGTTGAGCGTCTTGAAGTTGAGATGGCTGAGTCTTCTGTGCCAGAGCCACCCTATTTTTTTTTCGTTCTTCGCCCACAAGCATGCTTCAGGTTCTTTTGATTTCCAGTCAGCTACGTATATATTCTTTTTGCGCGAACCTGATAACAATGTTTTCCCTGTAGATTTGTCAATGACATCACAGAAACCAGCGTAAAAAATCACTCTATTCGAGTTATCACAAAATTGATTAACAGAGAGAAGATTATTTTGAAGTCCTTCAACATATGATACTCTTGGAACTGTGACGGTTCCAATGCCGAGTGTTCTACATCCTCTGGTATAGCCTTTTGCATTATCTCCGAACTCGATTCTGGGTCATTCTTCAATAGTATAATTCTTCAGTAGGCTCCTTTGGTACGTCATGTGTCTTGAGCATCCGTTGTCCACGTACCATGGGTCCTTGTGCACCTGCAAAATAGAATTATATTCAGGTACCATTTATTTTTGATTTTGCGTCCTTAGATGTTAGTTTTGGAAACCCAAATTTGTCTTACAACCCTGGTGGTCTCAGACAGTTTCTTCCCACTCTGATCAACATACTTAACCACTGGACTGGTTGATGTTGACTTTTGAGGCTTTACTAGTTTAGGAGTCCTAATCTTCTAAGGTGGTGGACTGCTGACCTTAACCTCTGAACGGCTTTCTTCTTCTTCTGACTCTTGGATCCTCTTCTGACTATAGGATCATAATAATATGACCCATGCTGAGCTGGATGTGTCAGCTGCGGAGGTCCATACTGATCAGCCCATTTGATTTTGCCGGTTCCCCCTTGACTGAACTGGGGTGATCTTGAGCTAATCTTCTTGTCATATTTCTGATAGTTAGGATGAGGTGCCTTCATCTTTTATTTGTTCTTTGCTAAGGGGTTCAATATTTCAGCATTGATTGTCTCCCCTTGAACAAACGTATCAGCCAGCCGATTCTCTAAGCGTATGGGGGCAGATGAGGAGGCTCCATGGCTAAACCCGAGTCCCTCCTTGCAGTGTTTGGGCTTGTTGTTGGCTATCATCACCTCAAGCTTTTTCTCAGCTCCCATGTATCGCTCTGTCATCAGGTTCCTCCAGACATCATCACAGTTCTTGAGTGTTTCATGCTCGGTCTGAAGTCCTGAGAACTTCTACTTCAGTAGAATCAGTTCAGTATCCTTCTAAGTCAAGTCCTTGGTCAGTACTAAGATCAGATCTTCTTGATGCTAAGACATGGCCATTTGAGAGTTAATCTCCTCCCTGAGTCTCAACACAAGTCCTTCCGACTCAGTAGCAACCTGACTTTCCTGAGAAAGTCTCTGATTCTCCACTTTCAGGGTATCCAATTCCTGAAGTGTCTTACTGAGTTGTAGGCTCATCTGAATCTGCTCGTCTAGTAATTCTTTGTAGGCTATCGAGAGGTCCAAATTCTCATTTGCACCTGAAATAGTGTCGTGTGTGCAGTGTGAAGAGGAGTTAAATGGTGTGTGAGAGTTTACCTCCTCCTCTTCTCCTGCCATTAGACACTTTTCAGCATCTTTTTCAAGCTCTAGGGCCATAAATGTCGCTTCATCGTCTGGTGAATCCTTGAAGGAATCGACTTCATCTGAGTCGTTGGAGAGTTCACCGACAATGTATGATTTATGCTTCTTGATGAAATTCTCCCTTCGAGCTTTTCGTGCAGCTCTCTCAGCTGTACTGAGCTCAGGACAGTCGTTATGGTATTGTCCTGGCTTCTTGCAGTTGTAGCAGGAGGTGATTCTGCCATCTTTGCTTTCACTGTCTTTCAACTGTGCAGAATCCTCCTGTTTCCTGCAATCAGAAGTATGTGGTTCAGGAGTGCGCTTAGGTGTATATTCAGACTTACTCTTTGAGTCTCTGACGACTCTAGAAAGCTTCCTGCGCCGCTCCTTCTCCTTCTGATACTTGATGGCAAGCAGTGCATATCTCTGAGCTAAGCTTCCTTCTTGTAGATCGCTGGTTGAAGGCTCAGCTTTGCTAGATGCGGGACCTACTGTGCTGACTGACGCTTTAAAAGCATGGTCAATCTGAGTGTCAACTTCAGCTCACTGCTTCCTTTGCGGTAGACCGAATTCGAACTCCTCAGCTTTTAATTCTGAAAATATATGATCAGGAGAAACAATATCAAGATCAGAATGTCTAAGCAAAGTAGCAAATGGAGTCCAATGTCCGTCTGGCAGTGCTCTCAAGATTTTGAGATTCATCTCTCAGTTGGAGAACGTCTTTCCCAGCCCGTTGATAGTGTTCATCAGATCTGTAAATCTGACATTGAGATCTTCAATCAGGTCGCCAGGCATGAGAGACAGTCTCTCCAGCTTCTGAAGTTCCCGCACTAACTTGTTAGCTTTGATCTTCTGAGTCCCCCGACTCAGTAGCGCCAGAGCATCCCAGAGTTCCTTGGCGGACTTGCAGTCTTGAACTCTTCAGAGATAAGAGTCACTCAGGGTGGTCAGTATGGCATTCCTAGCAACCCGGTCAAGGTTATGAAGTTTCTTCTCTTCTGGGTGAAGAGGCTTATGTCCTTAGGGACCTTCTTCCGGGTTACCATTCCTCCTCCTTGTGCTGGATCCTGGACTTCGACACTATCGATCATGGTACGATAGGTCCATCTTCCAAGACCTCTATCATGTTGTCGTGAAGAGAAGTCAGATGAGCTTCCATTCTGACTCGCCATACCCCGTAGTTCTCTAGTGAGAACATGGGTACCATCTTGATTCCTGACATATCAGACATTTTAAATAATGATATGAATGAAGAGTGATATGCAGTGAAAACGTTTTCAGGATCAGTTCAAGTAGACCAGTTTCAGATAACAAGAGTCTTAGAGAACTCCTGCTCTGATACCAAATGTTGGTCCCGAGATAAACATTCATGTGATATCCCTAGTTTCAATAATCAAGTTTCAATATAGGAATTATAGCCGATTAATTTAGTTGCTGAAATACTCATAATAAATGGATTATTTTACCCATTTTGTAATTACACACAAGGATGTGGAAGATAAATAAAGACTGATATTTATCCACCTTCCACCTCATGCTAGATAGTAAATACAAAAGAAGGCAAAATGGAATTGAGTTACTCCATTTCGTGGGCTTCATATAGGTATCATAGAGTGACCGAGCAAAGCTATACCTATGTTTAGCTATAGTGATTCAGCAGCTTCCATTATTCTATAAATAGTAGATGGACCTACTAAGCTGCCCACACAGTATCGAACGAAAATTCAGCAAAGTAAAGTAGACCTTGAAAGAATTTAGAAGGAGAGTCAGCTGAAGGACTGAAGAAAGAACAGAAGTTATTCAGCATAGAAAAGCAAGGTCGGTTATATTTTACTTACGAAATCTATGCTTGAGTTATTAAGCTCTGATATTTCTGCAAGTTAAAGTTTATGAATGTTCATGAAAATTGCTTCGCTCACTATTGGAATTGTGCATCTACTTGAATGAAAATGGGCTCTGCCAATAAGTATTGAATACGATCGGATCCTAAGCTAGACGTAGCCAGGGTTAGTGTACACCAAACGTCACAAAGTTAGCCTTGGGAGAATCTGTTTTTCCCAAGCCTAATGAAGGGAACGAGGTTACTCTCAACTGAATGTGTTTCCCTGAGTTTAACGAGAAGTATAGAATGCACCAATAGCTGAGGAAGAAAGGTTTGGCCAAGTGAAAGTTTTGGTATACATAGACTGCTTTCGATTTTAAAAATTGTCTATGTCATACCAGTAATGCATGAACATTTCATGATTTTGAAAAGGATTTTTCGGAGGTTTATTATCAGTTGCACTACCCACTGAGTACATTAGTGCTCAGCCCAAATGTTTTCAAAAATGATTTTGCAGGCTGAAGATGGCAGTGTGGAGGCGACGGTGCTGAGTTGGTCTGTTTGTGTTATTGTACAAATTCCCGTCTATTTTGAGACGTTTCCGCTATATCGATATGTATATTATGCTCTACCTCTCTTGTTTCTACCGAGGTAGTTTGATCTTAATTATATAAATACAAGTGCTACTGAATTTCAGATGTTTCAATTTCTTCCCCTTTCTTTCCCGCTTCTTTCGCCCCTCCCCAGTCGCGCTCCAGCCCATTTGCCTTCCTTCGGGAATTAGGGCGTGACAGTTCAGGTGTAGAGGGGGGGGGGGAGGTGGGGGTGAATATACCTGAAAAGTTTCTCAACTTAAAACGCAAACAGTCCTATTCAGGAGAGTGTCTTGCTGAACAAGTTCAGTAGACCAAGTATGTTGTTCTGGATCGCATGGCCAGAGTGACTGACTATATTGTGGCCTGCTAGCTGACTGATGTCAGAATTCAGTACCGTTCAGTAAGAGTTTAGTAGAGTGTGGAAGTGTGTATGCCCGATTCAGTTGAGTTTGAAAACGTTTTTATTAAAACGGTTTCAGTATGTTAGTGCATTCAGTTATGCTATGCTGAAACTCTGTTGAATGATTTGTAAAATGGTTTTCAGTATGAACAGTAATCAATGAAACAATAAAAACAGAACACAGTGATTTTAAAGTGGTTTGGATATCAAACAATCCTACGTCCACTGTCCCGAAAAGATCAGGAGGCTATTTTATTATACTGAGTTAGTCTCAGTCGGTTTGTGCACTAGACAAACACTTGTCTTGAGGATTATACTGAGCAAGTCTTAGTTTACAAGTATCAAACTAAAGTGTTTGACAAACTCTCCAACAGTGAAGGAGTTCTTAAGAATAAGAAAAGCCTAGGGATGAAATCCTTCACTCTAAGCTATAGATATATTATGTGGAGCTTAGGTTAGAGGGAAGGGAGCAAGAAGGTGGCTTCTAGAGTGACGAACAGTGAGGAATAAACTCTCTGGGTTCGTGTTTAATCACTTGGATACTAGAGGCTATTTATTCTAATCAGCTTGGTTCCCTTGAGCAAGGATGTCGCCTTTCGATTGAAGCGTTTCTCTGAAGTTCTTGCGGAAAGCTAAGTTCTGTAAGTGTATTGCTCGTAATCGCTTGCTTCGTGTTCTTGGTGTTGGTGTTGATGCGATTTGATTTTCCCTCTATTTATAGAGGTGACCCATGGATAGATCCGTTAGAGATGAACGATCCACGTGTCACTCTCTTTTGGTAGCTAACGGCTCTTTTAAGGAATATTGCAGAGTCTTTTCCTCCATTTCTGGAAATAGGTTGACTTGCAGCTTTTATCAGAACTTTAACAGTTGGCTGCTCGTCATTGGTTGAGGTGTAGAAAGTAGTTGAGACAAACAGAATTCTAGGCAGATACTGAAGCTGACTTCTCTGATTACCTCGTATGACTCTACTGATTTAACATATAAGATCATCTGACAGTCAATGAGACTGTCAGGCCATTGCTGAGTCTGACCTAGGTTCAGTAGTATACTCCTGTTGAGTGCAACTCTACTGAAGGTCAACTCTGAGTTCAGTGAACTGCTCCTCCTGAATCCAGTTCTACTGACTCCTTTCTGTATCCTGCTCCTGCTGAGTCCAGCACTACTGAGCATGAATACCTCTCAGTATGCTGCTCCTTCAAAGTCTAGCACTACTGAATCTTCACTCCATGGAACTGAGGCGGATAGTCTACTGAAGGGTCAGCAGACAGAACTCTAAGCCTGAACCATGCTAAAGGAATGTTTACTGAGTCTGAAACTCTCAGACACTAAGGCTTTACAATTACAACAGAAAGGTTCACAAATCAAATTAGGGTTTTGGGATCAGACAAATCTTCTAAGCGATTAATAAGTCTACTGCTGAATCACATCCCAACAACTACCCCTCAGAAGAAGCAGAAGAAGGCTTCTGAGACAGCCATTGTAGTAACCCAGAGCGCTTTCAGACTGAGAGATGAGTCTGACTCTGCTAAGAAGACAGTCTTAGGAGAAAAGGCTGCTTCAGGAGAGAAGGCAGCCTCCTCGGCTGAAAAAGTGGACTCAGTAGAACAGGGGACTGCTCCTGCAGTTACAACTCCCACGTCCAGGTCTCCACCGGACATCCCCCCTATCGTAGTCTCCCCTCCGCCGAGAAGCCGAGTCTCCAATTAATTTAGAGGAGATGGAGATTGGCACTGAATTCGAGACTCTTGGGTTTGAGATTGATTTTCTTCAGGACAGAGCAACCCAAGAGATCTCTGAATCTATTCCTGAAATCACAAGTTACTTTGACTTGGTGGATTTAGCCAACAGGGCTAGGCTTCAGATGTTGTTCAGGTTCCAGGACTGGATCTCTCTCGAGCGTCTTATCTGATTCAAGTCCTCAGAACTACTGAACTCCGATGACCAACAGATTCGATAGCAGATAGGCTACTCAGAGCCTGCTGATGTTTGCTCGATCGAGAATCTTAGGGCGGCGATGCTGGCTCTGCTTGAGCATAGAAACACTTCAGCAACCGTCCCTACTGAGGGTTCTTTTGGTCCCGATGACCAGGACCCACCCAATGATGCAGGCCCTGAGAAGCCTGCTGAGGGTTCTCAACAGGATGAGGGAGCTCAACCCTCAGCTGATCAATGAATCAGCTCTCTTCCTCTTGGCTCGGCGGCTACAGGAACCTCTTAGGACTCTGACCCAGGACAGCTTTTGCTAAGGTATACTTATTAGGATGCCCCTATCGCGAAACGATGAATGTCGAAATCAGTAGCCAAGACGTTCCTGACACAAGGGACACAAAATTGTCTCCTTGCAAGGAACGTTCATAAATTCTGGCGTAAGGCTACTAAAACTCAGTGCGAGGAACTCAGGGGACTGAAAGATTCAGTTCAAAACACTCATGTCCCTGAATTCTCATCTATCCTCAAGGATGCTCTAGCCGCACAGAAAGCTGATTTTGATGCTCAGCAAGCATCCGTTCAACGATCGATGATTGTTGCCCATACTACTGTTCTTGAATCTTTCAAGGCAACGCAATCAGATCATCTGACCAGAATCTCCACGCTCACTCAGGCTCATGAACTTAGAATCTCTAATATTCAAAAGGAGTGTGAGGTGAAGATAGATGCTAAGCTGAAGGAAATCCAAGACCTTGTAGACTCCTCTCACCGCAAGTATGGTGAAGATCTCATTACTGAGAGGAATGATCTACACGCCAAATTCGAAGGTCTTCACAAAACTTTGGATAAGCTCAATTCCAACGTTGTCCCACTTCCCACCCCTAGCATATTGGATGATGCCAAAAAGTTGGAAAGAATAGTCAACGGGAAAAGGTCAGTTCCGGGGGCCCAAGTTATATCTGATCCAACTGCCTTGATTCCAATGACTGAGGGGGAAGAAATTGAGACAGAGGGTATGGCCCAGGGTGTCTCAGGCATAGGAGATGTAGGTGCTGAGACTGGCCCAAGTGGCTCAGGACCCAAAGAGGCAGGAACAGACAGTTCTGACTCTCAGAAACATATTAAAGAAGTTGCCGACTTCCTGGAGGGGGACTCGGAAGATGAAGAAAGTAGTGAAGGTTCCTACACCCCGCCCTAAATCCTTGAAATCAGATGAAAAATTAGCAAGAGAACTTGCTGAGGCTGAGGCAGCAAATAAGTCAAAGAAGGCTCCCACTAAGGCAAGAACCAAGGTTCCTGCAAGGAAACTAACTAAGAGGTCGGCTGCCAGGAAGCTTACCCTCAGTGATGAAGCATATAAAGGATAAGAAAAGGCGAGGGAAGCTAAACAAAAGAAAACTACTGAATCCTAGCAAGGTCAGAAGAAGAGAGTTGAGCCTACGATCGAAGAAATAATTAACTTCAACATTATTGCTCTGGACAAAAGAGCTGAATATCACCATCTTAAAGAATTCAGAATGCAAGAAGCTCTAGCCAAAGAGAAGGCAGCTGAAGAGGCCAGAGAAGCTGAGAGGCTGAAGCCAAGGCCACCTCCGCCGACGGACAGGGACATTCCAACTACTTTAAAGTTCAGGAGAGGCCACAGACCTAATGATCAAAAGATTCATAGGTGGTCTCGTGTCGATCAATGGATGCCCTGGGAGAGGAATCAGCTGTGGGAGACTATCAAATCCGAATTTATCAAGCGATACTATGTCTGGCAGTTCTGGACTGACACTTCGGAGAATGAGGCCTTTGCTGATTGGAATCATAAATGTGACATTGAGATCTGCATTATAGTCGAGAAAGCCATTGAAGCTGATGTTAATGTTCAAACTCCGGCCTTTAGGACTCTGCCTCCACCTCATAAATTAGACGGATCTCTGTACACAGGCGTGATCAGGAGAGCAGTTTTAGCTCTGGATCTTAGTCTGGACGATCCTGAAGATAAACAGAAGATTCAGAAGCTGAGAAGAGATACTTTCAAGATGTATGGACTTCCTCTTCCCGAAGACAAATCGAAGGACTTTAAGGTAAGGATTCAGCGCTTCAGATCTGTTAGGAAGGAGTCTTGATAGGTCTATCTTTAGCCCCTAATGTAGCAAGTGATGTAATTGTCCTGAATTTCTCATATATATCAATACATCAACTGTTACTTGGTCTGACAATCTCTTGTTGTCTCCATGGCCTACTTCGTCTTACTTTAACACTCAGAATCACCTAAGTGATTATTAACTCACACACTCACTTCTTATCTGTGTTTGTCTGTTTTTGCTCAGATTGATTGATGTCTAGGGGAAATTGTGTTGGGAGAATTTAATGAGATAATTTTGTAAACTCATAACTGTCCTCAATAGATTAGAAACTTGAAAGTACAACTCCACTGATTCTTCTTGTAACATTTGTAAGGAGTTTTCACCTGATAGTTTATAGTGTTAGATAGCTGATAGTGATAGGTTTTGACATCATCAAATAGGGGGAAATTATTGGGAGATGATTCAGCAGAAGACTGTTTAGAAGATTTGGCTGATCCCAAAACACTATGCTGATTAGTGAACCATTCCTGTGTATTTGTAACGCCTTGGTCTCTAAGAGTTTCGGACTCGGTAGACTTGCTTTCAAGCACGGTCCCGCACTCGGAAGTTATGTCCGCGAACCTCGGTAGACTTTTCGCCTCGGCACCATGGAGTGAAGATTCGAGTAGTCTTTGGACTCGGTAGGGAGCAAAGATATCCGAAGGTGTTCAGGAGTCAGTAGAACTGGACTCAGTAGGAGCAGTTTATTGAACTCAGAGTCTTAATCCTCAGTAGAGTTGAACTCAGCAGGAGTATACTATTGAACCCTTGGTCAGACTCAACAACGGTCTGACAGTGGTCTTCAAAGAATAAATCAGTAGAGTTGTCTGAGGTTGTATACATCAGAGAAGTCAGCTTCAGTATCTACCTTGAGGTCTGAATGTCTCAACAACATTCTGCACCTCGACCAATGACAAGCAGCCAGCTGTTAAAGTAACTGGTAAAAGCTGCAAGTCAACCACTTTCTTGAAAATAATAGTGGACTCTGTGGAATTTCAAAAGAGCCGTTAGCTACCCAAATAGAGTGACACGTGGAAAGTTTATCTCCAAAGGATCTATCCATAGCTCACGTCTATAAATAGAGGGAAAATCAAATCGTTGAATACACACTACATACAAGCAGATACATAAACAAGAACACAAGCTTTCCACGACGAATTGTAGAGAAAACAACCAACCGCGAAAAGAAATCACACCGCTCTAGGGAACCCAAGATTTCATAAAATCAAAGCCTCTAGCATCCAAGTGAAGAACACAAACCCAGAGAGATTATTCCTCACTGTTCTTCACTCTAGAAGCTTTTCTTGTTCCATTTCCCTCTAGCCTAAGCTCAAATGTATCTATCTATAGCTTAGAACCGAAGGAGTTCATCTCTTGAATAGTTCTTATTGTTAAGAACTCCTTCATTGTTCGAGGAACATTCAAACATATTTTTGTTTAACTCTGTAAACTGAGACTTGCTCAGTATAATCACAAGGCTGTGTTTGTCCTGTGTACAAACCGACTGAGACTAACTCAATATAATAAAATAGTCTCCTGCCTTTATTCAGGACAGTGGACGTAGGATTTTAGATATCCGAACCACTTTAAAAAGTCGTGTCATTTTACAGTTGCATTGATTTACTGTTCATTCAGAAAACTGTCAACAGAGTTTTAATAAAAAGCTTAACTTAGTGCACTAATCTACTGAAACAGTTTTAATAAATATATGTTTTCAAACCAAACTGAATCGGGCCCACAATTCCGCACGCTGCTGAACTTCTATTGAACGGTACTGAATTCTGACATCAGTTAGCTAGCAGGCATCAGTACAGTCAGTCACTCTGTCCACACTATCTAGAATAGCTTGTCCGGCTCCTCGACCGCATTCAATAGACAATCTCCATAAATCGGACTGTTTGCGTTCAAGTTTGAGAAAAATGTTTTCAGGTGTATTCACCCCCCCCAACCTGAACGTTTGACTCGGGACCAACATATTATTCTTGAATTATTTAGGATTTAAAAAAAAAAAAAGGTGAACCGATGAATTGAACTGAACCAAGCCATTTATAAGGGGTTTGGTTTGATTCGGTTTCGATATTTAAAAACATTTCGAACCGACCCAAACCGAACCACTTCAATGTGTTTGGCTCGATTCCTAAAATACATGAGAAATTGAACTGAACTGAACTATTACACCCTACTTGATAGGTCTTATCAGAACTTGTACAAGCTATTTTTGAGAGTGGTAGGGATCTAATCTTTACTATGTTCCAATTGCTTCTAAGGATACTCACACAAATGTGCATGTTCTACTTGGGTGTTCAATCCACTGAGTCCCTAGCAAATGCGGTTTGGTCACCGACTCCTTACTATTTTTTGATATATAACCCCTAACAAATTTCCTATCAAGACACTGTTGCTCATGATCAAGCAAAGGATCAACAAGAACCATCTCACGATCACTAAATACCCCACCTCTAACATACTCCAATTCGTAATGATTGTCAATCATCAAGATTATAGAAGAAAATGGTAAAGCCATAGCAAAATCACACTTCATAATCACAAGAGTATCAACATTAAATTATATAATATAGCCGATAACCTTGGAAATGCGTACAAAATAATAACAAGTAATTGAAATACAGTAGAAATTGAGATACTAGATTACAACCGATTTTGTATCCAGTTGGGCAAACCACTATCTGGTCTTCGGGCAGAACGTCCGGGTTGATGATTCTCCTGGGTATGAAATGACAAACTGAACAGACAAAGTCGAGTCGAGTTTCCTCTTTCCGCAAGATAGTATTGCCCCGGCTAGTGCTCACGGATTGGCAATTTATACCCAAAGATAAAATGACTTTCCTCCTTCCCGGTAGCAAGCACCGCAAACCGGAAAGGTTCCGTGCGAACCGAACCAAGGCACGAACCGGGCGTACACCGAATTATACTATAGATGCTCGTATGTATGTTATGTTGTATATGTGTGTTGTTGTGACCTATGATATGAAATGCTTGTAAGATGCATCTATATTTATATAGCAAAATCCACCATGTCAAGGGATTAAAGGCATTAAAGATCCACTCCACTACTTGCTCATTAAGAGCCATCACTTGAGACCTTTCAAGTTCTCCATTGGATGCTTCTAGGTCATCAAGACCTTTGAACTGCCAACAACTTGCGCATACCTCAACAGCACACGAGTCTACTTGCCCGCAGACACGATCCAAGTACTTCGGTTTTTAGAATACGAACGTGGTCACAATAATTTAATCATGGTTAGACTAAAATATTAATTAGTCAAAACCAAATTTCCAACAATCTCCCACATGAGTGGAAATTGTGCATGCATGTATGCAAACAAAATGCCCAATTCGAAAGAAATAGCATTGCAGCAGGATAGGTAGCTTTTGGCTTTGAACCTTCCCTTGTCAAAACTATCGGGTACACCGGCGGACTAGTGGACATGATGCCTTGAACTATTCCTCCTTAGTGTGCACCAAGACAATAGTATCAACACAATACTATCTCAACCTTGTTCGTTCTCACGCTTGTATCCATTTCGGCCTTGGACACATCTTTGGATTCGTAAGTGCCCTCTGTGAAGCGGCCACACTTCTCACTTATATAGGTGATTCCTTTCCAAGTATCCTGCCATACCTATCGGCCTAGGAATCTTTAAAAGTCATAAGACTTAACCTCACCACATTGACAGGTTTCAACACTTAACTTGCCTTCCAAAGGAATGGGTGAAGATATAATCTTCCAAGTGTTGCTCTGCGAACTCTTATAGCTTAGTTGTCCCATTGAAACAAGTTTCTGGGATCTCCAGTCATCATGGTTGGGTTACCACTATAATTGTTCTAGTTTTGGATTTTTAATCCCATTCCCTCTAGCAACTTATTCATTCGATCTCTATTTAACCCTTTGGTTAGCGGATCCGCTAGATTATCCTCCGACTTGACATAACAAACAAAGAAAATCCCACTTGAGATCAAATGTCTTATGGTATTATGTCGACGACGTATGTGTCTCGACTTACCATTGTACATGTCACTCAGTGCCCTGCCAATAGCAGCTTGACTGTCGCAGTTAATCATGACAGTAGACATTGACTTCTGCCAACATAGAATATCTTCAAGAGAGTGACGAAGCCACTCACCTTCTTCACCAGCTTTGTCCAGAGCTATAAGCTAAGATTCCATGGTGGACCGGGCTATACACGTTTGCTTCGTGGACTTCCACGACACTGCTCCACCCCCAATAGTGAAAATATAACCACTAGTTGAGAATGAGTCTTTCGTATCCGATATCCAGTTTGCGTCACTGTACCCTTCCAGCACAGGTGGATATCTAGTGTATCTCAGCCCCAAGTTGAGAGCATACTTTAAATATCTCAACACTCGTACTAGAGCAGACCAATGTTCTCTGCTTGGGTTGCTCGTGTACCTGCTCAACTTGTTAACTGGGCAGGCAAGATCAGGACGCGTACAGTTACTGATGTACATCAAGCATCTAATGATCTTTGCATACTCCTCTTGTGCAACGAGTTCACCTCCCGTCCGCACGCAGATGCACGTTGAGCTCTAAAGGCGTTTTAGCTGGCATCTTATCATAGGCATTGAACTTCTTGAGCACCTTCTCAATGTAATGAGATTGTGTCAAGACAATTCCATCAGCCTTCTGCACAACTTTGATTCCAAGAATCACATCGCCTAAACCCATATCTTTCATGTCGAAGTTTCTCTTCAACATATGTTTCGTATCAACAATGAGTTGACGACTCACGCCCATTATCAACATATCGTCTACATAAAGGCGGGACTATGACAAATGCATCGGCAGTGCCTTTAACGTACACACATTTGTCACACTCATTGATTTTGAAACCATTTGATAACATCGTGTTATCAAACTTCACATGCCATTGCTTTGGCGCTTGTTTTAGACTATACAACGACCGAACCAGCACCGCACACCTTGCTCTCCCCGCCCGAGTGCCACAAACCCTTCGGGTTGGTCCATATAAATCTCTTCCTCTAGCTCACCATTTAGGAAGGCGTCTTCACATCCATTTGATGGATCTCAAGATTGTGCAATGCAACAATTGAGAGAAGTACTCGAATAGACGTGATCCTAGTCACGAGTGAGTAGGTATCGAAGAAGTCATCTTCCTCTCTTTGCCTAAAGCCCTTGGCTACTAGGACGAGCTTTGTACTTATCAATAGTACCATCAGCTTTGAACTTTCTTTTAAGGATCCACTTGCATCCTAAGGGCTTACAACCTCTTGGGAGATCAGTTAACTCCCATGTATGATTCTGCATGATGGAGTCAATCTCACTATTGATAGCTTCCTTCCGTAACGCAGGCGTACTGGCCGGGACAGAGCTTCGTTATAGACTTTGGTTAATCATCTAACATATAGGTGATGAAATCTGGCCCAAACGTCTTAGCCATTCTAGCTCTCTTGCTACGTCTTAGTTCAACATCATCTGCCCGATGAGAATTAGTATCATCATCATGAGTTCTCTTCCCAGAACTTCCTTTTGCCCTATCCGGGCTCTTGCATGGATAAACATTTTCAAAGAATATTGCATTCCTTGACTCTGTCGTCGTTCCTACATTCACATCAGGTATCTCCGACTTATGAATTAGGAAGCGATAAGCACTACTATTAAGTGCATATCCTATAAAGATCTGACCAATCGTTCTGGGACCGATCTTAACTTGTCTGGACAAGGCACTTCAACCTTGGCCAGACACCCCCACACTTTGAGGTATTTATATGACGGTTTACGTCCTTTCCACAATTCAGAAGGGGTCACATCCTTACCCTTAAGTGGAATTTTTTTTCAGAATATAGTTAGCTATCAAGACAGCTTCCCCCCACATGTTCTGGGGAGACCTGAACTTATCAACATAGCGTTCATCATCTCTTTCAGAGTACGGTTCTTGCGTTCAGTAATACCGTTTGATTGAGGCGAGTATGGAGCCGTCGTTTGATGTATTATGCCTGCCTGGGCACATAGCTCCTCAAACAACGCTACATATTCACCACCTCGATCACTTCGAATTGCTTTAATTCGGGTACTTAGCTGATTTTCAGCCTCAGCTTTGAAGTTCTTAAACACTTCAATAGCTTCGTCTTTACTCCTTAAGAGGTAAAGATAATAGTACTTTATGCAGTCATCGATAAAAGTAATGAAATACTTTTTCCCACTTCTAGTTTGCACAAATTTCAAATCACACACATCTGTGTGGATCAACTCTAGAGGTTCTGTGCTTCTTTCAACAGAGTGAAATGGCAACTTGGCCAGTTTGGCCTCAACACAGATTTCACACTTCTTACGTGTGTCTTCCTCTTTCAACTTTAGTAAATCCAAGTTTACTAATCGTTTTATAGCATTTAGATTAACGTGCCCCAATCTAACATGCCATAGATCAGAGCACTCAACCAAATAAGAAGAAGTAGAAACATTCTTATTCATATGTGCTCGGCGCACAGCCATTACATTCATTTTGAAAAGTCCATCAACAACATAACCTCTACCTAGGAACTTTCCAGACTTGGTAAGTATAAACTTATCAGACTCAAAGACAAGCTTAAAACCATTCTTTACAAGATAATAGCCTGAGACTAAGTTCTTGCGGATGTCTGGGACATGCAACACATCCTTCAGCGTTAGCTCCTTCCCAGAGGATAACTTCGTAACCATAGTTCCGATTCCGACCACTTCGAGATGAAGCCTTAATGCCCATATGCAACTTTCTGCCTTCAACAACATTGTAGACAGAGAACGCACCCTTGTCCAGGGCAGACGTGACGGGTAGCACCTGTGTCTACGAACCACTCCTTAGGGGTTTCAACATGATTTATTTCGACACAACATAGGCCAGATCATCATTATTCAACTCATCATGTTCAGCAACATGAGCATGTTGGGGAGCTTTCTTCTTCTTGGGCTTTCTGCATTGGCTTGCCATGTGGCCATGCTTGCCACAATTGTAGCACTCCCCATTAAACTTCCCTTTCAGAGCCTTCTTGCCTTTGGCAGACTGGCTAGGATGCTTTCTCTTGCTTGGACCACTACGTTCCAGCAAGTTAGCCTTTTCATCGATCGAGACCCTCGGTCTTGGATCGGCTTTTCTGTTGTCTTCCTCAATCCTGAGTTTGACAATTAGATCCTCAAGAGTCATTTCCTTCTGCTTATGCTTCAGGTAACTCTTGAAGTCCTTCCACGAAGGAGGCAACATCTCAATCACTGACGCAACAGTGAAGGCATTGGGAATATTCATCCCTTCTGCATGAACAGAGTGCACAACGAGTTGAAACTCTTGCACTTGTTCCATGACAGAATGGCCATCTTGCATCTGGTAAGCCAGATGCCACAGCAAATTACTTTGTTCCAGCTTCTTCAGTTTTGTACTTCTTTTCAAGAAGTTCTGTTGGTCCGGAGACGAAAAGTCAGGTGTAGAGGGGGGGTGAATACACCTGAGCTCTGTTTCTTTTTCTCAGTGAAGGTCGGTTTGAAGCCGATGTTTGCAATCGATGAACAGTGCCAAATAAGCCTTCGGTCACTGGAGTCAAAGTGAGTCAGCTTCTGAGCTCTTCTACTGACTGATGTCAGTATTACGAAACTCAGTCGGAGACTGTAGTGCGGATAAGTGTTAGGCCCGGAGTCGTCTCTTTTGAAAAAGTGTTTTTGCAATGTAAAGTCTTTTGGCTGTGCGCTTTTTAAGATACGTTTTATGCAAGCTGATGATTTAAAACTGGGTTAAATGCAATGCGATAAAACAGTAAATAACACAAGCGATTTTTAACGTGGTTCGGATAACGCATCCTACGTCCACGGTCCCGAACTCAGCGGGGAGAAACTTGTTGATTAATCTGAGCAAGTCTAAGCAAGGAAACTGTACGCAGGACAGATCCTTCTATGTTATAGTCCTTAGCGACTTTTACAATCCAAACCTAAGTTTAGAAGGGAGGGAATATTCTCCAACTGAGAAGGAGTTCTTACAACAAGAACGATTCACTAAATGTGAACTCCTTCGAATCTAAGTTATTAATCTAGCAATGAGCTTAGTTTAGAGAAGAAAGGGATCAAAGAGCTCTAGAGAGATGAACTACAAGAAGTGTTCTATGAAAACTAGTTCGTCTCTAGATAAGCTTGAAGGTTCTAGAGCATTGTGAGCTTGAATGCTTTCCCTTGATTTCGCGTATATTCCTCTTCTTTCGAAATCTTCAAATCCTTCTCTATTTATAGCTGTGAGTTGTGGCATATGTCCGTTGGAGACGACGATGCCACGTGTCACAAGCCTCCAAAGAAAACGGCCATAAATTCGAGCTAGTTGCGGGAGGGCGTTAATGCACCGTTCATGAGAGCACTTTACTTGTAGAGTAGGTAAGCGTTGTCGGCTTCTCATTGGTCGAGGTTTGTAGTTGGTGAGAGTGTCAGAGTTGACCGTTCAAACAACCTCGTATGTCTTCTGCTGAACTATTCGAAAAGACTTCAGGTGCAGGGTCGCTTTCTGTCGGGTACGATAGGATCGAATACGTCTCTGTCTTCTTCGGCCGAGTCGTCCGACCGATGAAGTGAGCTTCGATAGTCGGTTGGTCGATCGCGAAGGTATTGTGCTTGCATAGGTTCTTCCGCCGATGACCATCGGCCGATAATGTCTTCTACCGAGATCGGGTAAGCCGATGCGCCGTCTCCACTGAAGTTTAGCATTCGGCTTCGACGAAGAACGCAAGCGATTACACCGATGACATGGGGTTCGAAAAGTATCTTCAACGTAAGATCGGTTCAACAACTACCCCGTACGGGACTTAGACAAAAACAATAAACATAACATCAAGTCTAACCTATACATCGCCTAATCCTATCGACACACTAATCTACCGATATCGCCTCGGTTTTGGGATCTTCAATTCCATAGTACTACTATGATTTCCCCCAATTTCTTTTAACCCTAGAACAGCTGAGTATCAATCTACTGACTCATATCCAACAAGTTCCCACAGATCCTTGGAGTTGTTTATATCTGCGTAGACAGAATACGGTGGCATCTTCCGCATCGTTCAAGATATAATTCTTGCACGAGAAGTCTTCATGACGCCATTGTTCATATGCATTCTTCTTGTTCTCATCCTTCTCATCAACAGCAACGGCTGGAGCCTGCTCTTTGACATATTTCGCCAGGCCAAAAGTAGTCAGGTAGAACATCATCTTCAATTGCCAAGTCCTGAAGTCAAGACCAACGAACTTGAATGGTTTTTCAGCTTGGACAGAACCCGGTAATACCCTTGCCCCACCAGATTGGTTGTTGGAGGTTGAACCAGTGTTGGACGCCATTTCCAAAGCTTTAGTAGGTCAAATACTGTCTTGCGACTGTTGGTTATAATATAGCCGACAACCTTGGAAATGCGTACAAAATAATAACAAGTAGAAATTGAGATACTAGATTACAACCGATTTTGTATCCAATTAGGCAAACCACTATCTGGTCTTCTGGGATGAACGTCCGAGTTGATGATTCTCCTGGGTATGAAATGACAAACTGAACAGACAAAGTCGAGTCGAGTTTCCTCTTTCCGCAAGACGTATTGCCCGGCTAGTGCTCACGGATTGGCAATCTGTCCCCAAAGATAAAATGACTTTCCTCCTTCCCGTAGCAAGCACCGCAAACTGGAAAGGCTCCGGCGAACTGAACCAAGGCACGAACTGGGCAGACACCGAACTATACTATAGATGCTCGTATGTATGTTATGTTGTGTATGTGTGTTGTTGTGACCCATGATATGAAATGC
Organism: Lavandula angustifolia; assembly: GCA_028984105.1. NCBI lineage: Eukaryota > Viridiplantae > Streptophyta > Magnoliopsida > Lamiales > Lamiaceae > Lavandula > Lavandula angustifolia. The sequence continues at coordinate 10,150,747 of CM054817.1, forward strand.
TTGTAAGATGCATCTATATTTATATAGCAAAATCCACCATGTCAAGGGATTAATGGCATTAAAGATCCACTCCACTACTTGCTCATTAAGAGCCATCACTTGAGACCTTTCAAGTTTTTCATTGGATGCTTCTAGGTCATCAAGACCTTCGAACTGCCAACAACTTGTAGGCAGTTCAACAGTCACACGAGTCTACTTGCCCAGACACGATCCAAGTACTGGGTCAGGTAGTCGGCGATAATTGCATCCGATTCACGAAAATGCCCCCCAAACGTGACCAACTTAAAACGCACATTTCTCACTCACCGAAATTCGATTTTGAGAATACGAACGTGGTCACAATAATTTAATCATGGTTAGACTAAAATATTAATTAGTCAAAACCAAATTTCCAACACTAGTTAGGTCACCATACTAGGGATTAGCTACACATGATCAACAGAAAGAAATCTATAAAGAAAAAAATTATAACCCATTGTCATGGCAAGCTACACCTAATTTGCAAGAAGAAAATGAACTGACACCAAATCTCCAAGGAAATGAGCTCCCCCGTTGATCTTGAGGGAAATCTACTTTTCTCCAAGCAAATCTCCTTTTGAAATGATTGATTTACTTGTGTTCTTGGTGTGGTGGCTATCTCTATCTAGAAATGGAAGTAGAGTGTGTGGTAGGTAAATGACTAGAGATTTTATGACCAATTTGTTATTTTTAGTGCTGAAAAACCCCAAAAATCGTGCTCCATTCGCATAGATCCACGAGTCAATGAACTAGGTCACATCTAGATCCGGAGTCCTACTGTGGTATTACATATTCTGTGCCGGGTATGGATTTGAGTCTCCTTGTGCCGCGGTATGACCTTTTCCGAGACTCTATCGCTGTTCGACCGACTGGGTGCTAGAGTATGGATTCTCTGGAGTCCATACCGCGGTACTTCTTTAACCTCCATCGATTATGATTCACTTCAGATGGCCTCCAAGGGTGCCTTCAACTTGGAAGAGTGGTTGATTTCCTTTGGCAGATGGTACTTCCTTTAATTTGTAAATGCATTTCTTTTTTCTGTGGACTCTATCCAAGAGCATGTTGAGCTTCCATATCATTAAGTCTGTAAAGCTACTCAATGTTAGACTAATGCTTTATGGCCATATCGTTCATGCTGCTCAAGGAATCTCAAAGGCACTTCCTCGAGTGGGTCCACATCAGTGGGCGATGGAATCACATAGAAGATTCTCAGTGGTGGTTAAGTGGCAAAAATAATTGAAATAAGGTCTCTCAAAATATGGACAAATCCAAAAATATGAAAAGGAGGAAAATTTTATAATTTCGAGCAAACCAAAATATATATAAAATAAATCAAAAATACGTAAATCACGTAAGATTAGGTAAGATCCTGACCATAAATATGAATTTATTGACCCATTAATCCAACTCATAACCAATCACTGATCTAAAAAACAACCGACCTTAGGTGATGTTGATCTCACCCAAATTTTTCTGTATATCTTTTTGGGGAGGGGGTAGGATATATGCAACGTACTCGCACAATCCCCTTTGTATCTGGGTACGACTCTGTCTCAGAAAAACACGGGGGATAGTTCTATTTTACCAAGAAGGTGAAATGACTCGCAACACTAATCATAACTCTACTTGAATTGAGTAACGAAGAATACATGATTTGTAAGGGAGTTAATTTGACTTTTCGATATAATTTGTCAACCATGAGGTGATTGAATAATTTGAGTATAAATTATGATATTGTCGAAAAACAAGTGAAGAAGAAGCAAACAGACTAGGATGAATTACGTAAAGCTCAAGAAGACTACGTACAACACAAGCGAACAACAATGATCAAACTTGTTATAATAATCAGAATCGAATAATGGCAAATATATAACTCTAAAGATTGCTTATGATTGTTTTAGAGAAATGTCAAAATGATTAATCTCGTGCAACCTGCAGACGAACTCCTTTTTCCTATGTTTACAGATCTAGTAGGTTGCTATTAGATTATTAAGATATCTTTATTTAGCGTATGACTTTCCCCTTTGTTATTAACTTATTATGGTCTTGAATTGCACGGTTTCTTAATTGATTTGTCACCTTTTATGCATGATGTGATAATTTATAAGACATATTCATCAATAAGTTTGAGAGATTTGAGATTAATTGTGATTTGTGAGAATATTAATCTTTAAGTTGCAATTTGCAAACTAGTGATCGTTCATACTATTGAAACATGCATTAATATCAAATACAAAAGGCACCGACAGTAAATGATATTTTCCTTCAGTATGAATGAAAACGATTGAATATGTAGGTGACTTAATTTTTTTGGGGTAACATGAAATATGAAAGGTTATTCTCTTCTAAATACATCAACTTTTTTCAAATTCTCTTTTTGCACACGAATTTTTAATCACCAACTCTTAATTTGTTTCAAATTGCACACTGATTAAAAATCCGACGAAACCAAAGCTGAAGTGCCATTTTCCGGTGTGACGTGTCTACTGACTTGTCCGGTGAGTCATAATCAATCTTATTTGATATTTCAATAAATAAATAAATTCTTTACGTTTTCCTTTTTGCACATGAACTTTAAATTTGATTTCTTTTTTCACACAATTGAAATTTATAATTTTTTTAATTAGTATTTATTTGTAATAAGATTTTTATAATGAATGACCGAATTAAGTTGAACAAACTGATTAAATAGGTTTCTGTAATGATGATTAAGAGATCATGGCAAAAGAAGATGACAAGATGATCGAATCTAACGTGTCGATTCGGTGAAATGTAATGGAACGAATTGAGAAATTGCAGTGATTCAATAAATGAAATTAATCATTTTCTAATTTGTTTGGTTTAAATCATGAGGGAATCTAATCTCCTTTATTCTTTTTGTGATTATTTGGTCAAAAAATGAGGTATAGAATAAAAAATTGAGAATTGAATTCAAATACATGTGGTGATTGGACAATGAATAATAGAGAATCAAATACAAGGAAAGAAACTCACTCACTACAAAAATTCAAGCGAACACTCAATAAGAGAATTAAGGTTAAGCTTGGTTTGGTTAATACCTATTTAATATATAAAAAAATTATTTTGATCGATTTTGGTAGTTCAATATAAAAATCTTATTATAAATAAAAAATAATTTAAAAAATTCTAAATTTCGATTATGTGCAAAAACAAATTAAATTTAAAGTTCATGTGCAAAAAAGAAAACTGTAAAGAGTTTGTGTATTTTTTGGAAAATCAAATAAGATTGATTATGACTCACCCGACATGTCTGCAGCCACGTCACACCAAAAAATGGCATGTCACTTTGATTTTGTCGGATTCTTGTTCGGTGTGCAACTTGAAACAAATCAAGAGTTTGTGTATTTATGGGCTAAATTGAAAGTTCGTGTATAAAAAGAGAATTTGAAAAAAGTTGGTGTATTTAAAGGAGAATAACTTATATGAAATATATCGGAATTACGTAAAATAAATAAAAAATTAGAAGTCTTAGTGAAAAATATGCATGTGTTCCTGAAATGGTTAGAGATTTTGAGTCCTGAATTTTAAGGGTTCACTCCCTTTACTTTTGGACGCGACCTACCAAACACTTCAAACTTGTAGTGTACGATATGATGAATCTCAATATCTTATTTCCAAAAAAATATATATATATATGTGAAACCCCTAAGTTGTCTATATATTTACCAACTACTTTATCTTTAAATTAAGATCTCCACACCAACACGTCTGCAACTTGAGACATAGATAAACTTGCATGATTGAGCATCAGCACAAGTCATCTCACGACGACTACAGCCCAAATCCAGGAATAATATTGTAAATTAAAAACCTCGAACAACCTAACATGGCAAGACTACTACTAATAAAAAATCCCAACAAATCAATGGCGTTTTATATCCTAGTTACAGACATTGATCAAAGTGTCAAAACTTCAAAACAATCAAGTGATAGATGGAGCAAGATTACTTAGATCTTATATTAGTTCCATTCGGCTTGCTCCTTATGTTGGGATATCATCTCCTCCTCCTCTACCGGTACCTCACATGCCCCGGAAACACCGTTATCGGCTACGAGAATCATAACAAGAGAGCTTGGGTTAAAAAAATGTTTCAAGTAAGCATCGATAATGTATTGAATCATCCATTTCCATCGCTACATATAATCTTGATAATGTTTCTCTTTTTTTTTCAGATCGAAATCAAGGATAGAGGGCCTGCAATATCAGTGTTGACCAGCAACATCAGTGCAGCTACATCACTCGCATCGATTTCATTGGTTCTGAGCTCCATCATAGGTACGTGGATTGGGAGCTCGACAGTGAATCTCTTCACGAGCAGATACATCTACGGCAGCCGGAGTCCATCGTTAGTTTACATCAAGTACATCTCTCTGCTGTCTTGCTTTCTGTTGGCTTTTGGGTGCTTTGTTCAGACGGCGAGGTATTTTGTTCATGCCAACTTCCTCATCAGTATGCCCAATAACGATATCCCGATTGACTGCGTCGTGAAGGAGGTGATCAGAGGGAGCAATTTCTGGCTGACGGGGCTCAGATCGATCTACTTCGCCACGAATCTATTGCTGTGGATATTTGGGCCCATTCCCATGTTTGTTTGCTCGGTGACGATGGTGCTGCTGCTGCACATTCTTGATTCCAACAGGACTCCGTTGCATCACTTCAAGCATTGAAAGTCTTTGTTGGATCATTAGATGGTTGTGTATTAGTACAAAGTCAACGAGCTTCTTATATACATCTTGTATAGGTTGGTTGGATTTTCTCTTTTTTGTTTATTATGTTACTTTTAGTAATGTTTTTTCTATTGAAAACTGTGAGGTACCATGTTAATTCTTTTACTATTGAAAACTGTGAAATGTAAGTTTATGTTGGCACAAAGCTTCTAAATACAATCAAAATGGTACGTCGAAAAAGAAAACTAGAATAGAACAAAAGGTCGAAAACCGAGTGCAAAAACTATAGCCGAGTCGAGGATGGTGTCTATCCGCAAGTTGAATATGCCTCGACAGTGTTCATCGGTTTGGCATAGCTTCCCCAAAGATAAAATATTGGAGGCAGCACCACAGACCAACAAAATCTGACGATCATGAACCGAGGTGAGAATGTGAAGAGGTGGAGAAGTGGAGCAACAAAAGAGACACAATTCTTGGAGCTTCCAAGAGGAATTATACGATATAGCAAGACCACCGTACACCACCATCTGGCCTAGCCTGCAACAAGCCCAACGAAGCCCATCGAACAGGCCCAAGGAACAACCGACGTAACACCCATTTCAAACAATTTCTACTTTGTGCGCCTAACTTCGAGCCACTATTTCTCATTCACCTAAAATCGGAATTGAGAAACAAAATACAGTACGATCATCTACTCATAACGTAGTTCGATCTTGTATAATTATTTTTGACAAACTAACTCATATGAAGGCTTGAGATTGCCTTCAAAGTTGTATGTTCTAGGCAGTCACCCACTATATTAAATACAGTTTATTCTGATTTTCCAATAATCCCCCACATGAGTAGAAATAACTAAATGCATGTATGCAGACACATAACTCAATCCTCTAAAACAATAAAATATCATAGTAGGTGATTTCTTGACTTTGAACCTTTATTACTTAGTGCTACGAGTATACCGGCGAATTAGTGAACATGTGACAACTGTTCCTCCATGGTGTACTTAGATAATAGCACTAATGTCATTCTCGGGCTTGTCCGTTCTCACGTTTTTTTTTTGTTCTTTTATGGCCATGAACAACCTCCTTCGATTCATAAGTATCATATAAAAGCGGCCCTCTGATTCAAATCTAAAATTCCGCAAGCTAGATGCTAGTAAAAAACGCGAATGAACTGAAAGCGTAAACAAGAATTAAAGAAAATAATCAACGAAAATCCAAGCAGTCCTCAAGGCAGAGCCTTGCCCAAGTCCAAAGCCACCAAGAACCTGAAAACCTAATCGATGAGCTCTCATCTATTTACATAGATGGAAGCCCACAAACATGGCCCAATAAAATAAAATAAAAGACAATTGAAATAAAGACTCAACACAAGACTCGACTCACGACCCAAACAACACTCTGCATCACTCGCGCGAGCCCCGTCGCACATAGAACTTCACGAAAAGCCGCAACGGGGGAACATCCTCTACTCCCTCTTCGACCTCCGTCTCGGGCTCCATCACATCAACTCCCCCCTCTCAGACATAGTTGCATCCTCGCAGCAAAATTTCGAAAACTGTTAGCAAAGGCTGCATCACATCAACTCCCTCCCTCTCAGAAGTAGTTGCGTCCTCGCGATAAAATTTCGGAAACTGTTGGCAAAATTCATCCCAATCCACCCAGCTCGCCTCGTCTATTCCACGGTTCTTCCAACGAACGAGGACCTCTTTGGACTTTCCACGAGTGGTCGTCCAAACTCGAGTACTGATGTGTCGATTTTATACTACTCGAATTCACCCAGTTCTGACACTCATCTTGTCCAAGTTGATGTTGTTTTGTCTACAGAAATATCTATTTTCAGCAGGTTTATGACTCGATGATGAGGTGGCGGTCCAGAGCTGATTTGGAGTTATTTTGGCGCATTTTGAAGATAAAACGGGGCTTAGATCGAGAATGAAAGATTTGTTGAAGATTTGGAAGCTTAAAGATATTTAAAGGCCGAGTTCTACAAGGAAAAGGAGTCTTGAAGATCAATATACACAAGATTTGCCCTAGATATTATTTCCTTCGGAGGATATGCTTCAAGATCTATATGAAGGGCAGGATTCGAGAGCATGAAGTAGCACTTAACGCCATTCCTCATCCTTTTAGTTTCATTCTCCTCCATTGCCTATCTTAGTCCCGTAGCTTAGTTAGTTTTTAGTTTCAGTATCAAGAACATCAAACACTTTTATTGCTTTCATAGTTAGTTACTTTCGAATTCAGATTTTAAAGATTTCAGCAGTCGTTTCACATTTACAGTTTTAATTCAAGCTTTCGTTCAGTTTTCAGTTTCAGGATTCTCTCTTTTAAGATTTTCGCACCTTAATTTACGTTGCATGTTTTCATATTCTTGCACTTTATTTCCTGTTCTGATCATGTTCGTTATGTTCTGCTTGTCCAAGTTAATTATGTGTAGCTAAACCTTTTAGGACTTCGGTGAGGGTGTCGAGTATGAGATACAAACTTTGTGAGATCTAATTGGACGTAGTAATTAAAGACTAGGATTTCGACTTAATTCGCGGTAGAAATATTTAATTGGATTAACTTAAACCTGATCAATTTAGGTTATGAAGATTAGTGTCAGATTGTTCAACAACTTAGGTGGTGAAGCTATAGTAACGGTAGTCGAATTAAGGAAATTAATGATCTATGTCAGCTTGTTCAACAACGGTAGAGATTAAAATTGGGTTCCTTCCTCGTAAAGCAATCTAATCATTAAATCTAGGATTGTTCAACAAGCTAGGTTGTGTTTAGGTTAGGGAGAAGTGGAAATTTGTTCAACAAGCCACTACCGACTAAGTAAGTAGGAATTGGGCATGTACGTGTCCAACACTGTATCCTATAACTGGTTGATTCTAGCAATTAATTAAATCTATGCATCAATGATCGAAGTAGTCTCATACGAGTTACCTGAAGCCGAGTCTGCCTTTCTTTACTTGTTTTCTTTCCGTTTACTTTTCTGCTATTTACTTTTCTTTGCCTAGGTAGTAAACCCAAAATTTATGCGTGGTGTCATCACCAAAATTTGATCAAGATGATAGATATAGTTGATTTTCATTGTTCCCTGAGTTCGACCATGTTCGATACTAATTATAAAATTCTGAGTGTGTGCAGGAATTTTATTTGGTGTGAAAATAGCGATCACCAGGTACCCAACAATGACTCCGGGTAAAAAATATCCTCAATATCGACCTCCAACGAAGGAGGCAATTCCGGTTCCATCGCATGGGCGCTGATCACCTTCTTATGCTGGCTCACATGAAATACCGGGTGAATACGCAAAGACACTGATAATTTCGGCTAATACGCAACCGCTCTGATGCGCCTAGCCATAAGAAAGGGCCCCGTAATACTTGGCTGATAATTTCGAGTACCATCGCTAGCCCATACCTTAAGAAACACATACCTCCCTGAGCCCATACCTTAAGAAACACATTGTCGCCCACCTGAAATCCTACCTCCCAGCAGTGTCGGTTAACTTGATCCCACATCCTACCCTGAGCCCGATTCAAATTCCACTTAAGTTGTACCAAAACTTCATCTCTCGAATGCAACACGTTCGAAACTGTGGCCACACGACAATCCTCGGGAAAGTACCAAGCCATATTATGTGGGGGTCGGCCGTAAATTAATTCAAATGAGGTACCTCCTACCGTCGTTTGAAACGTTTTATACCAATACTCCGCTCCAGGCAACCACCCTGCCCACTTCCGTGGTTGTTCGAAAGAGAAACACCATAAAATAAGCCTCCAAAACACGATTCAATACCTCCATTTGTATGTCCGTCTGCACATGATAAGTCGTACTAAACTTGAGTTTCGTCCCTCGGGCCTTCAGCAACTCCCCCCCCAAAAAAAAAAATTACTCACGAATAATGGATCTTCATCACTCACAATCGACCGCGGAAGCCCATGTAACTTCACCACATAACTCACAAATTGCTCGGCCACCCGGTGCGCCTTAATTGTGGCCTTTAAAGGAATGAAATAACCATACTTTGAAAGACGATCGACTACCACCAAAATGAAAGTAAAACCCATTGACGAAGGCAGCCTCACCACGAAATCCATCAATATATCGTCCCACACCATTTGCGGCTAGTCTAAAGGCTGCAACAAACCCGCGGGTGTTTGTGAATCATCTTTGGACTTCTGGCAAATTACGCACGCCGCTACATAATCCTGGAGCACAGCAAACATACCTTTCCAATAAACACTCGCCGCAATCCGTCGATACATTCTCAACACCCCAGCGTGGCCACCCGAGGGGGTGTTATGAAATTCGTGGAAAAGTTGTTAAATCCACTTTGATGTCTTCGGCAACACCACCCTCCCCTCATTAAATAACCTTGCATCCACATATGTATACCCTGACCTACTGAGTTGGTCCCGCTCCAACTCCTCGACAATTTAAAACAGTTCCTCATCAAGCCGCTGCTCCTCGACTATGTCTGGCAATCTCGACCATGCGGGTATGCTAATAGCATGACAGTTGCCCACCGATTGTTCCCCCTCCTCACACTTCCAAACAAGGTATCCGCCACCTTATTAGTGTTGGTTAAAATAGCTGATAACCTTGGAAATGCGTAGAAAATAATAACAAGTAATTGAAAATACAATAGAAATTGAGGTACTAGTGGTGATCGTTGTATTGCACAAAATAATCTGCAAAACTTGAGAATTAATTCAATATAGCCTACAGGGTATCGAACACAGGGAAGGGAGGACTAGACACATTGTTTTTTCTACTTATCTATGGTTTTGGTTAGCAACCACGCAAGTTCAATTTTTACTAAACTAAGAAATTATAAAAACTGAGCTGAAATGCAATCAATAGATTTAACAACTAGACAACTTTATTGAGCTAAGGGAGCCTAGTATAGGAGCCTGCTCATATGTTGGACATCTAATAGTCTCCTATCGGTTTAATCCAATTACTCTGACGAATAATTTCGCTACTTACCTAGCCTTGTTCCACGAGAAATGATGGAAGTACTAAGTTAGATACAGACTGGGCAACCTAGGGTGATCAAACTTAAATTACTAGTCAGGTTAATTAATTCAGAACTAACCCGAAACCCTTTTGATTAATTATTTGCACCTAAGCCTCATGTACTGATTAGTGTGTGTTTCACATCCCGCAAGACCCTTAAAAACTTAGCTACTCATGAAGACGTCTTGGTTGTACAAGCAGGACAGTTCACAAAACAGAAACGAGAACATGTGTGTTGGATATGAGTCAGTAGATGATACTCAGTTGTTGTTCGGTTAAAAGAAAATTGGGGGAAATCATAGTAGTACTATGGAATTGAAGATCCCAAAACCTAGCTGATATCAGTAGATTAGTGTGTCGTTAGGATTAGCTGATGTATAGGTTAGACTTGATGTATTGTTTATTATTTTTGTCTAAGTCCTGTACGGGGTAGTTGTTGAACTGATCTTCTGTCGAAGATACTTTTCAGAACCCCACGTCATCAGTGTAATCGCTTGTGTTCTTCAGTCAGCAGCTGATCTTCCACTCAGTCGAAGACAGCGCATCAGCTGATAAATCATCAGTAGAAGACCCCAGCTGATAGTCATCAGCAGAAGAACAAGAAACAAGCACCAGTACCTTCGCAGTCGCCAGCTGACCTACTCGGGAGATGCCTGTCGTCACCGACTCGATCAAGAAGACGAGAGACTTTTCGCATCTACGTATCCTACGGAAAGCAACCTCGACTATTCAAGTCTTTTCGAAAAGTTCAGCAGAAGACATACGAGGTTGTTGAACGGTCAACTCGAACTTTTCACCAAACACAAACCTCGACCAATGAGAAGCCGACAACGCTTACCTACTCTAACCCAGAAAGGCTGCTCTCATGAACAGTGCATTAACCGCCTCGTCGCAACAAGTTCGAATTATGGCCGTTTTCCTTGGAAGCTTGTGACACGTGGCATCGTCGTCTCCAACGGACATATGCCATAACTCACAACTATAAATAGAGAAGTTTTTGAAGCTCCTAGTGACGGAATTTCGAAGGGACAAGCTCAAGTTCATAAACGCTCTAGAACACTCAAAGATCATCCAGAGGAAAACTTGCACACTTAGAAGATTTCTCAGTTTTTCTCTCTAAAGTTCTTAGATCCCTTTCTTCTCTAGACTAAGCTCATTGTCATATTTATAGCTTAGATTCGAAGGAGTTCACATTTAGTGAATTGTTCTTATTGTAAGAACTCCTTCTCAGTTGGAGAATATTCCCTCCCCTTTCAGACTTAGGTTTGGATTGTAAAGTTACTAAGGACTATAACTTAGAGGGAACTGTCCAGTGCACAGTATCCCTGCTGAGGCTTGCTCAGAATAATCAACAAGTTCTCCTGCTTTGTTCAGGACCGTGGACGTAGGATCTTGCGTATCCGAACCACGTTAAATCGCTTGTGTTCCTTTACTATTTTATTGCATAGCATTCAACTGACTTGAAAATCATAAGCTTGCATAAAACGTATTTTATAAAGCGCACAGCCAAAAGATTTAATTTGCTAAAACGTGTTTTCAAAAGAGACGAATTCCGGGCCCCACACTTTCCGCACATGAGTCTCCGACCGATTCTCAAAGAATCGACAACAACGATCGGTAGGAGAGAGCTCGATGGGCCGACTCACTCGTCCCGCGATCGAAGGCTTATTTGGCACCGTTCATCGCTGCAATCAACGCCTCGGTGACCTTCATTGAGAAAAAGAAACTGAGCTCAGGTGTATTCACCCCCCCCCCCTCTACACCTGACTTATCGTCTCCGGACCAACAATTGGTATCAGAGCCCACGGTGTTCAACTGATCGCCGGTTCTGAAATACCGGTCCTCTCGAAGTGATCCTGAAAACCGTTTTCACTGCATAAGCATCTTTTCAGCATCCTTATACTCTTACTCTTACAATGTCTGATATGTCAGGTATTAGGATGGTACCGAAGTTCTCAATAGAGAACTACACAGTATAGCGCGTACGTATGGAGGCACACCTAACGTCACTCCACGACAGCATGTCAGATGTCCTAGAGTCAGGACCGATCATTCCCATGATCGACGGCGTAGTATTTTTCTTTGGAGGAGGCGCGGGAGCACAAACTGGTGCTAAGGTTCCCAAAGATAAATCTGCCTTCACGCCTGAAGAAAAGAAGTTGCACAACCTTGACCGAGTTGCACGTAATGCCATACTGACTACGCTCAGTGATTCACACCTCGGAAGGGTACAGGATTGCAAGACGGCGAAAGAGCTATGGGACGCCTTGGCTGTACTGAGCTATGGAACCCCTCAGATCAAAGAAAACAAGCTCGAGCTAGAGCTTCAGAAGTTCGATGCCTTTGCAATGGAGCCTACTGAAACCATTGACGAGCTGAGTGTCAGATTCACCAATCAAGTCAATGTCATCAATGGGCCGGGAGGTCGTTCACCAACAAGGAGATGAACACCAAGATCTTGAGAGCGTTGCCCCGACAGAAGTGGCTTCCTTTTGCTACTTATTTACGTCGCTCTGATCTAAATGCTCTAACTCCTGATGTTATATTTTCAGAATTAAAATCGGAGGAATTCGAGCATAGCCTACCCCAAAAGTGCTTAAGCGCTCCAGCTGACACACAGTTCGACCATGCCTTCAAGGCAACAGTCAGCAACACAGGAGCCAAGCCTATTTCCTCAAGCAAAGTTGTGGCCACATCAGTAGCAAAGTCTTCCGAGACTCCAGGCCCTGATCAGCTAGCACTGATGGCTCTCAAATATCAGAGGGAAAAGGAGAAAGTCAGAAAGCTGAGGAAATACAACCGAGATTCTTCTTCAGGTAAGAAAGACTATCATAAGAAAGAAGAATCTAATCCTTCTACTGAATGCAGGAAATCGGAGTCTGCTGCCAGTCCGTCTAAAGACTCAGCTGGTAAGAGCAGCAGAACATCCACCTGCTACAACTACAAGAAGGAGGGACACTATCAGTATGATTGTCCCGAACTCTTAGTTGCTCAAAGAGCAGAACGGCAGGCTAGAAGAGAAAAATTTGCCAAACGAAGGCAGGCCTACATAGCCGGAGAGATATCCGACAACTCAATTGAAGAGGATACATTCATGTATTCCTCTAAAGACGAAGCCGCGTTCGTCGCAGTTGAGGTTGCAGAGACAGTTCCTGATGAGTCAGCCGAATACTGTCTGATGGCCGGAGAAGAGGCTGAGGTAAATTCTAAACTTAATATAACCTCCTCTTCACACAGCCCACACGACACGTGCTCGGTCTCAGGTGATCCTCTAGATGTGGTACAAGCCTATGACGATCTACTAGAGGAACGTATTCGGTGAAGAGAGAATTCAAGAGAACTATCCGGGGAACTTGAATAGGTAAAGGCCGAGAATCGGAGACTTTCTTCGATTGTCGGGTCTCTCCCGAGTCGATGGATCTAGTTGCGAGACTCAAGGAAGAGATTGAATCTCTTATGACTAAGTCTCGGCTTCAAGAAACTCGAGATCTCGGTTCGACAAAGGACAACTCGAGAAAGAGACCGAAATAGCCAAACTCGATCGAAGCTCACGGACGTGCGAAAGATTATGACTCACTCGGGAGAAGTGATGAGGTCCGGAGAGGACGTGATGACCGAACATGCACTGGGAGCTAAGGAGAAGCTAGAAAGCATGCTCAGAGCACAACGGCCAACTACTGTAAAAGAAGGCCTTGGCTATACCCACGAAGCTTCCACCTCCAAAAGCTCAGCAACTCTGGCTGATAGGTTCGTCAGAGGAAAGGTGCAAGCTGCTGACACCACACCTCAGGCGAAGAACAAACGAGAAAATGATTGCACCTCGGCCCGAGTAGCAACAAGCGATGACCAAAGGTTCCGGCCCCGGGACACCGCGATCAAATTCGGGGGGGGAACCAAGAAGGTCGGATGGGCGAACAAGTACAAGGAGCCACCGTATGAGCACCCAACTCAGTACGGCTCGTACTACTATGAGCCCAGGGTCAGGAGAAGCACTAAGACTCAGAAGAAGAAAGCGCCTGAACCCAAAATCATCAGCAGAAAGTTAGTATCTCCAAGTCCTGTGGAGAAGAAAGCTGACAAGGTTCAGAAGAAGAAGTCTAGGACTTCTAAGGTCCCGAGACAGATCTGGGTCCCGAAATCACCCACTAACCAGTAAGGACCCAACTGAACCAAAGGGTACCTAAAAATGCCTCTGTTTTAAAGGTGCATAAGGACCCTTGGATAGTGGACGGCGGGCCGCTCGAGACACATGACTTACCGGTAAGAGCTCGCCGACCAACTACGTACAAGAAGATGGTCCGCACTGAATTCGGTGACAACTCCAAAGGCTACACAAGGGGATACGGAACGCCGAACATTGGGGATCGCCACGCTTCAAGAGTAACATATGTTGAAGGACTTCAACATAATCTCCTTTCGATCGATCCAATTCGTGATAATCTTAATAGAGTAATCTTTGACGCCGGTTTCGTGATATTGTTGACAAATCTACAGGGGAAAACAAAGTGTTATCGGGCTCGCGGAGGAAGAACATCTATGTTGCAACCGGAAAACCGCAGAACCCGAGGCTTGCTTACTAGCACGAGACAAAATCCGGTGACAAGTCGGGATGGCTATGGCACAAGAGACTCAGCCCACCCGAACTTCAAGACCATGAACAAGCTTGTCAAGAACTCTAAATTCGGAGGATCGCCCAAAGAATCGTTTATCAAAGACGAGAAATTGTGAAGCGTGCACGAAGGGAAAGCGAGACAAAGGAAAGTCATCCACCTATTCCGTCACCTTCCACCGATGGAATCCTTCGGTACCGCTTCACATGGACTTATTCGGGCCGTCTCTCCAGGTGACTATAAGAGGCAAGAAGTATGCCCTCGTCGTCATGAGACGACTACTCGAGATATACTTGGGTCATCTTCATCGCCAACAAATCGATGTTCGACCGAGTTACCTAATCTATCAAGAAACTCGGTGTGGAAAAGAACATCAAGATTAAGAAGATACGCTCAGACAGAGGAACAGAGTTTATGAACTCAGTAGTTAAAGAGTACTGCGATAAAGAGGGAATTCAGCACGAGACATCAGCTGCGCGCACCCCTCAACAGAACGGACTTGCTGAACGTAAGAACAGAACACTCAAAGAAGCAGCAAGAACGCTCCTAGCAGACTCAGGACTACCCTCAAAGTTTTGGGCTGATGCTACTGACACCGCCTGCTATACTCAGAATCGCTCACTACTGACACAGCAACACATGAAGACGCCTTACGAACTGTGGAAAGGGAGAATTCCTTCCATTTCTCATTTTCATATTTTCGGCTGTCCTTGCTTTATCCACAACAATGGGAAAGATCAGTTGAAGGTCTTTGATAGCAAATCTGATCAAGGAGTATTCTTAGGATACTCTCGAGTCAGCAAAGTATTCAGAGTCTTTAACTATCGGACTCTTTGCGTGGAGGAAAGCCCTCATGTTGTTTTTGATGAGTTTGTTACTGAGAACAGGAAAGAGACAGAGTTAAATACTGAAGATGTCAGCAGCAAGCTACAGGATCTCGGACTTACTGATAAAGCTGAAAAGATCCAGCATTGTAGGGATGATGAGTCAGCCGATGAACAAACTCAGACTCAACCAACAATCGATGTAGCTGACCTAGTTGATTCTATCGAACAGAATCAACAACAGGTAACATCGGTCGATGAGGAAGCCCCTGTGGTAACTGAGACCTCTACTGAGAATATAAACTCAGGGGGAACGATTAATGTTCTTAAGCTAAATGCCCCTGAACCTGGAAACTCAGTAGACCCTAACCTTCTTACTGAATTGCTTCGATCACTGGAAACGCACTCTACGAAATGCCTAATACACCTACGACCGTGCGTAAGTAGTATCAGAAGAAGAAGCCCGACTCAGGCGTTCGTGGCTCGATGCTCATTCTTCGGATCTTATCATTGGAGATCCATCAGCAACTATAAGGACGAGATCAAGATTAAGTCAAGGAGAAAGCTCACTTTACTCTTGTTTTCTTTCTACAGAAGAACCTCAGTCGATAGAGGACGCACTTAATGATGCTGACTGGATCATAACCATGCAAGAAGAGCTGAACCAGTTCGTCACAAATGAAGTTTGGGAGCTTGTCGACAGACCTAGACATCAGCACGTGATTGGAACTAAGTGGGTCTTTAAGAACAAGCGAGATGAAAACAACGTCATCGTCAGAAATAAAGCTCGACTAGTTGCTAAAGGATATAGTCAGGCAGAGGGAATTGACTTTGATGAAACATTTGCTCCAGTCGCCAGATTGGAAGCCATTCGTCTTTTCCTAGCTTATGCAACACATCAGGGATTTAAGGTATATCAGATGGATGTAAAGTCAGCTTTTACGAACGGGCGATCGAAGGAAGAAGTCTACGTGGAACAACCGCCCGGCTTTCAGCAGGGACATCACGTGTACGCACTTAGGGAAAGCTCAGTATGGGTTAAAACAAGCACCCAGGGCTTGGTATGATACCCTATCAGACTTTCTACTTCAGAAAGGTTTTCAGAAGGGGACAGTAGATCGCACCCTATTCAACATAAAGTCAGGAGATGACATCCTACTGGTGCAAATCTACGTGGACGACATCATTTTCGGCTGCAGAAACGAAGCTATATGTCAGCAGTTCGAGAAGATGATGAAGGAGAAATTCGAGATGTCCATGATGGGAGAGATGAATTATTTCCTTGGATTTCAAGTGAAGCAATCACACGAAGGAATTTTCATCAATCAAGCCAAATACACTCGAGATCTTCTCAAGAGATTCAACTGCGACTCCAAAGAAGCCGACCAAAATCCCCATGAACACGAATTTTAAAATCGATCTAGACAAAGAGGGAGCTTCTGTTAACTCTACTGATTATAGAGCTATTATAGGCTCTTTACTTTATTTAACAGCTAGCCGTCCTGACATAACTTATGTTGTAGGTGTATGCGCAAGATTCCAAGCAGATCCCAAGCGAAGTCATTTAGACTCAGCAAAGAAAATTCTGCGCTATTTAAGAGGAACACCTGATGCTGGGTTATGGTATCCTGCTGATGATAACTTAATGCTGACAGGTTATTCTGATGCTGATTATGCAGGATGCAGGATAGATCGAAAGTCAACTTCCGGAACTTGTCAGTTCCTAGGCAGCAAGTTGATTTCTTGGTTTTCAAAGAAGCAGCATTCAGTAGCAACGTCCACTATTGAAGCTGAGTACATAGCTGCAGGAAGTTGCTGTGCCCAAATCCTTTGGCTTCGACAACAACTTAGAGATTATGGTATAACTCAGGATGAAGTGCCCATCTACTGCGACTCCACAAGTGCAATTGCCATAACTCAGAACCCAGTTCTACATACCAGATGCAAGCACGTGGATATCCGACACCACTTCATCAGAGACCATGTCGAGAAGAAGGATATCAGGATGGAGAAGATCCATACTGACAAGCAAAGGGCAGATATACTGACCAAACCACTAGCTGAGAACAGGTTCAGAGAACTATCAGTTGAGCTAGGTCTACTGGATCCTACTGAGATGCGTCAGTAGATGCCGACTACTGAGAACATCATTGCCCAACAATTGGTAACAATTGGTATCAGCATAAGGAATCGATACGACGAGTCGAGATAAATAAGTACAGGTGACTCGGTTGGGAAAGTCACACTTGTACACGGCAAGGGGGGAACATAGTCATCGCATGACAACCATTCTCCTTATACATAACGGTAACCACCGGTGATAAGTTCAGCTGAAGAGGTTTGCATAATTTTGTGTACTTATTTTTTTTGAAGCATGCTCGCATTTATTGCATCAGTCGCTCACACTCAGTAGTTAATGTGCATTCATTTCCCGCCATTAATAGTTTAAGGAAAGGTCAGTAGGAAACCTTTTCATTCGCATAAACAGAGTAATTAATGTTGTCTGTCGCGCATTTAATGCATGTCTTCTCACTTACCTTTATTACGTAAATCTATGTTTGAGGCGGCTTTGGTAATCATTCCTTTTATGACTTTTAATCTCAGCCGTCTATAGATTTGAAAGATTAAAATAGGATCGTTGGATCACAACTTATAATCAAGTCAATATATATAAAATCTTTCATCTTCTATCTTCTTCCTCACTTTTCGCCATTTTCATACCTTACGAGCTTTACTCGCAATCAGTTTCTACTTCTTAACTGCCTTGCCTGTGCATCTTTCAAGCTCTAATACTCGGTAATGTATTAAAATCTGCTGATAACTACTAACTTACTCTATTTTCAAGTGCTAACAAGTTGTTTTGCAGATTTCTATGGCGATCGTATAGACTCCTGAACCTATAGTGGAGATCATGACCATCCGGATTCAGTTCGAACCCACAATGGCTTTCCGCCAGGTGGATATCCCATATCTGGAACCGATGTTCGATGCTCTGGAGAGGTCTGGGTTGGAGACCCTCGTGACCAAGCATCCCCGTGCCAGTCTGCCGAGGCAAGTGGCGGAGGCATATTTCAACTGGAATTCAGTGGCTGCCGGAGGAGAAGAAGCCTCGTTTTCTTACATGGAGGAGACTAATCCGAACAAGTGGAAGGCGTCTCAGAAGACCTTCAACATCCGAGAGGCTCACGGTCCTCGCGTTTCAGCCTTCCTATTTCGGAATCTCCCCTATCGGATATAAGGAGAGGGAGATCAACGCTTATGTGCAAAAGTTCACGTGGACGCAGTTGATCCGACGTTCAAGACAGCTCTCCCGAGGAATCTCTTGCTACCTCAGTACAGA
This sequence comes from Lavandula angustifolia, assembly GCA_028984105.1. Lineage (NCBI taxonomy): Eukaryota > Viridiplantae > Streptophyta > Magnoliopsida > Lamiales > Lamiaceae > Lavandula > Lavandula angustifolia. The sequence goes on from CM054817.1 coordinate 10,169,243, forward strand.
GGTTTAGCGTATGTGGTCTCGCACATACTGACAAGCTCAGCTAGATCGTACGATCAACTGTCCAAGCCAAGGATTCAGCTGATGATGGCTATAGATGATGGAGTAGAAGTGAACTGGGCTGACTATTATACAACTCAGATGAAAGCCCAAGCCCAGAAGTTCACTACGCTACCCACTAGCGAGAGGAGGTTGGCCAGTGTGGGTAAGCTTCTATTCGGGACCAAGATGTCAGTCCTGATAGAGAGTGTTGTACAAAGGAACTCAGCTTTTGAAGACTCAAAGCTGTACAACACTAAGCTGATAAAGTTTCAGACTAAAGAAGCGACGAAGAAGTCGATTGGCAAAGGGCCACCTGAGCAGAAGAGAGCTGCTCCTGTCTTGCCATCTCCCGCTGTCGTGCCCAAGAGGAGGAGGCTTAATAGGCCACGACCAGCTGAGGTCTCTATGGCTCAGCCGATAACCATCTTAGCACAAGCTCCTCCTCCACAACAAGATGAGCATATCTTAGACTCCGACACAGGGATTGAAGGAGCAACCCTCAAGGAGAAAGCTCAAGTCATCAGCTCCGATGACACACAGTCGGACGTTAGGGAACCGACTGAGGAGAATGCGACTGAGTGGACAGCTATTCACACCACTCGTCTCCGTGCCGCAGCTGACATACACAATCATATTCCTGAAATTGCTGGGCACTCAGACTTAGTCGACATAGCCATCAGGGCTAGGGTTCAAATGCTTCTTAGATTTCTGAGTTGGGATATTCTAGAAGACATAATCAAAACCCACTCAGTTCTCTACCTGCACGATGAGGAGCAGAAGCTACAAGAAGTAATAGGGTACGGAGAACCAACTGACTTAGCTACTCTTGAAGATCTCAGAGCCGCAATGCTTTACCTTCTAAGCTTGCGAGAGTCAGCCCCTGGTAACACTCCTCCACCCCCATCTCCTCCTGCTGATGATAAGCACGATGATGATGACAACAATCAGAGGAAGGATGACACACCCAAGGATACAGAGTTGGGAGGCTCTGCTGAGGGTTCAACTCCCCGTGAGAAGAGCAAATCACCAAACCCTGATACATCAGGTGATGCTCAAGGTGCTCCGAAGTACAGTAGGGAGCAGCTTCTCACATTTTCTGAGCAGAGGCTCGAATCCAGTTCTTACCAGATTCAACCCATCGGTTCCGTGACCTCAAAATCTGTCAACAAAGCCATCCGACGCCAAGGAGAGAAAAACAGACTTCTCGCCAAAGACGTTCATATCAAATGGGCAAAGTATACTAAGGCTCGGACGCAGAGCCTAGGCAGATTAGCAACCGGCATCTCAAAGACTCCAGAAGCTCCTCCGCAACCAAATTTTCAAGAGCTTATTGAGGCCGCGTTATCAGCTCAGAGAGTCGATCTAGAATCTCAGAGTCAGCAGTTGCTTCAGAATCAGCATAAGATATTTTCCGAGCAGCTGACTCAAGTTCTTGAATCTGTCAAGACAAAGATCGACGAAAGAAATATGATTGCAACCTCTAGCCTTCAGAAAGCTATTACTCAACAGGCAGAGGCTTTGAAAACTATTCAGAAGGAAATGACCGAATCGCATGATCAGGCTCTGCTAAAACTCCGTCTGGAGTCAGCTGCACAGCTCAAAACATCTAGAGCTGATCAAGAAAAAGACTGGGAATTATACTGCGATCTCGTCAAAGACTTCGAATCCACAACAAATCACATTAAGGATTCAGTCCACAAGCTTGAAAAAGAAGTCACAGCTATCCGTACCAACCTCGATAAGGCTGCTGATGCCAAAAAGGGGGAAGGTATAATAAAAGATGAATCTGAAACGGATACAGCTGATGTACAGATAATCAGGGAAAGGGTTCAGGAGAAGAGACCCTCCACAGCTGAAGAACCCGCACAGACTCAGGGGGAAAGGGCTCAGGAGGAAGGACCCTCTACTACTCAGGATAAGAACTCTTCTGAGGTCCTTCTCCTAGAATTTCCACTACAGCCGACCCCCATCTCCTCTTCTGCTGCTCACATTGAAGAAGTAGCCCGATTTTTTGAGCGGGGAGACGAGAAGAAGAAGAGCCTGAGCCTGAACAATTGCCACCGTAGAGGCCGGGGAAGGAGATTGCAACTAAATCTACTCCTCCTTCCTCCCCGCTCCATAAGTTCAAATCTAAAGCGGAGCAAGAGGCTTATGATCTCAATATTGCCCAACAGCTGCAAGATAAACTAGACCGAGAGCGTCAGCTTGAAGAAGCAGCAGAAGCAGCAAAGAAGCCCAAGGGCAAAGCTGTTAGGGGCAAAGGCAAGAAAAAGGTCGAATCAGTCGAAGAGCAGAAGAAAGCCCAAGTAGATTTTGCTAAGGCTCTTCCGACTGAGATCCCAGCTACTACTCAGAGCATTCCCACTCCTACTCTAACACCTGAGCAGATAGCGGAAGATCAAGCGACCTGGGAGGCGACGCTGCAAGGCCTAAATCTCAAACGAGGAGACTGTAGGGCAGCGGCTCTCCGAAAAAAGAAGAGAATGGCTGATATGGCTAAGATGATTAGATTATCTCAAAAGCCAGCAGCTGATCCCAGAAGACAAATCCCAAGAGGATCAAGGAAGAGAACACCTCTCGCCAAGAAGGACTCAGTTGTTCATGTCGATCGATGGGTTCCGGCTGAGGTTAATGATCAATGGGAAGAACTTAAAGAGCAATTTATCAAAGGCTACTATGTTTGGGGATTCTATCCTCGAGAGCAACCTATCGATCAAGCCTTTGATGAGTTCATGTTTCTGTACAATTCAGAGCTGAGGGAACAGCTCAAGGAGATCATGAAGAGTGAGAATATTCCGTTTAGAGCTCCAGCTTTCAGGCGCATCCCACCTCCTAGAACTGCGCGCGGAGTTCTATGTACGAAGGACATAGAAGATGAGGTTAGTGCTGCAGCATTCCGCTTTAACCTGAGTGTCCACCTTGCTGAAGACGACGAGGATATCCAGACTCTGAGGAAGAGAATCTATTCATACTATCGTCTGGAACATCCCATGGACAGATCTGCAGGATTCAGGGAACGCACTCAAGGCTTCAGGCGTCTGTAGTCTTTCTCTTTTCTATCTTTTGTAATAGTGATAGGAATCTGTACTTCATTGATTATATATATCAGTTCCTATTGCTTGTCAGACAATTACTCATTGTCTTTCAGCTCTTTGCATTGTGTTTTCACGACTGATCACTAAGTGATCTAACACACACTCACAGTCAGTTTCTCTGATTTTGCCTATCTCCCACCTACTGAAGTATTGAAATTCCTTTATTTTTTCTTTCCCTCGGAATGTTGTAAGGGGGAAATTGTTGTCAGTAGGATAGCATCTTTTATAGACTTAAGAAGTTTAAGAGGTAGAGGTAGAGGTTTTGGCATCATCAATTAGGGGGAAATTGTTGGATATGAGTCAGTAGATGATACTCAGCTGTTGTTCGGTTAAAAGAAAATTTGGGGAAATCATAGTAGTACTATGGAATTGAAGATCCCAAAACCTAGCTGATATCAGTAGATTAGTGTGTCGTTAGGATTAGCTGATGTATAGGTTAGACTTGATGTATTGTTTATTATTTTTGTCTAAGTCCTGTACGGGGTAGTTGTTGAACTGATCTTCTGTCGAAGATACTTTTCAGAACCCCACGTCATCAGTGTAATCGCTTGTGTTCTTCAGTCAGCAGCTGATCTTCCACTCAGTCGAAGACAGCGCATCAGCTGACAAATCATCAGTAGAAGACTACTCCCAGCTGATAGTCATCAGCAGAAGAACAGAAACAAGCACAGTACCTTCGCAGTCGCCAGCTGACCTACTCAGTAGATGCCCTGTCAGCCGACTCAGCTGAAGAAGACAGAGACTTTTCGCCTCATCGTATCCTACGTAAAAGCGACCCAGGCTATTCAAGTCTTTTCGAAAAGTTCAGCAGAAGACATACGAGGTTGTTGAACGGTCAACTCTGACATTCTCACCAACTACAAACCTCGACCAATGAGAAGCCGACAACGCTTACCTACTCTACACAGTAAAGCTGCTCTCATGAACAGTGCATTAACTGCCCTGCTGCAACAAGTTCGAATTATGGCCATTTTCCTTGGAAGCTTGTGACATGTGGCATCGTCGTCTCCAACGGACATATGCCATAACTCACAACTATAAATAGAGAAGTTTTTGAAGCTCCGAGTGACGGAATTTCGAAGGGACAAGCTCAAGTTCATAAACGCTCTAGAACACTCAAAGATCATCCAGAGGAAAACTTGCATACTTAGAAGATTTCTCAATTTTTCTCTCTAGAGTTCTTAGATCCCTTTCTTCTCTAGACTAAGCTCATTGTCATATTTATAGCTTAGATTCGAAGGAGTTCACATTTAGTGAATTGTTCTTATTGTAAGAACTCCTTCTCAGTTGGAGAATATTCCCTCCCCTTTCAGACTTAGGTTTGGATTGTAAAGTCGCTAAGGACTATAACTTAGAGGGAACCGTCCACGGTCACGAGTATCCCCGCCGAGGCTTGCTCAGAATAATCAACAAGTTCTCCTGCTTTGTTCAGGACCGTGGACGTAGGATCTTCCGTATCCGAACCACGTTAAATCGCTTGTGTTCCTTTACTGTTTTATTGCATAGCATTCAACTGACTTGAAAATCATAAGCTTGCATAAAACGTATTTTATAAACGCACGACCAAAAAGATTTAATTTGCTAAAACGTGTTTTCAAAAGAGACGAATTCCGGGCCCCACACTTTCCGCACAACAGTCTCCGATCGATTCTCAAAGTACTAACAACGGTCGGCAGGGAGAGAGCTCGTAGGCCGACTCACTCGTCCCGCGATCGAAGGCTTATTTGGCACTCGTTCATCGGTGCAATCAACGGCTTCACTGACCTTCATTGAGAAAAAGAAACCGAGCTCGAGTGTATTCACCCCCCCCTCTACACCTGACTTATCGTCTCCGGACCAACAATGTGTAACCCTAGATCTAGCATGCACGTAAATTAAAGCACTTAAAACATGAAATAACAGAATGTTTAATCCTATAAAAGTGAATTAGAAACTTGAATTAAAATAGAACAAGAGTATCAAACATATATCCGATCTCTCCTACACAAACAATAAGCAACAACAGAAATAAAACAAGCATTCAACTTCAAAATCATAAACGAACAAACCAACATAAATAAAGTGTTTCTTCTTCTCCTAATAACTACAAATTGCTCGGATTCTTGAATGGAATGGATTGGCGGTGTGGAAGTGGCTTCAGCGTGATCAGGGGTGGTCGGGAAACGGAAATCGGGATTAGGGTTTCTTCATGAATATCGAAGAGACGGTGTGTATGAACGTGGGCATCCAAAAGCTCCCATTTTTGTCCGCCTTCGCTTCTTTATATACTCCCTTTCTTGATCCCTAAGTTAGGTTAAATCCCTCTTTGATAAGGAAAAGGATTTGGATAGATAAGGAAAAACATATATTTCCTTGTCCATCGCATATATGATCAAGATATTTCTCTCCTTCGAAATCCGCGTCCACATCAGTAATCTCACGCCTTTTTCATCATAATTTGTGCCAAATTACATCATAGTCACCTTGCCACGTCGGCACCTAAAAACCTACATTTTCGCCACTGTAAGTGCCCTGATTGGCTAGTTAAGACACTTTTCGGCCAGAAATAAGTAAGTACAAAAATGACTAATCAACTAGATTACAACCAATTTCGTATCCAATAGGGCAAACAACTTTCTTGTCTTCTAGGCAGAATGTCCGGGTTGATGATTCTTCTGGGTATGAAACGATAAACTGGACAAACTTGATTAGACTGAACTGACTAAAGCCGAGTCGAGTTTCCTCTTTTCGCAAGACAGTATTGCCCCGGTTACTGCTCACGGATTGACAATCTATCCCCAAAGATAAAACGGCTTTCCTCCTTCCCGGTAGCATAACTACAAACTGGAAAGGCTCCGACGAACTAAACCAAGGCACGAACTGGGCAGACACAGAACTAGACTATAGATGCAAACGAAGTGTTTTGTGATTTTTGTGATATCTTGTATTTGTTGTGTGTATTGTATGTTGTGCGCGAAATGCTTGTAGATGCATGTATATATAAAAGTAAATTTCACCAAGTGAAGGGACTCAAGGCATTAAAGTGTCTCTCAATTACTTGCTCATTAAGAGCCACTTCTTAGACCTTTCAAGTCTTCATAAATGCTTCTAGGTCATCAAGACCCTTGATGTGTCAACAACTCGCAGCGGCTCAGCCTAGAAAGGCCGGTTGCGAGATCAACCGAGACCCGACTTCTCACCATCAAGCCCAATCCATCGCTAGCCTAGTTAACATGAAGCCCAGCCAGACTTAGTCCGTCAACGTCTTCTGACCAACCTCGCTAACAATCGGCCCGAAACATAGATCCAAACCCAAGCCCAATAACACAAGTCTACTTGCCCAGACACGGGAGAAGTAATAGGTCGGGCGGTGGCGCATGCTTGCATCCAATTATGAAAATGCCCCCATAAGTGACCTACTTAAAACGCACATTTCTCATTCACCGAAATTAGGTTTTGAGAATACGAACGTGGCCACAATAATTTAATCATGGCTCGACTAAAATATTAATTAGTCAAAACAAAATTTTCAACAATCCCCCAACATGAGTGGAAATTGTGCATGTATGTATGTAGACTAATTGCCCAGGTCGAAAGAAACAACATTGCAGCAGGATAGGTAGCTTGAGGCTTTGAACCTTCCCTTGTCAATACTATCGGGTACACCGGCGGACTAGTGGACATGATGCCTTGAACTATTCCTCCTTAGTGTGCTCTAAGACAATAGTATCACCACAATACTATCTCAACCTTGTTCGTTCTTCACGTTTGTATCCATTTCGGCCTTGGACACATCTTTGGATTCATAAGTGCCCTCTGTGAAGCGGTCACACTTCTCACTTATATAGGTGATTCCTTTTCAAGTATTCTACCATACTTATCTGCCCAGGAATCATTAAAAGTCATAAGACTTAACCTCACCACATTGACATGTCTCTAAACTTAACTTGCTTTCCAAAGGAACGAGTGAAGATATAATCTTCCAAGTGTTGATTTGCAAACTCTTATAGCTTAGTTGTCTCATTGAAGATATAATCTTCCAAGTGAAGATATAATCTTCCAAGTTTCTGGGATCTCCAGTCATCATGGTTGCGTTACAACTATAATTGTTCCAGTTGTGGATTTTTAATCTCATTCCCTCTAGCATCTTATTCATTCGATCTCTATTTAACCCTTTGGTTAGCGGATCCGCTAGATTATCCTCTCACTTGACATAACAAACAGAGATAATCCCACTTGAGATTAAATGTCTTATGGTATTATGTCGACGACGTATGTGTCTCGACTTACCATTGTACATGTTATTTAGTACCCTGCCAATGGTAGCTTGATTGTCACGATTAATCATGACAATAGACATTGGCTTCTACAAAGATGGAATATCCTCAAGAAAGTGACGAAGTCACTCTGCTTCTTCACCAGCTTTGTCCAAATCTATGAACTCAAATTCCATGGTGGACCGGGCTACACACGTTTGCTTCGTGGACTTCCACGACACTGTTCCACCCCCAATAGTGAATACATAACCACTAGTTGAGAATGAGTCTTTCGTATCCGATATCCAGTTTGCATCACTGTACCCTTCCTGGTGGATATCTAGTGTATCTCAGCCCCAAGTTGAGAGTATACTTCAAATATCTCAATACTCGTACTAGAGCAGTCCAATGTTCTCTGCTTGGATTGCTCGTGTACCTGCTCAACCTGTTAACTGGGCTAGCAAGATCAGGACGCATACAATTACTGATATACATCAAGCATCCAATGATCTTTGCATACTCCTCTTGTGCAACGGGCTCACCTCTGTGCCTGCATAGATGCACGTTGAGCTCTAATGGCATTTTAGCTGGCATCTTATCATATGCATTGAACTTCTTGAGCACCTTCTCAATGTAATGAGATTTTGTCAAGAAAATTCCATCAGCCTTCGGCACAACTTTGATTACAAGAGTCACATCAACTGAACCCATATCTTTCATGTCGAAATTTCTCTTCAACATATGTTTCGTATCAATAATGAGTTGATGATTACTGCCAATTATTAGCATATCGTCTACATAAAGGCAGACTATAACAAATACATCAGCAGTGCCTTTAACGTAAACACATTTGTCACACTCATTGATTTTGAAACCATTTGATAACATAGTGTTATCAAACTTCACATGCCATTGCTTTGGCGCTTGCTTTAGACCATACAACGACCGAACCAGTCTACAGACCTTGCTCTCCTGCCCAGTTGCCACAAACCCTTCGGGTTGGTCCATGTAAATCTCTTCCTCTGACTCACAATTTAGGAAGGCAGTCCTCACATCCATTTGATGGATCTCAAGATTGTGCAACGCAGCAATCGAGAGAAGCACTCGAATAGATGTGATCCTAGTCATAGGTGAGTAGGTATCGAAGAAGTCATCTTCCTCTCTCTCGCCTAAAGCCCCTTGGCTTCTGCCTAAAGCCCTTGGCTACTAGACGAGCTTTGTACTTATCAATAGTACCATCAGCTTTGAACTTTCTTTTAAGGATCCACTTGCATCCTAAGACTCGACAACCTTTTGGGAGATCGGTTAACTCCCACGTATGATTACGCATGATGGAGTCAATCTCACTATTGATAGCTTCCTTCTAGAACGCAGCGTCGGGCCGGATAGAGCTTACGCTATAGACTTTGGTTCATCATCTAACATACGGGTGATGAAATTTGGTCCAAACGTCTTTGTCGTTCGGCTCTCTTGCTACATCTCAGTTCAACATCATCTATCCGATGAGAACTAGTAGCATCATCTTGAGTTCTCTTTGCAGAACTTCCTTTTGTCCTATCTGGGCTCTTGTATGGATAAATATTTTCAAAGAATATTGCATTCCTTGACTCTATCGTCATTCCTACATTCACATCAAGTATCTCTGACTTATGAATTAGGAAATGATAAGCACTTCTATTAAGTGCATATCCTATAAGGATACAGTCAATCGTTTTGCGACGGCCAGACACCCCCACACTTTGAGGTATTTATATAACGGTTTACGTCCTTTCCACAATTCGTAAGGGGTCACATCCTTACCCTTAAGTGGAATTGTGTTCAGAATATAGTTAGCTGCCAAGACAGTTTCCCCCTACATGTTCTGGGGCAAACCTGAACTTATCAACATAGCGTTCATCATCTCTTTCAGAGTACGGTTCTTGCGTTCAGCAATACCGTTTGATTGAGGCGAGTATGGAGTTGTTGTTTGATGTATTATGTCCGTCTGGCACATAACTCCTCAAACGGCGCTACGTATTCACCAACTCGATCACTTTGAATTGCTTTAATTCGGGTACTTAACTGATTTTCAGCCTCAGCTTTGAAGTTCTTAAACGCTTCAATAGCTTCGTCTTTACTCCTTAAGAGGTAAAGATAGGAGTACTTTGTGCAGTCATCGATAAAAGTAATGAAATACTTTTTCCAACCTCTAGTATGCAAAAATTTCAAATCACGCACATCTGTGTGGATCAACTCTAGAGGTTCTGTGCTTCTTTCAACGAGTGAAATGGCAACTTGGCCGTTTGGCCTCAATATAGATTTCACACTTCTTAGGTGTGTCTACTTCTTTCAATTTTAGTAAATCTAAGTTTACTAATCGTTTTATAGCATTTAGATTAACGTGTCACAATCTAACATGCCATAGATCAGAGCTCTTAACCAAATAAGAAGAAGTAACAACATTCTTATTCATATGTGCTTGGCGCACATCCATTACATTCATTTTGAAAAGTCCATCAGCAACATAACCTCTGCCTAGGAACTTTCCAGACTTGGTAAGTATAAACTTATCAGACTCAAAGACAAGCTTAAAACCATTCTTTACAAGAAGATAGCCTGAGACTAAGTTCTTGCGGATATTTGGAACATGAAGTACATCTTTCGGCGTGAGCTCCTTCCCGAATGATAACTTCAAGACCACCTGTTCCGATTCCGGCCACTTCATATGAAGCCTTATTGCCCATATGCAACTTTCTTCCTTCAACAACATTGTAGACAGAGAACGCACCCTTGTCCAGGCAGACGTGACAAGTAGCACTTGTGTCCACGAACCACTCCTCAGGGGCTTCAACATGATTTATTTCTGACACAACACAGGCCACATCATCATCATTCAACTCATCGTGTTCAACAACATGAGCATGTTGGGGAGCTTTCTTCTTCTTGGGCTTTCTGCATTGGCTTGCCATGTGGCCATGCTTGCGACAGTTGTAGCATTCCCCATTAAACTTCCCTTGAGCAGCCTTCTTGCCTTTGGCAGACTGGCCAGGCCACTTTCTCTTGCTTGGACCACCATGTTCCAGCAAGTTAGCCTTTTCATCGATCGAGACCCTCGGTCTTGGATCAGCTTTTCTATTGTCTTCCTCAATCCTGAGTTTGACAATCAAATCTTCAAGAGTCATTTCCTTCTGCTTATGCTTTAGGTAACTCTTGATGTCCTTCCACGAAGAAGGCAACTTCTCAATCACTGAAGAAACAGTGAAGGCATCGGGAACATTCATCACTTCAGTATGAACAGAGTGCACAAAGGGTTGAAACTCTTGCACTTGTTCCATGATAGAACGACCATCTTGCATCTGGTAAGCCAGATACTTGGCCACAACAAATTTCTTTGTTCTAGCGTATTCGATTTTGTACTTCTTTTCAAGACGAGGGCATCTTACTGCATCGTTCAAGATATAGTTCTTGCACATGAAGTCTTCATGACACCATTGTTCATATGCATTCTTCTTGTTTACATCCTTCTCATCAGCAGCAATGACTGGAGTCTGCTCCTTGATGTATTTCGCCAAGACAAGAGTAGTCAGGTAGAACATCATCTTCAACCGCCAAGTCCTCGAAGTTAAGACCAACGAACTTGAATGGTTTTTTAGCTTAGGCGGAACTAGGTAAGACCCTTGCCCCACCGCGATTGGTTGTTGGAGGTTGAACCAGTGTTGGACGCCAATTTCAAAGCCATAGTAGGTCAAAATATTGTCTTGCGACTGTTGGTTAAAATAGCTGATAACCTTGGAAATAATTGCAAGTAATTGAAAATACAATAGAAATTGAGGTACTAGATTACAACCAATATCGTATCCAATAGGGCAGACAACTTTCTTGTCTTCTGGGCAGAACGTCCGGGTTGATGATTCTCCCGGGTATGAAACGATAAGTCGGACGGACTTGATTGGACCGAACCGACTAAAGCCGAGTCGAGTTTCCTCTTTCCGCAAGACAAGTATCTCCCCGACTAGTGCTATAGGATTGGAAATATGTTCCCAAAGATAAAATGGCTTTCCTCCTTCCCGTAGCAGCACCGCAAAATGGAAAGGCTCCGGCGAACCGAACCAACGCACGAACTGGGTAGATACTGAACTAGACTGTAGATGCAAATGAAGTGTTTTGTAATTTTCGTGATATCTTGTATTTGTTGTTTTGTAAATTATGTTGTGCGTGAAATGCTTGTAGATGCATCTATATATAAAAGAAACTTCCACCAAGTGAAGGACTCAATGTATTAAAGTATCTCTCCATTACTTGCTCATTAAGAGCCACTACTTAGACATTTCAAGTCTTCATAGATGCTTCTAGGTCATCAAGACCCTTGATGTGTCAACAACTCGTAGGCAGCTCAACAGCTAGAAAGGCCAGTTGCAAACCCAAGCCCAATAACACGTGTCTACTTGCCCAGTTACGGGCCAAGTAATAGGTCGGGCAAGCTGGCAGTACTTGCATCCAATTACGAAAATGCCCCCATAAGTGACCAACTTAAAACGCACATTTCTCACTCACCGAAATTCAATTTTGAGAAAACGAACGTGACCACAACAATTTAATCATAGCTAGACTAGAATATTAATTAATCGAACCCAAATTTCCAACTATTAGTAATTCCCTTCCGGTACTCAATAGGGAAATCGTACCCTAACAATTTTGCTACCCAAGTTTGTTGGGCAAGCTAGTAATTCGCTGCCCGAGGAGATGACGCAAACTGTGATGGTCCATTAGAATTGAAAATTTACGACCAATCAAGTGAGGTTGCCAATGGTGAATAGCTAAAACACGGCCCATTAATTCCCGCACATATGCCGAACCTGCCGCTGTCTGCGGGCTCAAAGCCTTACTAATATAAGCAATAGGGTGACGATCTTGCATGAGTACCACTCTGAACCCAGAATTCGAGGCATCACACTTGATTACAAAGGCCTTCGTGAAATTCGGTGGCCAAAATATTGGGGCCGAAGTAATTGCCTTTTTTAACGCAGCAAACGCCGAAATCCGCCTCAACCGTCCACCTGCACCGTATTCCTTCTTCAAGAGTTCTATGCGATCACCCAATAGTCACGAATAAATCGGCGGTAATACCCGCTCAACCCTAAAAATCCACGCAACGCCTTTAAAGTTGTGGGAATCGGCCAATCCAACATGGCCTTAACCTTTTCGAGATTCATAGCCACCCCTTCGGCTAAATGACATGACCCAAGTACTCCACCCGCGAAGCGCCAAAAACGCACTTCTTCTTGTCGCATGAAACCGGTTGTCACGTAGTATACCCAAAACCTCGCATAGATGCCGCCGCACATGATCCTCCCACGACCGACTGTAAACCAATATATCATCCAAAAACACAAGAACTGAACGACGGAGTACAGACCGAAAACAATCATTCGTGACGGCCTGAAAAGTTGTTGCCGCCTTAGTTAACCCAAAAGGCATTACCAAAAAACTCGTCATGACCTTTATGAATTTGAAAAGCTGTTTTTGAAACATTAGGAGGAGGAGGATTTAAGTGTCTGATATCATGAAAGAGATTAATTCGCAAATGATTCATTGTTCTCATACGTATAAATAGAATACAATCGTAGCTATTCTAGGGTTAGGGTTGTTCTGCATTTATGAAAATAACCCTGACTATTTCTAACCCATATTTACTTATTTGCCTACGATATTAAAAATATGCAAGAGAATATTTGGCCAATTATTCATAATTAATAATTGTGTATTATCATAATCAATCAGACGTAGCCTGCTCCCTCTCCATTATAATATATAATTGATTACAAAATCAAGTATTTTCTCCTACTAATTAAGGAATTCATGTCTCGCAAGCGGCACTAATATGACCCTCATTCACCATCATACAGTTAAACCTCGATAAAGTAATATTCGATAGAGTAATAATCTCGCTTAGATAATAAATTTTTTCGATCCTGATATGAGTCAATGCACTAAAATAATATTCGATAAAGTAATAACCTCGTTAAATGAATATTTTTTTCCGATCTCAAAATATTACTTTATTGATGTTTAAACTGCATCTTGCATAATCAACAACTGCACTTTGTCTCCAATCTCATTTTGCTAACCATCAGAAGAAACAATAAAATAAATTAGTGAGCGAGTCACTTTATGTTATCTAACCAATCTCATTTTGCTAACCATCAGAAGAAACAATAAAATAAATCAGTGAGTTATCCGGTCGGGTGAGTTTCTAGACTTTATGTTCATCTCAATTCTAACAATGAGTAAGTCGGGTTACTTCGGACCGATTTTTGCAGCTCTAATCATAGCTAATCCAAGATGAACTAAGGTCCCATTGGAGAAAACAGCTTAAATAAGCGTTTAGGCATATATATTGTATAAGTGCTTAAATTCATTAAGTTATTCATGTTTAGATGTATAAACTGAGAATAGCTTATATACAAAAAAGAGAGAAAAAAGTGCAAGAAATTGAAGTTGTTAGGATACGATGGTAAGATCTATGAACGAGCTCCCTATCACTTGCAGCTAAACAATTTTTATCATCTTTATGAAAATAAGTCAAAAACTGACTTATGAAGGGCTTATACGAGCTCTCTCAAACCGCATATGTTAGTGCTTGTTTTCTTTTTAAATAAGCTCAAATAAGTTGTTTATAAGCTCTTTCAAACGGGGTCTAGATATTTTTTTGTGCTAATTTAAAAAAAATTAATTATAGCACATTAGTGGAAAATATATAATATGTACTTTGAGGAGTATGGTAGCTCTACTAGAGCATAAAATAATTCTAATCGATAGGTTATTAACAATGAAATAACATATTTATTATTAAAATAAGATAATCTTGCATTATCATGAAAATCCTTTCACTTTAGCGCTAAAGTAAACTTCACCATCATCATTATATTTAAGTTCAAGTGCACATTCAATAATAAAGTAAAATCCTTTCACTTGAGGCGATAAATCAAATCTGCAATTCAATAAAAAGGGTTAGGGGTCCAATGCCCCGAGTCAAAAGTGTGACTACACTCATTAGAACATCTACATTGCATGCTTATAAACTCATTTGATCAAATTGATGAATGAGGTCAGTGCAGGATTTTAATGGATAGAGAGAAAATATTTTGTTCAGAACATTTTTGATGGTTTGTGTCGATAAAGTAGGAGAAAGAATGCGGGTTGATTCAAGAGAGAGGAGAGATGAATGTTATATAGTTGGTCGTGGGCACATTTAATATTAATGTTAAATTTCAAGCATTGTGAAAAGAGCCATTGTATTTTACATTTTATGTATATACCTTATCTTCCTATATTTCTTTTATCAATTTATATTTATCATGTCTCAGAATAACATCATTCTCTCCTATTATCTCAATTTTCGAGATTTTTCGATACTTTCAATTTTGTATTTTTATTCGAAATGGATAAAAGTAATAATTTCAATTAGTTGAATTAACAATATTTGGACAAAGATGAATACATTCCTTATTCTTAATTCTCAATTCCCTCCAAATTTTGCGTATTCCAAGTCCAACCCTCGAACACCATTTTTTCCACCAAATTTTCAATCTAATTATCTATATTCTCAAGATATACGAAGTTATGGTGATATGTCAAATGGTCCATATTTTACCTCCAATCCAACAAGTATATTGAATATCATTTCCAATCCATAAAATATTGCGAATTTCACCTCCAATCCGTAAAAAATATTTGGATTTTCTACTCCACCATCATCAAGCAAGTTGTCCATATCTTATAGGAGGGAAGAACTAGACTCTCCAATTTCACTTCCAAAGACTCAGTTCAAAGATGAAGACTCACCCATTTCGGCCTAGGCTACTAAGCAAGCAACCGGCAAGAGCAAACGGGTCATTGGAAAAAGGAAGAGGATGTACGTCTCAGAAATACATGGTGCACGATATCCGAAGATCCAATTACCAATAATAGTCAGAAGGAGGCAGCTTTTTGGAATTATCTTACTTTTTACTACAATGAAAATAAACCTAATGATCTTTTCTACAAGTGAGTCTACTAACTTGAGATCTCAATGGAGTCATTACATGAGGCTTATCATGATTAAATTTAATGCGTGTGTTATATACTTGTGAGCCAAATATATAGAAAGGGTATAGTAGCGAAGACGTGTAAAAAATGGCACGAAAAATTACCGCGAGGATTACAACGCCAAGTTTGCACTTGATAATGTGTGTTAAATTGTCAAAGACCATCCAACATTTCAACCATAGTCGACAAAGACACTATTGCAACGAAGAAGATAAGGACCTCACGAATCGATTGCGAGTAACACATCTTCCACACAAGACGTAAGTGTTGATTTTGATTTAAATGACGAAATACATCGATCTGCAGAGCTTATGTTCATGTTAGACAAGGTGAGCTTGAACCAAGGGCTTTGAGATGTGTTTTAGGTTGTTATCCTAAAGGTGTAAAAGGTTATAAACTGTGGTGCACAGAACCTCGGATGAACAAAGTTATCATTAGTACTGATGTTGTCTTCAAGGAAGATGTTATGCCTTATTTAGAGAAGGCTGAAAATCTGGAATTACAAATAATGACAATGAGGATGCTACTGGAATTAAGGTGGAGTTACAAAAGCAGGTAACATCTCATAATCAAGGTACTGAGACTCAAGGTAGTGAAGAACATAATTCTAAAGAGGAGGAGTGAGTCTAAAATTGATTGGGGGGCGGGAGGGGGGGGGAGATTCGAGTGATTACTTGTTAGCTTGACACATACAAAGAAGATTACTAACCAACCTTCTTGGGAATGCAGATTTAATAGCTTATGCTTTAAATGTGAGAGAATACGGAGAAGAAGATTTAATAGTTTATGCTTTAAATGTGATGGAATGCGAGATTTAATAGCTCCACATATGTTGTCGCAGCTTTGAATATTGCTCTCCGTTAGAGACCTTTTGATGCGTGTCTCGCTCCTTTCTCTCTACCGTGTGGACGGAAATATGAGAGAAAATAAAATTGATTGCGCTCTCTCACAAACACGTTAATGTGCATATGTATGATTATTGTGTGTGTTGGTTCTATTAACATATAAATACAACGTTAATAATATTGTGGCCCATTAGTAATTATATTGCTAATGGGCTTCAATTAAAATATAACATCCCATAATATAATTAATAAACACTAGGCTACTTATTTATCAATTAATTGGTCCAACCAATTAATTCTAGATAAAAAATACTTCAACTTATTAAATAATATATAAAATACATTAATCTATTAATAATCACACGAGGGTACAGTCAATAAACGGGCAATCTACTCGGGCCAGACCAGTGATCCAATACAAGAAATAAAGCGAGCCTCAAATTAATTAATCATCTAAGCTCAGCCTATAGAAAAATTAATTAATAAACACGAACTCATTCCACTAGGGAATCCATGCTGACTTACCACTTTATCCCAATTTGAGGAAGGGTTTGTATTTTAGATTTAATCGATCCCCGTATTTAAGACAGAAATACCCGTTAATTAGTTAAACCCACTGACAGCTTAAATTAATTAACATCTTATTATGTTCCTGAGTAGTACCACTCGACCTTATTAAGACACCTGAACTTAATCAATCGGTCGGGTTTAATGTGCTAATGTTTACGAGTTCCTCAAGGGATATTATTAACCCAATTAACAGGGATACAGATGCAAGATACAGGTAGCCAGCTCGAGCTACAAATAACTACGATCACCCAAGATACATAGATCTAGTCGCAATGACATTCACCATAGTAAGTCAAATTGATAGATAGCTATAAGCACTCAGCTTAAATTTTGGCATGCTTAAGATCAGCTAAGTAACCGAGATCTTTAGTTCTCCACTAAAGTCAGTTAGGAGAAAACATCTTGGTATGATCTATCAATACACCATCTTCAATGTACCAGTGTAGACAAGCAGCCGAAACAAGTCACTTCTTATCTAAACTGCAGCTTAAACCGACAACGTATCCTAATGTTGTCTCAGCTGTGATAACTGTTTATATCTTTATAGTTCAACCAATTGTGTAGTCTTTTGTGATCTACAATCCACTACACAATCTAACTCTTATACAAGTAAAGGATTTAACATGTGCAAATAAATTAAATCAAACAAGAAAATGAATATTGAAAGGAAAACACATTGTATACAAGTAAAAAAGGTTGCTTCTAGTATACAAAATTCCAACAAAATGTTCTTTGAAGATATTTTTTGGTCCCGAGAGTACGTTCAAGTGCAGGGGGGGGTGAATACACCCGAAAACCGATTTCTCAACTTAAAACGCGAACAGTCCTTTTCGGGGAGAGAGTCGATCGAACGAGTTCGGCGGACCCGGATAAGTTGTTCGAATCACGTGGCGAGTGACCGACTCTCCGAGGCACGCTAGCCGACTAGAGTCGGAATTCGGCACCGATCGGATAGAGTTCATTAGTGCGGAAATGTGAGGCCCAAATCAGTTGAGTTAGGAAAACGTTTTTAACAAAATAGTTTCAATATATTAGTGCAGTCGATTAAGCTTGCTGAAACTCAGTTGAATGATTTAAAAGATATTTTCATAATGCACAGTAAATCAATGCAACAATAAAATAAAGAACACAGAACAAAGGCGTTTTTAAAGTGGTTCGGATCCAACAATCCTACGTCCACTGTCCCGAAAGATCGGGGAGGCTATGTATTATATCGAGATAGTCTCGGTCGGTTTGTACCATTGGACAAACACTGGTCTTAAGATTTATACTGAGCAAGTCTCAGTTTACAAGGTATCAAACTAAGTGTTTGAAAAACTCTCCAACAGTGAAGGAGTCCTTTACAATAAGGATCAGTTCGGAAGTGAACTCCTTCGTCTAAGCTATAGATTTAAACGGTTGAGCTTAGGTTAGAGGGATAGGGAACAAGAAAGTGGCTTCTAGAGCGATGAACGGCTAAGTATAAACTTTGGGTTCGTGTTCAGTCACTTGGATACTAGAGGCTGTATGGTTCTTATTCAACTTGGTTCCCTATGAGCAAATATGTAATCATTCGCCGGAGATTGTCTCTTCTAACTTCTTGCGGAAGACTTCAGCGTTTATGAATTACTCTTTGAACGCTCTGAGTTCGTTTGTGTTCTCGTGTATGCTCGTCAGCTTCAATTTGATTTTATCCCTCTATTTATAGAGCATAGATTAGGATAGATCCGTTGGAGACGACGATCCTTTGTCTCTCTCTTTTGGGTAGCTAACGGCTCTTTCGAAGAATGGTAGCAGTGTCATTTCCCTCCATTTCTGGAAAATTGTTGACTTGCAGCTTTAACAGATATAGGACAGGTGGCTGCTTGTCATTGGTCGAGGTTCAGAAAAGTGGTTGAGACAGAACAGACTTCAAGGAGATCTGAAGCTGACTTCTCTCTTCCTCGTATTGACTCTGCTGATTTGACCTTTAGAGAATCTGACAGTCAGAAGACTGTCTGGCCGTTGCTGAGTCTGATCTCTGATTCAGTAGCATGCTCCTCCTGAGTCGGCTCTACTAAAGATCAGCTCTGAGTTCAGTGAACTACTCCTGCTAAGTTCAGTTCCACTGACTCCTTTCAGTATACTGCTCCTGCTGAGTCCAGCACTACTGAGTCTTCTACTTCTAGTGCTGAGGTAGGTAATCAACTGAGCGCCTGAACCAGATGCAGAATGTCTACTGAGTCTGAAACCTTAGAGACAGAACAGAACAAGTTACAACTGAATGGTTCATCAATCAAGATAGGGTTTTGGGATCTTCAAATCTTCAGTAAGTTTTCAGAGCACAGGGCCACTGAGTTAGTTCTCAACTGATAAGACTGAATCATCTCCCAACTTTTTGTGCTTTTGTCGGGGACTGAATCATCACCCAACATTTTCCCCCTATTTGATGATGTCAAAACCTAACACTATGACTTATCAGAAACAGAGCTCCTTACAAATGTTACAAGTAGAATCTGTGGAGTTGTTCTTCAAGCCTAGACTACTGAGGGAATCAGGGCAGAAATGACAAAACCTATACAGAATCTAATCAGCATTTTCCCCCTGTCTAACAACATTTTCCCCCAAATACTAAGCAATCTATCAGAATCTAGCTAAGCAAAAACTGACAATATATAATAACATTGAGTGTTTGAGTCAGTAATCACTTCAGTGATTCTGAGTGTTAAGCATAAACAGACAAGGCTATTTAGACAATAAGGAATTGTCAGAGCCAATAACAGAGATGTTTTATAGATATTGAAGAAATTCAGTACAGTTACATCATCTTCTACACTAAGAAGAGCAAAAGAAGATACAAAGAAATACAGAAGCAAGATAATCATCTGAACAGCTTAATCCTGTCTTTGAAGTCCTTTGATTGGGTTTCAGGAAGAGGCAGTCCATACATCCGGTAAGTGACCTTCCTCAGCTTCAGTATCTCAGCGAAGTCAGCTGGATCTTCTTCATCTAAGAACTTGGCTTCAGCATCAACATTCACTTCTTTCTCAATTACTCCATAATGAACAAAGTCGTCTAGTCTCAGTGGGGGTGGCAAGATTCTGGGAGCAGGTACTCTGACATCTACTTTGTCTTTGACAGTCTTCTGAAGTCTGGCGTACATCTGTAAGTCTGCTCTCATGACCCATTCAGCAAAGGCTACTGATTTGTGCTTTTCAGCCCAGAACCTCCAGAAATAATTTCACTTGATAAATTCAGCTTTCAGCGACTCCCACCTCTGAGTTACTTCCCACGGCATCCACTCATCAACTCTTGGCCATCTATGAATCTTGAGATCAGTAGGCTTCTTGAACTTTCTGTATCTGTATGGAATGTCAGCTTTCTCAGGAATCCTATGACTCGCTTCTTGTTCAGCTTTCAGCCTTAAAGCTTCAAGGTCTGCTAGCCTGAGCCATTCTCGAGCTGCTTCAATCTGCCTAGCTTCTTCTCCTCTGTACAAGTACCTCTCCATCTGAGCCCATATTTCTTCCATTTCAAGCTCTTGTTCCTTAGAGGCGACATAGGAGGGCTTGTGAGGCTCTTCTTCTGAGTCAGCAAGTGTGGTAGATTTTTCCTTAGAGGTGCCCTGTTGTCCAGTAGTCTGCTGCTGCTTCTCC
This sequence comes from Lavandula angustifolia, assembly GCA_028984105.1. Classification (NCBI taxonomy): domain Eukaryota; kingdom Viridiplantae; phylum Streptophyta; class Magnoliopsida; order Lamiales; family Lamiaceae; genus Lavandula; species Lavandula angustifolia. Next base: position 10,189,708 of record CM054817.1, read on the forward strand.
TTCTCCTTTTCTTTGTCAGCTTCATCGCTGAGTTTCAGTGTTCGAGGAGGCAGCCTAGGTCCAGTCTTTTTACCTCCAGCTAGAGCCTTTGTCTTGCCTTTAGCAGGCTTCTTCGTGGGCTTGTTCGCAGCTTCAGCTTCAACTATTTCTCTTGCTAACTTTTCGTCAGTAGCTATCTGAGCTTCCTCCTCCGGAGTAATATACCTCCTGGGTCCTTTCTTCTTGGAGGGAGGGGTAGGAAACTTCAGAACCTTCTTGCCTTTCCCGGCAACTGGAGCAGGTAGAGGAGCTTCTTCCTCTTCTGACTCCTCATCAGTGTACTCAACAACCTCTTTGATAATGTCAAAGGGTGTTTGGGTTGCCTGAGTCGCAACTTCCTTGGGTCCTGAGCCGCTTGGGCCAGTCTCAGCAGGCACTACAACTCCTACTGCTGAGATACCCTGGGCCTCGCCAGTCTGAGTAGGTCTAGTGGGGGCAGATGTTTGAGTTTGAGTTGCCCCTGCCACTGACCTTGCTCTCTTTGGTGCTTTCAGTACCAGTTCCTTTGTTGCTTTTCCTTCTCTTATTCCTTCCCCCTTTTTGGCATCACCAAATTTACTCGGGGGGGAACTGATACCTTGCTGTCCAGACTTTTGTAAGCTTCAGCTAGATCATCTAAGGCTTCGTGCAGCTTAGTCAGCTTCTCATGCAGCTCGTTCCTCTCCTCAGTGAGCTGAGCACTGTACTTCTTGTGGGAGGCATCGACTGCTGTCTAGAACTCTTTCACCTGTTTCTCCACTCTCTCTTCGATCGCCTTCTGAATTGTTTGGAGTCTGAGGTCTGCAGCTTGAGAGACAGAGGTGACGGATTCAGTATGTGCTATTTGGGCGGCCTTATAATATTTTAGCAATTGAGCTTGGCCAGCCTGAATCGTCTTCAGCTGTTCCTCAAAGTAAGCCCTCTGGGTGGCTAGCGCTTCAGATAGGATGGTGGAGAAGTCAGGGGCGGGCGAATTTTGGATGGATGTCCTTAGCCCCTGAATCTCTGCGATGTGTACCTGGGTGGTCTGCCTCCACGTCTTGTGGACGACGCGGGCGAGGAGTCAATTCTGAGTCCCTTGACTCCTCAGTGCCCTGGCCACTGACTTTGATCGTCGGCTCTTTAGGTTGGGCGCTACTTCGAAAGCAGACTCTAGAAGGAGCTGGGCGGGTTCAGCTGCCTTCGAAGTACCAGTCGCCGACTGCCCTGGACCAAGGATGCTGAGCGGCGGTTCAGCAGTGGATATTGGAGCATCCTTGTCCAGTTGAGATCCCTCATCAGGCTTTCTCAGGGCCTGAATCACGGAGTGGGTCCTGACCGTCGGGGTCAGACCCATCTGAGGGAGCAGATGCTGAGACTGGTTGTATGTCGTTCAGCATTGCGAGCATTGTTGCCCTCAGATCTCCAAGGGTTCCGAGGTCAGATGGCTCTGAGTAGCCAATCTTCCCCCTGATTATCAGTTCCTCTTCATGAAGTTGTTCGCAGGAGTGGTGGATGATAAGTCGTTTCAGGTTGTGCCACTCTTGGAATCGGATCAGCATGTGGAGCCTCGCCTGCCTTGCAAGTAATACAAGATCGTTGTGGGAGGCTATCTCTAGAATCAGTTCAGATATCTCTCGGGAGGCTCGTGATTTGAGAGCTGAGGCCTCCATCCCGATCGATTCTGATTCTGAGGTTGTCTCCGAGTCTTCTACCTCTATCGGAGACGGTTGTTTCTCAGCAGATAGAATACTGCTGAGTTGTGGAACATCCAAGGGGCTTTCCATAGTTTGGAAATCTTCAGCTTGGACCCCTTGGTCCACGGTTTCACCACGCTCAGCGGAGACTGCCTTCTCCACTGATGGTGTTTTCTCGGACGACTCAGGTTCATCCCTCAGTTGCAGAGGAGGCTCAGCATCAACTGCCTCAGGCACGACCTCACTGACTTTCTTCAGCTTCTTGGTCGGCATCTTAGGAGTAGATTTGGGAGGGGACCTCTTCTTGGTTGGTGTGGAGGTCTTCTGAGTCCTGATCTTGGGATCAGCGGGCCCTGAATCGATTTGTTGAAGGGCGGCGCCGCCTGTTCGGAATCGAGACCTTCTTCACATTGAAATACTGCTTGTCAGCGAAGGTAATGTTGTCCGATCCGTAGAAGTCTTCGATCATTACGGAAAGCTTCAGACCATACAGAAGCTTCCCTTTGACGCTCAGCCGTCTGGTTGTCTTGTCGAACTTGGCTGACTGCGTCATGAATTCTTTAAGGAAGAATTCCATCCAATTGATCTTTGCTCTGTCATGTATGGCCATCAATGGATCTTGGGCCTAGATACCTGATTGAAGGAGCCGGCCTGACTCGTTAGCAACTGAGTCACGACGTAGGCCAAGGCTCTATATTGTGGGAGCATGGCATTCTTAGGAAATGCGGCTCTGAAGGTTGTCGGCTTCCCACAAAATTTTGACAGGTATTCATCCATAAGATCGTCCTTGTATGCAACAGTAGCGAATCCTTCGTTGGGTAGATTGAAGCTTCTCTGGAGAGCTTCGCAGATGGACATCTGCTTGACCTCAATAGTAGTACGCGAGGGGTTGCCTACTGAATGAACAACAAAGCGGCCTCGGATGTCCCCATCTACTGAGTCTGAGTTCAGGTAGACCTCAGCAACTTGGCGCGGAAGGAAGAACGTCGGCTTCCTCGTCAGGAAACCTTCAAGCCCGGTCTCCTGAAGGGCGTAGAAGATCTCCTCCATGTAATCCAGGTCACACGCGTCAAACTCCATAACTGGTTCGCACCAGACCCGATCCTTTTCAAGGATCTCTTGCATATCAGCCGGAGCATACACAACGTTTCCTATCATTTTCGTAATCTGAAAACACAGTATATATATCAATATCCAATAAAATACAAGAAAAATAAACGTATATGGTACTGAATGATCATTGAAAGTTACCAAAGAATTTCCTGAGTAGTTTTAAAAGATAAGTTTTGGTTGCAGAGTTGGAGATATCTCAGAAAATCTAGGGTTCGTAGAATATGTAGTTTAGAAATGGCGGTTTCAAACATTTGAACATGTATATATATCTTAAGGAAGATAAACAGTTAAATATCAATGGTTCAGTTTGAATGTGTTTTTTGAGATGGACGGCTAGGATTAAGTTTTATAACATAGGCAATGATCAGATTAGCCGCCTAAATCAAAATATAGTTGTATATAGCCCAAGAAGTAACTTGATACGACATGCATTTAATGCGTTGCAGAGTTCAGCATGCTTTTACATAGAATGTCGTCTATTAAATGTAAACCGTTAATATTAAATAACATTTTCTAAGGCATTGAATACAATGTTGAATCTGATTCATAAATGCATAGAACTGTTCTATTAGCTCCGAGTAGAGATACGCAAACATGTCGTTGAACATCGTAGTCGGTTGATACCTCGTGTAGATGGTTGCTTGAGTCCATACGTACGATTTTACTCGATGCGAGAGTGAACATTCCCCCTTACTGAATGCTCCTCTCTTGAATCCACTTACTGACTGGAGTCAGTAGGGTCCAGCAGACCTAGCTCTACTGAAAGTTCTCTGAATCTCGCTTCAGCTGGAGGCTTGGTCAGTATATCAGCCCTTTGATGGTCACTATGGATCTTTTCCATCCTGATATACTTCTTTTCGACGTGGTCACGAATGAAGTGATGTCTGATGTCCACGTGCTTGCATCTCGTATGAAGTACGGGATTCTGAGTGATTGCAAAGGTACTGGTACTATCGCAGAAGATCGGCACTTCATTCTGAATGACGTCATAGTCGCGTAGCTGCTGTCTCAGCCAAAGGATTTGGGCGCAGCAACTTCCGGCATCCATGTATTCAGCTTCAGTAATTGACGTAGCTACTGAGTGTTGTTTCTTTGAAAACCATGAGATCAGCTTACTGTCAAGGAACTGACACGTTCCAGAAGTTGACTTTCGATAAATTCTACATCCTGCATAGTCAGCATCAAAATAACCAGTTAGTTCAATATTATCATCAGCTGGATACCATAAACCCATGTCAGGTGTTCCTCTGAGATAGCGCAGAATCTTATTTGCTGAGTCCATGTGACTTTGCTTTGGATTCGGCTAAAATCGAGCGCAGACACCTACAACATAAGTTATGTCAGGACGAGTAGCTGTTAAGTATAATAAAGAACCAATTATAGCACGAAATTCAGTTTGGTCTACTGATACTCCCTCTTTATCAAGATCAATTTTCATGTTCGTGTTCATCGGGATCTTGATTGGTTTGCCGGATGTGCAACCGAATTTCTTGATGAGGTCTCGAGTGTATTTGCCTTGAAAGCCGAGGAAATAGTTCATTTCTCCCTTCTCAGATTGTTTGACTTGAAAGCTGAGGAAATAGTTCATTTCTCCCATCATAAACATCTCGAACTAATCCTTCATCATTTTCTCAAATTGCTGACACATGATGACGTTCTTCGAACCGAAGATGATGTCATCTACGTAGATCTGCACAAGTAAAATATCGTCTTCCAATCGAATGCTGAATAATGTGCGGTCTACTGTACCTTTCTGAAAACCTTTCTGAAGAAGAAACTCAGACATGGTATCGTACCAAGCCCTGGGTGCTTGTTTTAACCCATACAGAGCCTTTTTGAGTCTATAAACCTGATATCCCTGCTGAAATCCGGAAGGTTGTTCTACATAGACTTCTTCTTTCAGTACGCCGTTCAGGAAAGCAGACTTCACATCCATTTGATAGACTCTGAATCTTTGATGTGTTGCGTAGGCTAGGAATAGTCTGATTGCCTCCAATCTTGCAACTGGAGCGAACGTTTCGTCGAAATCTATTCCTTCAGCTTGACAGTAGCCTTTTGCCACGAGACTTACTTTGTTCCTTACTATGACGTTGTTTTCATCTCGCTTGTTCTTGAAGACCCATTTGGTTCCGATCACATGTTGATGTCGGGGTCTGTTAACAAGCTCCCAAACTTCATTTCTCGTGAACTGATTCATCTCCTCCTGCATGGCTATGATCCAATCAGTATCTTTAAGTGCATCCTCAATTGACTGAGGTTCTTCAGAATACAAGATGGAGGAATATAAGGCTCTTTCTACCTGACAGAATCTGGATCTTGTCTTTACGCTTGCTGAAGGATCTCCAATAATCAAATCAGAAGTGTGAGCATCTAGCCACGATCTACGATGTTTCAACTCTTAATCTGAAATTTGTTCAACACAGATAGTAGGTGAGTTAGGCATTTCAGTTGTACTATTCTGAGATTGAAGCAATTCAGTTACAAGAGTAGGATCTACTGAGTCACCAGGTTTAGGGGCATTTAGCTCAGGAACAACATTAGTTCCCCCTGAATTATTATCCTCAGTAGAGGTCTCAGTTACCACTTGGGTTTCTTCATCGACCTGAGTTACCTGGGATTAACTCTGTTCAGTAGAGTCAATATGTTCAGCTACTTCTGCTGCTGGCTACGATTCAGTAGACTTATCTTCAGTTTCTTCATCTGAATCATCATCCCAACATAGCTGGATCTTTTCAACTTTGTCTTTTAAGCTCAGATCCTGTAGTTGCTTACTGATGTCTTCAGATTCAGATTTAGAGTTTTTGCTCCTGTCTTCAGTAGCAAACTTATTAAAGACAACATGAGGGCTTTCCTCCACGCAAAGGGTCCGATAGTTAAAGACTCTGAAAGCTTTGCTGACCCGTGAGTATCCTAAGAACACTCCCTGATCTGACTTGCTATCAAAAGTCTTCAGCTGATCTTTCCCGTTATTGTGGATAAAGCACGAACACCCAAAAATATGGAAATAAGATAAAGAAGGCTTCCTGTCGTTCCATAGTTCATATGGTGTCTTCTTATGCTGCTTTGTCAGTAGAGATCTATTCTGAGTATAACATGCAGTATCAGTAGCTTCTGCCCAGAATTTGGTTGGGAGTCCTGAGTCTACGAGCAGGGTTCTTGCTGCTTCTTTGAGTGTTCGATTCTTCCTCTCAGCAACCCCATTTTGTTGAGGTGTGCGTGCGGCAGACGTCTCATGCTCTATGCCTTTTGCTTTGCAGAGCTCCGCCACCATAAAATTCAGGAACTCAGTTCCTCTATCTGAACATATCTTGATGATCTTGGTGTTCTTCTCGACACTGAGCCTTTTCAGAAGCGTCGGTAACTCTGTTTTGACGTCAGACTTGTTGGCAATAAATATGACCCATGTATAGCGTGAGTAGTCGTCAATGATCACTAATGCATACTTCTTGCCTCTGATCGTCACTGGAGAGACTGGACCGAACAAATCCATATGTAGCAGCTGAAGGATTCCATCAGTGGAAGGAGATGGAATAGGCGGATTTTGATTCCTTGTTTGCTTTCCCTTCAGACATGCTTCACACTAAGTGTATTTGCTGAATACTTCATTCGGCAATCCTCTTGCTAGAGTGTTTCTAGCTAATTTGTTGAGCATCTTGAAGTTGAGATGGTTGAGTCTTCTGTGCCAGAGCCATCCCATTCTGTTGTCATTCTTCCCTAACAATCAAGCTTCAGGTTCAGCTGAGTTCCAGTCAGCTACATAGATATTCTTTTTACGCGAACCTGACAACACTGTTTTCCCTGTAGATTTATCAATGACATCACAGAAACCAGCGTCAAAAATCACTCTATTCGAGTTATCACAAAATTGACTAACAGAGAGAAGATTTTGCTGAAGTCCTTCAACATATGATACTCTTGGAACTGTTGTTGTTCCAATGATGAGTGTTCCATAGCCTCTGGTATAGCCTTTTGCATTGTCTCCAAACTCGATTCGGGGTCCTTCTTCAGTAGTATAATTCTTCAGTAGGTCCTTTCGGTACGTCATGTGTCTTGAGCAACCGCTGTCCACATACCAAGGGTCCTTGTGCACCTGCAAAACAGAATTATATTTAGGTACCCTTTATTTTTGATTTTGGGTGCTTAGATGTTAGTTTTGGAAACCCAAATCTGTCTTACGACCCTGGTGGTCTCAGACAGTCTCTTTCCACTCTTGTCAACATATTTTACCACTGGACTGGTCGAAGCTGACTTTTGAGGCTTTTCAGGTTCAGGAGTCCTGATCTTCTGAGTGGGTGGACTACTGACCTTTGCCTTCTGTACGGCTTTCTTCTTCTTCTTCTGACTTTTAGGTCCTCTCCTGACTATAGGATCATAGTAATATGACCTATACTGAGCTGGATGTGTCAGCTGAGGAGGTCCATACTGATCACCCCATTTTGCTTTGCTAGTTCCCCCTTGACTGAACTGGGTGATCTGGTGCTGATCTTCTTGTCAAAGTGCTGATAACTAGGATGAGGTGCCTTCATCTTCTATTTGTTCTTGGCTAGGGGGTTTAGTATCTCTGTATTGATGGTCTCCCCTTGAACAAATCTATCAGCTAGCCGGTTTTCTGAGCGTACGGGGGCAGATAAGGAGGCCCCATGGCTGAATCCAAGTCCCTCCTTACAATGCTGGGCTTGTTGCTTGCTAGCATAGCTTCAATTTTCTTTTCAACGCCTATGTAACGGTCTGTCATCAGGTTCCTCCAGACATCGTCGCTCTTCTTCAGCAATTCATGCTCGGTCTGAAGTCCTGACAACTCTTGCTTCAGTAGACTCAGTTCAGTATCTTTCTGAGTCAAGTCTTTGGTCAGTACTGAGATCTGATCTTCTTGATGCTGAGACTTGGCCATCAGAGAGTTTATCTCCTCCCTGAGTCTCAACACAAGTCCTTCTGACTCAGTAACAACCTGACTCTCATGAGAAAGTCTCTGATTCTCCTCTTTCAGGGTATCCAACTCCTGAAGAGTCTTACTGAGCTGCAGACTCATCTGAATCTGCTCGTCGAGTAGTTCTTATTATGCAATCGCGACGTCCAGATTCTCATCTGCACCTGAAATAGTGTCGTGTGTGCAGTGTGAAGAGGAATTAAATGGTGTGTGAGAGTTTACCTCATCCTCTTCTCCTGCCATGAGACATTTTTCAGCGTCTTCTTCAGCTTCAAGCTCTATGGCCATGAATGTTGCTTCATCATCTGATGAATCCATGAAGGAATCGACTTCATCTAAATCGTCTGAGAGTTCACCAGCAATATATGCTTGTCGCTTCTTGATGAACTTCTCCCTTCTTGCTTTGTGTGGTGCTCTTTCAGCAGTTCTGAGCTCAGGACAGTCATACTGATAGTGTCATACTGATAGTGTCCTGGCTTCTTGCTGTTATAGAAGGTTGTGACTCTTTCTTCTTTGCTTTCACTGTCTTTCGACTGAGCTGAATCATCTTGTTTACTGCATTCAGAAGTATGTGAGTCAGGAGTGCGCTTAGGTGTACATTCAGTCTTACCCTTAGAGTCTCTGACGACTCTTGAGAGCATTCTGCGCCTCTCCTTTTCCTTCTGATACTTCACGGCAAGCAGTGCGTACTTCTTGGCTAGATTTACTTCTTGTATGTCAGTGAGTGAAGGTTCAGCCTTGCTAGACACCGGACCTGCTGTGCTGACTGATGCTTTAAAGGCATGGTCAACTTGGGTGTCAGCTTCAGCTCGCTGCTTCCTTTGAGGTAACCCGAACTCGAACTCCTCCGCTTTAATTTCTAAAAAGATATTGTCAGAAGTAACAATATCTAAATCAGAATGACGCAATAAAGTAGCAAAGGGAGTCCAGTGACCATTTGGCAGTGCCCTCAAAATCTTGAGATTCATCTCTCGGTTGGAGAATGTCTTTCCCAGCCTGTTGATAGAGTTCATCATATCCGTAAATCTGACGTTAAGATCTTCAATGGTGTCACCAGGCATGAGAGACAATCTTTCCAGCTTCTGAAGTTCCAGTGCGAGTTTATTCGCTTTGATCTTCTGAGTCCCCCGACTCAGCAGCGCTAGAGCATCCCAGAGTTCTTTTGCGGATTTTCAGTCCTGAACTCTTCCGAGATAAGAATCGCTCAGAGTGGTCAGTATGGCGTTTCTGGCGACGCGGTCTAAGTTGTGAAGTTTCTTCTCCTCAGGGGTGAAGAGACTTCTGTCTTTGGGGATCTTCTTCCCGGTCACCATACCTCCTCCTTGTGCTGGATCCTGAGCTACGACGCTATCGACCATTGGAAAGATAGGTCCGTCCTCCAGAACCTCTGTCATGCTATCGTGGAGGGAGGTCAGATGTGCCTCCATTCTAACCCGTCATACCCCATAGTTCTCTACTGAGAACTTGGGTACCATCCTGATTCCTGACATATCAGACATGATAGATAATGATATGAATGAAGAATGATATGCAGTGAAAACGTTTTTTCGGATCCATTCAAGTAGACCAGTTTCAGCATAACAAGAGTCTTAAAGAACTCCTGCTCTGATACCAATTGTTGGTCCCGAGAGTACGTACAGGTGTAGAGGGGGGGGGTGAATACACCTGAAAGTATGGTTGCAGTGTCCTTTCCCTCCATTTCTGGAAAGTTGTTAACTTGCAGCTTTAACAGATATAGGACAAGTGGATGCTTGTCATTGGTCGAGGTTCAGGAAAGTAGGTGAGACAGAACAGACTTCAAGGAGATCTGAAACTGACTTCTCTCTTCCTCGTATTGACTCTGCTGATTTGACTTTTAGAGAATCTGACAGTCAGAAGACTGTCTGACCGTTGCTGAGTCTGGTCTCTGATTCAGTAGCATGCTCCTGCTGAGTCGGCTCTACTGAAGATCAGTTCTGAGTTCAGTGAACTACTCCTGCTGAGTTCAGTTCCACTGACTCCTTTCAGTATACTGCTCCTGCTGAGTCCAGCACTATTGAGTCTTCTACTTCTGGTGCTGAGGTAGGTAATCAACTGAGCGCCTGAACCAGATGCAGAGTGTCTACTGAGTCTGAAACCTCAGAGACAGAACAGAACTAGTTACAACTGAATGGTTCATCAATCAAGATAGGGTTTTGGGATCTTCAAATCTTCAGTAAGTTTTCAGAGCACAGGGCTACTGAGTTAGTTCTCAACTGATAAGACTGAATCATCTCCCAACTTTTTGTGCTTTTGCCGGGGACTGAATCATCACCCAACAATATTGATTACCAAGAGCCTAGAAGTTATCAAGAAGCTGTAACTTGTGCAGACAGAGAGTTGTGGATACTAGCTATGAAGGAGGAAATTGAGTCACTGGAGAAGAATGAGACTTGGAGCCTTGTGGATAGACCTAATCTTTGAAACTTGTAAGTTTCAAATGGATTTTCAAAAGTAGAGTAGAAGTTCTTTGAGAAAGAGAAGGCCCGGTTGAAAGTAAGGCTGGTTGCAAGAGGTTTAACTTAAAGGATGGGCATTTATTTCAATTAGGTATTTTCTCCAATTGTGAAATATTATTGTATAAGGATTCTTCTAGCTATAGTAGTTCGAAATGACTTAGAATTACAACAACTTGATGTAAAAACTATTTTTCTACATGGGGACATAGAAGAGACTATCTATATGGATCAACCCTAGGGATTTGTTCTTCCAGAGAATAGGGAGAAAGTCTTCTTGTTGAAGAAATCAATATATGGATTGAAACATAGACCTAGACAATGGAACAAGAAATTTGAGGAGCGGATGTTTAGGATAGGCTACACAACATCTAAGTATGATAGGTGTGCTTATCTGAAGATGGTTGAAAATTCAGTATTGGTATATCTTCTACTGTATGTAGATGATATACTTATTGCTAGTAAGAGCAAGACTGAGATCTAGAAGCTGAAACAAGACCTAAAGTCTAAGTTTGATACAAAGGACTTATGTGAGGCTAAGAGGATTCTTGGAATGAATATTGTGCGGATAAGGGAGACTGGACAATTATGGCTAACTCAATCTGAATATATACATCAAGTGGTCAGAAGATTCAATGTGAGTAAGTTAAAAATTGTGTCCATTCCCTTAGCACAACACTATAAACTATCTGAAGATCAGAAGCTCGGGACAACCGAAGATAAATAGATGATGCAGAAGGTGCATTATGCAAATGTTGTAGGCAGCATCATGTATATCATGGTGTGTACAAGGCCTGACCTTGCACACTCAATAAGTGTTGTAAGGAGATTTATGGCTAATCCTGGTAAGTATTATTAGGAAGCTCTCCAACATATTCTTAGATACATGAGGGGAAGTTCTGATTTAGAAATTAAGTTTGAGAAAGTAAAGAAGGCAGGAGTGTTAGAACCTTTACTAGGATATATTGACTCTAATTATGCAGCTAATGTGGATACAAGGAGGTCCCAATCTAGTTATATATTTTTTTGTTTGGGTTGACAGTGAGTTGAAAATCATCATTATAATATGTTGTGGCTCTTTCAACTACGGAGGCCGAGTACATGGCCTTAACAGAGGTTGTTAAGGAAGCTATGTGGTTAAGAGGGATTCTTGAAGAGTTTGTTGTATATCAGAAATCAGTTCTCTTAAAGTTTGATAATCAAAGTGCACTACATCTTGTGAAGCATCAAGTCTTTCACGAGAGGTAAAAGCATATTCATGGGAGGCTACATTTTGTGAGAGATATTAAGAATCAAGGAATTGTTGAAGTGGTGAAGGTTCTACCCAAGAAAATGGAGCTGATATGCTAACTGGAGCATTGTCTTTGCCCTCTAGTGGGGCTGAATTCACGGAAAGTTGAGTTGTAAAGCTATGAGTTGAGTTGCTGCAGTCAATGTGGAGAATTGTTATAAGCGTGACTGCACAATTGGTTTAAATTGATCAAGGTGTGCTAATTTAGGGACTAGTATACAATTATCTTCAATTATCTTTTAGTGGGTAGTTAAGAGGCAGTTATGATCCTAGATCATGGGTCCAGATCTCCTATTTTTTATGAAGATCGACAGTGGAGATTGAAGCTAGGTTTAATTGATAAGATTCTTTCTCTTGTTGTATAACGTAAGATTTTTCAAATTGCAGAAAAACATAGAAAGAGAGATTAGAAGGGAAAAACAGAGAGTTAGGGAGATAATGTTGGGATTTTTTATACTGGAAGTAAATTTTATGCTTGTATACAATGTGTTTCTCCTTCCCACTGCTTTATTCTCCTTTTTGATATATATATTTGCACATGTAATCGTTTATCGTGGATGAAAGTTAGATTGTGTAGTGTGTTGTAGATCACAGAAGACTACACAATTGGTTGAACTAACAGGACATAAATAATTATCACAACTCAGATAATTTTAGGATAAGTTGTCAGTGTAAGTTGCAGTTTAGATAAGAAGTGTCTTGTCTTGGCTGCTTGTCTATACTGGTACACTGAAGGTGGTGTATTGACGGATCACAGTGAGATATGTTCTTCTTACTGACCTAAGTGGAGAACCATTAGTGGAGAACCTAGATCTCGGTGACTTAGCTGATCTTAAGCTTGATAAGAGTTAGCTGAGTGCATTTGGCTAGCTATCACTTTGACCTACTATGGTGAACGTCATCTCGACGGGATCTACATATCTTGGGTGTTAGTAGTCATTTATGGCTCAGGTTGGTTGTTTGTATCTTGCAACTGTATCCTTGTAAAATGGGTTGATAATATCCCTAAGGAACTTATAAAGATTAGCACACTAACCCCGATCAGTTGATTAAGTTCAGGTGTGTTAACAAGGTCGAGTGGTACTACTCGGGAATATAAGAAGATGTTAATTAATTTAACCTGTCAGTGGACTTAATTAATTAACGGATATTTTTTATCTTAAATACGGGAATCGACTAAGTCTAAAATACAATATGGATTCTCTAGTGGAATAAATATATGTTTATTAATTGATTTTGCTCTAGACTTAACATAGATGATTAATTGATTTGAGGTCCAGCTTTCTTTCTTATATTGGATCTCTGGTTAACCCAATGAGATTCCTAGTTATTTATTGTATCTCAGAAACCATTATAAATAGATTAACATATTTTGCATTATTTAATAATATTATTTATCTAGAATTAATTAGTTGGGTCAACTAATTGATAAATAAAGTAGCCCAGAAGATTAATTTATTATATTATCGGCTAATTAATGTTGAAGCTCATTGTAAGTATAGTTAAATTAATGAGCACAAATATTAATATAATATATGGTTTTGACCATATATATATATATATATATATATATATATATATATATATATATATATATATATATATATATATATTAGTATTCTGTTCATAATCTCTACATACAATACACACGCAAAATGCGCGAGTAAGAGAGAGAGAGAGATGATATTTATCTTTCTTCAGTTCTGTGACCACACGTAGGAAGAAAAAGGTCGGGACACAGATCAGAAGATCTAGACGGGAGCAACAGTCAGAGCTACTACAACATACAAAGGAGGCAGGTACAATTTCGATCCTTCAGAGAATAGATAGATTCATCTCCTGTTGTAATCATCTTCTTGTCTTGGTTCTTGCTCATAGTGAAGATCGTTGGCTCACCCTCCGTGCAGTAGGCATTTAACCACAGCAAGTAAAATCTTGTGTGTTCTTTCTTGTTTTTCTTGTTATTAAATTTTCTCCACAAATTTGAGTGTTGAAAGATCTTGTGAGTGTTCGATAAAACTACTAAGTAAAACACAATTGCTTAACATCGAAGAGGAGGCTTTTTAAACTAAGGCGAGTGGCTTCCAAGAAAGATGTTGAACGAGCTTTCAAGGTGCTCCAAGCTCGATGGGAAAAGGGTCAGCTCGATCTTGGTACAAAAAAAAAATCTAAAATATATCATGTTATACCTTGCATAATTTAACACAGTATGATTGTTGCGAATGAGGTAGATATGTTGCAACATTTTCCATTGATGAAGATGATGAACCTACAGAATTCGTCAAAAGTTCAAATGCTGAATTTTGAGAATTTCTCAGAAGAAATTCCAAGTTTCAAAACAACGATATACATCACGCGCTTCGACATGACTTGATTGAGCATATCTAGACACACTACAACAATAATTTAATCGATTAATATTTTCATGTAATATCGAAACCGCAAAAACCTCCGTATTCTCTATAGAAACTTTCGGCATCATCCAGAGTATCAAATTTCCGTCCAACATAGGGTTTCAATTCAGCCGCACAATCAGGAATGAAAATGGAATCATCAGATTCAAGAGACACATTTGACTGTAACGATTCAGCCATTGAACAGACTGCATGCATGAATGTTAAACCGTATCAGCATAAACACTCAAAAACATATGCATGAAAATTGTTTTTGCGTAGAAAATGAAATTGAATAGTGGAATCACACTAAACTCAAAAATCTAGATGATTCCATTGAACAACACTACATTTTTAAGATTAGTGGATGCAACTTAGTGGAACAACAATAATCTCAAAAATCTAGTGGATGCAACTGATTCAACACGAATATTGGAACAATAGTAATCTCAAAAATCATAATATTTCCAGAACAGAACAACATGACTGAATCTATCCATAAATCTCAAAAATCCATCAGAAACCCTAATCCAAAAAAAATCTTTATATACAAAATAAATCCAGAAATCGCAAAAAAACCGCATAAAATGAAAACGAGCATAAACAAGTGGAACACAAAAAATCAATCCACTAATCTCGAACAACAATATTTTCAAAACCAGAACGAATTCTTACCTTAGATGCAAATTGGTAAAACGAGAAAAATAAGCTGAAATTAATCTTCGAAATCGGCAGAAATCGGCATAAATCAGCTTTCGAAATACACTGGCAAAACGAGTTGAAATCAGGCAACAAACATACGAGAACGGAACCCAGGACTGATAATCGACTTCTTACTCCCACATTAACGATTTCAAGGGCGTATGTTACTTTGTGAGTTTGCTGCTGGGTTTCTTTTGCCCCTTTGAAATCGAGAAAGAAAAGAAGGGGAAAAGAAATGTTGGAAGATTACATTTTGCCCTTAATGAGAAGATTTTTTCCTTTTTGATTTAATTTTAAATGACTTTTTGTGAATAAAGGATAGCCTTAGATTTGCGAAATGGAGGACCGAGATCGGTTCTCGTATCTCTTTTGAGATTAGGATCTCATTTGATTTATTTCCTATATATATATATATATATATGAAATGGATCAAATAAGAACTAATGAAGTTTGTGAGAATTAAGAACCAATCTCATCCTTCCATTTTTTTTAATCAATGGATATCATTTTCTAGATATTTATTGTAGTTATTTAATTTCAGTAACTACTAAAAGGTTATGATTATAATTTTATTTATTGGATTCAATAAATAATGAGTTATTTATGGGTCACGTAATATTTTATGGTAACTTATTTAATGTTTAAATTCTGCAATAATTATAATTATTTTTCCTATTTAGTGTTTTAATTATTTTTGTTATAGTTCTTAGTATTAATTATAAATTCTTAGTATATTTATTATTCATAATCTATTTTTAATATATTTATTCGTGAATCTTTTTTTATGTTGTAGAGGTGATTAAATGTGTTTATTTAATTTTTGTATTAATTGTTTTTGAATATGCACACAATCATTAATTGTATTATATATATATATATATATATATATATATATATATATATATATAGATAGATAGATAGATAGATAGATAGATATTAATTTTTAATTGTATAAGGGCAAATATGTTCAAAAAAATATGGGTAAAATTGAAACATTCCATTTGTGAAAACATTAATTTCAATCATATTAATTTCGAAACATTAATATGGGTAAAATTGAAACATTAATTTGTGAAACATTCCATTTGTGAAAAGTTTTCTAAAATCGCCATCTCAACTACTCAATCATATTAATTTCGAAACCCTAATGTTATTATCACTTATTTAATGTGTATGCATATGTATGCATTGTTCATGTGATGCATATGTATGCATTGTTCGATGCATACTTATTCATAATGTGATGCATATTCCCGTAAATCAATCTAATAGCTTGAAAAAGGTCCATCGACACAAATATTACTTTGATGCATATATATGCATTATTAATGCATAAGTATTCCTAACTTATGCATTTGAATAACAATTCTGAATAATAATAATAATAATAATAATAATAATAATAATAATAATAATAATAATAATAATAATAATAATAATAATAATAATAATAATAATAATAATAATAATAATAATAATAATAATAATAATAATAATAATCTACTTAAATTATACAATTAAACCAGCATTTGAGATCTAAATATCTATGAAAAAAATGAATGATAAATATTTAATTTTTTTAATGTGATATATAAAATGCAATTTTTTATGCATTATAAGAAAATATTTGAACTAATTGTATTATGGATATGAATAGATGCACTGATTCACTTAATTTAATGCATTTCTATAATAATTCATATCGTAATATTTACTTTAATTTCTATGAATTTTTATTAAATTTTTATGAATTATGATTAAATTTCTATGTGTTGGTCCCGTGAGTGAGTTCAGGTGTAGAGGGGGGGGGTTAATACACCTGAATCCAAATTTCTCAACTTTCGAACACGAACAGTCCTATTCAGGAAGGTGCCGTACTGAAATAGTTCAGCAGACCACACAACTGTTCTGAATCGTGTTAAAGGCTAAAAGAGTACTGACTCAGCTGAGATCTGCTAACTGACTAGGTCAGAATTCAGTATCGATCAGTGAGAGTTCAGTGTGCGGAATTGTGTAGGCCCAAATCAGTTTTAATGAGGAAAACGTTTTATGCACGTCTCAGTTCAGTAGATAAGAAGTTCAGAATACTGAGACAGTTAAATCGATTTTAAATATGATGTTCAGAATGCACAGTAAAACCAATGAAACAATAAGTAAACGACACAGATATTTTTAAAGTGGTTCGGATATCAACAATCCTACGTCCACTGTCCCGATAGATCAGGAGGCTATTTATTATACTCGAGTTAGTCTCGGTCGGCTTACTACTTGGACAAAGCCGTGGCTTGGGGATTATACTGAGCAAGTCCCAGTTTATAATTCTATCAAACTTTAAGTGTTTGACAAACTTCTCCAACAATGAAGGAGTCCTTATAAAATAAGGATTGGGTTCAAATGTGAACTCCTTCGTCTAAGCTATAGATAAGAACGGTTGAGCTTAGGGTTAGAGGGATAAGGAACGAGAATGTAGCTATCTAGAGCGACGAACAGCTGAGGGTTTAGCTATAGGTTCATGTCAGTCGCTTGGATACTAGAAGCTTATGTCGGTTCAGCTTGGTTCCTTTTGAGCTGGATGTAGTCTTTCGCCGGAGATAACTCGGTTGATTCTTGCGGAAGACTTAGTCGTTAATTTCGCTCGTTTGAATGCTTTGTGCGTTCTAGGCGTCGTGTGTTTGTGTGCTTCAAATCTTGAATGATCCCTCTATTTATAGAGTGGAGAGAAGATTAGATCCGTTGGAGACGATCTTCTTCTTTTTCCCTCTTTTGTGGTAGCAAACGGCTCTTTTGTGTAGTAGGTACAGTGTCCTTTCCCTCCTTTTACGGAAATATGTTGACTGTAGCTTTAGTAGGTGAGACGACACGCGTATGCTTGTCATTTATCGAGGTGGATGTGGTGGTTGAGACAGAACAAACTTCGAGGCAACTGAAGTTGACTTCTCTCTTCCTCGTACTTGACAACACTGATAGCTTATCAAAAGATTCAGACAGTTCGTAAGCCGTCGGCCCGATGCCGAGTCCGATTTTTGTATTCGGTAGATAGTCACCGAGAAGGGTCTATCGAAAATCAGCTACGAGTCCAGTGAACTACTCCTGCCGAGTTCGGTTCAATCGACTCTCTCGATATCGCTCCCGCTGAGTCCAAGTATTCACCGAGTCTTCTACACCGGTGCCGAGGCCGATGAGCTACCGAGCGCCTTGACCGAGAGCGAGTGTCTACCGAGTCCGAAACCTCGGAGACAAATACGAATACAAAGGAATGGTTCACCAATCAGATAGGGTTTTGGGATCTTCAAATCTTCTCAACAGTCAGAGCACGAGGCTACTGAGCGTGATTCAGTATAGAAGATAGAATCATTTCCCACAAGTATGATCATGCTGAGGATTGAATCATCACCCAACAATTTCCCCCTATTTGATGATGCCAAAACCTATCATCTATGCTAACACTAAACAGATAGAAACAAAAACTCCTTACAAATATTACAAGTAGGATCAGTGGAGATGTTCCATCAGTTCTAGACTATAAAGCAAACAGGGTAAACAGAACAATTTCCCCCATTGCAAATAAAACAGGCTAGCAGAATCTATCAAAGCAATCAGCTGACATGTAATAAAGAGAGTGTGAGTCAGCAATCACTTCAGTGATTCTGAGTGTTAAAGCATAAAACAAACAGGCTGTATAGATAACAAGTAGTTGTCAGAGCCAAAAGCAGATTGTATAAATATAAGAGAAATTCAGTACAGATACAATCTTGCTATGCTAAGAGAATGAGCTAAAGATCTAAGGAGGAGGGCCACTGAACTTCTTGATTCTGTCCATGAACTCTTGAGTCTGATCTTCAGGGAGCGGCACTCCATACATCCTGTATGTGATCTTCCTTAGCTTCAGAAATTCTGCAAAATCAGCAGGCTCATCTTCAGCAAGTTCTTTCTTCGCTGTTGCATGCTTCACTTCAGCTTCAATCGTACCAAAGTGTGCTTGAGTCATCCCTGTCTTCTCGGTGGAGGTATGATTTCGGGTCCCCCGAACACTGACTTCTATACCTTCAGATATGGCTTTGTCGAGGTATGGGTAGAGTTCAGGTTCAGTAACGAACATCCATTCCATGTAAGCTTCAATCCTTGTCCTGTTGGACCAGAACCTCCAGAAATAGTTCCTCTTGATGAACTCAATTTTCGCATTTTTCCATCTTTGATTGAGTTGAGCTGGTATCCATTCATCTGTTCTTGGCCATCTTTAAAATTTCGGAGTCAGTGGCTTCCCGAATTTCCTGTATCTGTATGGAATATCAGCTTTAGAAGGCACTCTCAGCCTGGCCTCCTCTTTAGTCCTTTTCATTAGAGCTTCAAGGTCTGCCTTCCAAATTCTGTCTCTGGCAGCCTGAATCCGTCTTGCCTCCTCGCCTGCGTATAGATATATCGTTCATCGGATCAAATATGGCTTCGATTTCATCTCCTTGTGTATCGGTGGCTTGCCGAGGGGCTTCTTCGATTCGGCGGGGTACTAGATCTAGATTTGGACGTACCCACGCCTTTCGGTACTCTTCTTCTTTGCTCCTTTTCCTTTTCTCTGTCCTCTTCATCTATTATGATGAGCTTTCTCGGAGGCGATCTAGCGTTTTCTTTCCTCCTCGGATGGGGCTTTAGTCTTTCCTTTAGCGAGCTTAGACTTTGGCTTGTTAGCTGCTTCGGCCTCTACAATTTCTCTGGCCAGCCTCTCATCCGCAGCAATTTGGGCTTCCTCCTCAGCAGATATGTACCTTAATCGCTTTCTTTGGAGGGGTTGGAATTTTAAGCTTTTGTTTGCCCTTGCCTTCTTGAGCGGTGGTGGAAGAGGAGCCTCTTCTTCTTCGAGTCCTCCACCGCTTTGTTCGGCGTACTCAGCAACCTCCTTAATAATGTCTTTGGGAGTCTGGGTTGCCTGAGTAGTCTGCTGGGGTCCTGAGCCACTTGGGCCGGTTTCAGCTGTGCTCGCAGCCGAAACACCCTGGGCCTTACCCGGAGTTTGAGTCTGAGTTTTCTGAGACTGAGTTTTGCTAATGTCAGCAATAGATTTCTTCTTCTCAGTCCCCTTCTTTCCTTCAGTAGCTTTCCCCTTCAGTAGTCTAGAAGGTTTAGTGGGAGTCAGCTTCTCAGTACTCTTTTTCTTTCCTTCACTTCCTTCACTTTCTTTCTCAGTACCCTTCTTCTTTCCTTCCCCCTTTTTGGCATCATCAAGTACAGCCGGGGTTGGGATGAGTACCTTCTTCTCTAGCTTCTGATAAACAGTGGACAAGTCGTCCAGTCTGTTATGCACTTTCTTCAATGCTAGATGCAGCTCGTTCCTCTCAGATATGAGTGCGTCCTTGTATGTTGTATGAGAGAGAACGGCTTCTGACTTCAGTTCAGCTAGTTTCTCACCGATCTTGTCCTCCACGACCAGTTGAATGAGGTCTAGTCTCTTCTCCGTGGCCTGGGCTTGATCGGTGAATGACTCAGTATGAGCGGACAAGGCGTTCTGAAATTGTTCAAGGAGCTTGGCCTGTCCCTCCTGAATTGTCCTTAGCTGAGTCTGAAACTGCTGTTGCTGCTGGGCCAATGCTTCAGATATGAGAGCAGAGACATCAGAGGTAGCTGATTTAGAGATGCTGGGGTTCAGAGCCCCGAGGCTCGAGTTGGTGGCCAATGCAGACTTCTCCCACACCTTGTGGACTGCCTTCGCCAATTCCCGATTTTTAACTCCTTGTGCAGTTAGAGCTTTGGCAACTGAACGGGATCTCTTGGCAGATGGGCCGGGCGCCGCCTCGTATGTCGACTTGAGCAGAGCCGAGCGAGGCTCTGCCGAGGACGAGACACCCGCCCGAAGGCTTCTCGAGCCCAAGGATACCGAGTGGTGTTGCTTCTTCGGTATGGGTATCCTTGTCCCGTGGATGTCCCTCATCGGGCTTTCCGAGCTCGAATCATCAGGTGGGTCCTCGACCGTCGTGGTCGGACCCATTCGAGGGCGGCGAGCCAGCTGCTTGGCGTCGATCAGCAATGATTGCAAGCATGGCTGCCCTTAGATTCTCCATCGTATTGAGGTTCTCAGGCTCTGAATAGCCTATCTCCTCACGCAATCTCAGTTCTTCCAAGTGTAGGCTGGCGACGGGAGTAGTGTAGAACAAGGCGTTGAAGCCGAGGCCACCTCCGAAAGCGTAGGATCATATGGAGCCTTGCTTGACTTGGCTAGGACGAGCAAATCTGAATGGTCAGCAAGCTCTGGAATGAACTGGATGATCTCTCGGGAAGCTCTAGAGACAATAACTGCTGCTTCCATCCCGAGAGTCTCTTCTGCATATGCGGAATCTGACTCGATATCAACAAAGTCAGTCTCAGGATCAGCAGGTGGTAGACTGCTGAGTGGAGGCACAGAGAGAGGGCTATCCAGACGTTGGACTTCTTCGCTTTGGGCTTCAGTAGCCTCTCCCTGTTCCTCTTGAACTTGTTCCTCAGTGGAGACGGCTTTCTCCACTGACTTGGTCTTCTCAGATGAGGAAGACTCATCTACCAACTGTAGTGGCTGAATAGGAGTTGGTTCAGTAGCCACTTCAGTAGTAGTCTCTGGTTCAGCAGGTGTATCCGGTATGGCCTTCCTCAGTCTCTTGGCTGGTGCCTTAGGTGATTTTGCCGGAGGTGTCCTTTTCTTAGGAGTCGCCTGCTGAGGCTTAGATGGCTGAGCTTCTGCGGCCGGTCCTGAACCAATCTGTTGCAGGGCCGCAGACTTGTTGTGAAAGCGGATTTTCTTCACATTAAAATATTCCTTGTCGTCATATGTGATCTGCTCAGCCTCACAGAAATCCTCGATCATGACTGACAATTTAAGTCCGTAGAGAAGCTTTCCTTTTGTGGTCAGTGTTCGCGTAGCTTTGTCGAACTTGGCTGCCTGAGCCATATATTCGTGAACAAAGAAGTCGGTCCAATTAACTTTCACGCAGTCATAAATCGCCATCATCATATGGATCTTGGGTCGGGAGACCTGATCGAAAGAGCCAGCCTGGCTCGTCAACAGCTGAGTGATGATGTACGCCAGTGCTCTGAACTGCGGTAGCATGGCATTCTTCGGAAATGCTGCTCGGAAGGTTGTGGGCTTGCCACAGAAAACGGAGAGGTATGTGTCGACAGCATCGTCATTGTACCCCAAGGTGCTGACACCTTCAGACGGGAGGTTGAAGCTCTTCTTCAGCGCCTGTTTAATAGACATCTACTTCAGTATCCTCGATGCGTCGTCAATGGTGTTAACAGCGAACCTCGCCAGAATGTCTCCTCCAACTGAGTCGGAGTTCAGATATAGTTCCGCCACTTATCGAGGAAGGAAGAAGGTCGGCTTCCTCGATAGAAACTCCTCAAGTCCGGATTTCCTCAGATATGTGAAGATTTCGTCCATGTACTCGAGCTCACACGCGTCAAACTCCATGACTGGTTCGCACCAGATACGGCCCTTGCTGAGGATTTCCTCTATCTTGTCGGGAGAACTGACAGATAGACCAGCCATAGTACCTGTTACAAGAAATGAATCAGTACCGTTTCTTGGATAGAACAGTGCTTTACAATGCGATACTGAAAAATATAATAAATACATTAACAGATATAAGCATACCAATAGATAAAATTCGAGATAAGATTGAGAATGAAGTTGCAAGTAAGGATTGCGTATGCAGATCTCGGATTTTTCAGAATTTGAAAGTTATGAAGTATGCTAATGGCGGTTTCAAAGATATGATCGAATATATATATATCAAATAGGAAGATGAACGGTTTTCGATCGAAGGCTGAATTTAAACTTGCTTTATGATATGGACGGTTAAGATTAGAAGTTATAAAATAGGCAATGATCACAAAAGTCGCCTAAGTCAAAGCCAGTTGTAAAATAGCCTAAGTAGTAACTGTGAAAAGACATGCATTAAATGCGTGCAGAGTTCAGCAAACTTATGTATGGAATGTCGTGCATTAAATGTGAGCCGTTAATAATAAAGACAAACCAAAAGATATTAATGTCATGCTGAATCTTTGTCATAAATGCAAAGTACTGTTGTATTAAATTACTACTGAGTAGAGATACGCAAACCTGTCAGCTGAACATAGTAGTCAGCTGATACCTCATGTAGATGGTTTTACGTCTCTACGTATCGAATGTATCGATGCGAGAGTGAACATTCCCCCTTACCGAAATGTCTCTCTCCCGAAACCTCTTACCGGCTGGGGTCGGTAGGGTCCAACAGAGACCTAGCTCTACCGAAAGTTCTCTCGAATACGGATTCGGCTAGAGGCTTGGTCGGTATATCGGCCCGTTGCTTGTCGGTATGGATCTTCTCTATCCCGATATCCTTTTTCTCGACATGGTCACGAATGAAGTGATGTCGATGTCCACGTGCTTGCATCTCGTGTGAAGTACGGGTTCGAGTGATTGCAATAGCCACTGATCTTGTCGCGAGAAAATCGGCACTTCATTCCGAATGACGTCATAGTCTCTCATTCTTGTCTCGGCCAAAGGATCCGGGCGCAACAACTTCCAGCAGCCATGTATTCGGCTTCGGTAGTCGACGTGGCCACCGAGTGCTTGTTTCTTTGAAAACCATGAGATCGCTTGCCGCCAAGGAACCGACATGTTCCCGAAGTTGATTTTCGGTCTATTCTACATCCTGCATAGTCGGCATCGGAATAACCGGTTAGTTCAATATTATCATCAGCTGGATACCACAAACCCATGTCAGGTGTTCCTCGTAGATAGCGGAGAATCTTCTTTGCTGAGTCCATATGACTCTGCTTGGGATTTGCCTGAAATCGAGCACAGACACCTACAGCATAAGTTATGTCAGGACGAGTAGCTGTTAGATATAATAAAGAACCAATTATAGCACGGTATTCAGTTTGGTCTACTGATACTCCCTCTTTATCAAGATCTATCTTCATATTCATGTTCATCGGGATCTTGATTGATTTGCCGGATGTGCAGCCGAATCTTTTGATGAGGTCTCGAGTGTATTTGCCTTGGTTGATGAACGTTCCCTTTTCAGATTGCTTGACTTGAAAACCAAGGAAGTAGTTCATTTCACCCATCATCGACATCTCGAACTTATCCTTCATCATCTTTTCAAATTGCTGACACATGATGACATTCTTTGATCCGAATATAATGTCGTCTACGTAGATCTGCACAAGTAATAAGTCTTCTTCCAGTCGAATGCTGAATAGAGTGCGGTCTACTATGCCTTTCTGAAAACCTTTCTGAAGAAGAAACTCAGACAGGGTATCGTACCAAGCCCTGGGTGCTTGTTTTAACCCGTATAGAGCCTTTCTGAGTCTATATACTTGATGTCCCTGCTGAAAGCCGGGCGGTTGTTCCACATAGACTTCTTCTTTCAGCACGCCGTTCAGGAACGCAGACTTCACATCCATTTGATAAACTCTGAATCTTTGATGTGTTGCGTAGGCCAGGAATAGTCTGATTGCCTCCAATCTTGCAACTGGAGCGAACGTCTCATCGAAATCTATCCCTTCGGCTTGACAGTAGCCTTTAGCCACGAGTCTTGCTTTGTTCCTTACTATAACGTTGTTTTCATCTCGCTTGTTTTCGAAGACCCATTTAGTTCCAATAACATGTTGATGCCGGGGTCTGTCTACAAGCTCCCATACTTCGTTTCTCGTGAACCGATTCAGCTCCTCCCTGCATAGCAATGATCCGGGTCAAGCATCTTTCGGTGCATCCTCAATGGTCCGAGGCTCTTCGAGTAGACAAGAAGCGGGAAAATAATGCGCTTTCTCCTTGACGAGACTGGATCTTGTCTTGACATTTGCTGAAGGATCTCCAATGATTAAATCAGCAGTGTGAGTATCGAGCCACGATCTACGATGTTTCAACTCTTCATCTGAAACTTGTTCAACACAGATAGTAGGTGAGTTAGGCATTTCAGTTGTACTATTCGAGATTGAAGTAATTCAAGTAACAAGAGTATGGTCCCATCGAGTCACCGGGTTCGGGGGCATTCAGCTCGGGAACATTACTAGACGTTCCCCCCCGAGGTGTTGCTCTCGGTAGTGTTGGTCTCGATTACCTCAACTGTTTCTTCATCGACCTGAGTTACACGGGATTGATTACGTTCGGGAGAATCAATGCATTCGGCCTACTTGCTCGGCGGGTTGAGATTCGATAGATTTGTCTTCGGTTTCTTCATCGAATCATCATCCCAACATAGTTGGATCTTTTCGATTTGTCTTTTAAGCTTAGATCATGTAGTCGCTTCTGATGTCCTCGGATTCGGAATTTGAGTTATTGCTCCTGTCTTCGATAGCAAACTCGTTAAAAACAACATGAGGGCTTTCCTCCACGCAAAGAGTCCGATAGTTGAATACTCGAAAGCTTTCTTCGACCCGAGAGTATCCTAAGAATACTCCACGATCGACTTGCTATCAAAAGTCTTCGCTGATCTTTCCCATTATTGTGAATAAAGCATGAACAACCAAAAATATGGAAATAAGATAGAGAAGGCTTCCTGCCGTTCCATAGTTCATATGGTGTCCGCTTATGCTGCTTTGTCAGTAGAGATCTATTCTGAGTATAACATGCAGTATCCGTTGCTTCTGCCCAGAATTTAGTTGGGAGTCATGAGTCTGCGAGTAGAGTCCTAGCCGCCTCTTTTAGAGTTACGTTCTTTCGTTCAAGCAACTCCATTCGCCGAGGTGTGCGTGCGGTGAAGTCTCATGCTCTATTCCTTCTGCTTTGCAGAACTCCTTTACCATGGAATTAAGGAACTCAGTTCCTCTGTCTGAACGTATTTTTCTGGATCTTGGTGTTCTTCTCGACACGGAGCTTTTTCGAAGCGTTGGTAACTTTGTTTTGACGTCAGACTTGTTGGCAATGAATATGACCCATGTGTAGCGCGAGTAGTCATCTATGACCACTAATGCATATTTTCTCGCTCCGATCGTCACTGGGAGAGCCTGGACCGAACAAATCCATATGTAGCATTTGAAGGATTCCATCGTGGAAGGCGATGGAACTGGAGGATTTTGATTCCTTGTTTGCTTTCCCTTCAGACATGCTTCACACTGAGTGTCTTTGTTGAATACTTCATTCGGCAGTCCCCTTGCTAGAGTGTCTCTTGCAAGCTTGTTGAGCGTCTTAAAGTTGAGATGGCTGAGTCTTCTGTGCCATAGCCACCCCGTGCGGTTGTCATTCTTCGCCAATAAGCAAGCTTCAGGTTCAGCTGAGTTCCAGTCCGCCACATATATGTTCTTTCTGCGCGAACCTGATAACACTATTTTCCCTGTGGATTTATCAATAACATCACAGAAACCAGCGTCAAATATCACTCTATTTGAGTTATCACAAAATTGACTAACAGAGAGAAGATTATGCTGAAGTCCTTCAACATATGATACTCTTGGAACGTTAGCGGTTCAATGCTTGAGTGTTCCATATCCTCTGGTATAGCCTTTTGCATTGTCTCCGAACTCAATTCTGGGTCCTTCTTCAGTGATATAATTCTTCAGTAGACTCCTTTGGTATGTCATGTGTCTTGAGCATCCGCTGTCCACATACCATGGGTCTTTACGCACCTCATCCTCTTCGCCTGCCATCATGCACATTTCAGTTGATTCATCTGCTTCATGCTCTAAGGCCATGAAAGTTGCTTCATCGTCAAGATGAATCCATAAAGGAGTCGATCTCTCTGAGTCGTCCGAGATTTCGCCGACTATGTAGGATTGTCTTTTCGGGCGAATTTCTCTCTCCTTGCCTTGCGTCTTTGCGCGTTCAGGCACTACCGAGCTCGGGACAATCATGCGATAATGTCCCGGCTTCTTGCGGTTGTAGCAAGTGATGACTTTTTCTTCTTTGGTTGCACTATCCCTTGAGGGTGCTGAGTCATCTTTCTTTCTGCATTCAGAAGATTGAGTATCAGGAGCGCGTTTAGGTGTATATTCTGACTTACCTTTTGTATCTCGGTATGCTTTGGTCAGTTTTCTACGCCTTTCTTTCTCCTTCTGATACTTCACTGCGAGCAGCGCGTACTTCTGAGCTAGACTTCCTTCTTGTAGGTCAGTGAGTGAAGGCTCAGTCTTACTCGTCGTCTTGCTCGTAGCGGGAGATGCTTTGTTTGGCCGACCGTAGCTTTGAAAGCATGGTCAATCTTCGTATCGGCTTCGGCTCTCGGCTTTCTTTGAGGTCCGTCGAACTCATACTCCTCTGCTGTAATTACGAAAAGATATGGTCGGGAGACACAAGCATCTAAATCGAAAGTCGCAATAAAGTGGCAAAAGGTGTCCAGTGTCCGTCCGGCAGTGCCCTCAGAATCTTCAGATTCATCTCTCGGTTGTTGAATGTCTTTCCTAGCCCATTGATAGAATTCATCAGATTGGTAAATCTGACGTTTAGATCTTCGATTTTGTCCCCGGGCATGAGAGACAAGCTTTCCAGCTTTTGGAGTTCCAGCGCTAATTTGTTGGCTTTAATCTTCGAGTCCCTCGACTCGGCAGCGCAAGAGCATCCCGAGTTCTTTAGCGAGTCTTGCATTCCCGAACCCCGCCAAGATAAGAATCACTAAGGGTGGTTAGTATAGCATTCCCTGGCGACTCGGTCTAGATTGTGAAGCTTCTTCTCTTCAGGAGTGAAGAGACTTCTGTCTTTGGGGATCTTCTTCCCAGTCACCATTCCTCCTCCTTGAGCTTGGCCCTGAGTCACGACACTATCAATCATAGGAACGATAGGTCCATCTTCAAGCACTTCATCCTTATCATGGAGGGATGTCAGATGAGCTTCCATCCTGACTCGCCATACTCCGTAGTTCTCCACCGAGAACATAGGTACCATCCTTATACCTGACATATCAGCCATAAAGAATAATGATATGAATGTAGAGTGATATGCAGTGAAAACGCTTTCCCTCGGATCCGTTCGAATAGACCCAGTCTCAAAGATAACAAGAGTCAAAGAACTCCTGCTCGGATACCAATTGTTGGTCCCGTGAGTGAGTTCGGGTGTAGAGGGGGGGGGGTGAATACACCTGAATCCAAATTTCTCAACTTTCGAACACGAACAGTCCTATTCGGGGAAGGTGCCGTCGAAATAGTTCAAAGGCACTGCATAACCGTTTCGAATCGTGTTAAAGGCTAAAAGAGTACTGACTCAGCTGAGATCTGCTAACTAACTAGGTCAGAATTCAGTATCGATCAGTGAGAGTTCAGTATGCGGAATTGTGTAGGCCCAAATCAGTTTTAATGAGGAAAACGTTTTATGCACGTCTCAGTTCAGTAGATAAGAAGTTCAGAATACTGAGACAGTTAAATCGATTTTAAATATGATGTTCAGAATGCACAGTAAAACCAATGAAACAGTAAGTAAACGACACAGATATTTTTAAAGTGGTTCGGATATCAACAATCCTACGTCCACTATCCCGATAGATCAGGAGGCTATTTATTATACTGAGTTAGTCTCAGTCAGCTTGTACACTGGACAAAGCCGTGGCTTGGGGATTATACTGAGCAAGTCCCAGTTTACAATTCTATCAAACTTTAAGTGTTTGACAAACTTCTCCAACAATGAAGGAGTCCTTATACAATAAGGATTGGGTTCAAATGTGAACTCCTTCGTCTAAGCTATAGATAAGAACGGTTGAGCTTAGGGTTAGAGGGATAAGGAACGAGAATGTAGCTATCTAGAGCGACGAACAGCTGAGGGTTTAGCTATAGGTTCGTGTCAGTCGCTTGGATACTAGAAGCTTATGTCGGTTCAGCTTGGTTCCTTTTGAGCTGGATGTAGTCTTTCGCCGGAGATAACTCGGTTGATTCTTGCGGAAGACTTAGTCGTTAATTTCGCTTGTTTGAATGCTTTGTGCGTTCTAGGCGTCGTGTGTTTGTGTGCTTCAAATCTTGAATGATCCCTCTATTTATAGAGTGGAGAGAAGAATAGATCCGTTGGAGACGATCTTCTTCTTTTTCCCTCTTTTGTGGTAGCAAACGGCTCTTTTATGTAGTAGGTACAGTGTCCTTTCCCTCCTTTTACGGAAATATGTTGACTGTAGCTTTTGTAGGTGAGACGACACGTGTATGCTTGTCATTTGTCGAGGTGGATGTGGTGGTTGAGACAGAACAAACTTCGAGGCAACTGAAGTTGACTTCTCTCTTCCTCGTACTTGACAACACTGATAGCTTATCAAAAGATTCGGACAGTTCGGTAAGACCGTCGGCCCGATGCCGAGTCCGATTTTGTATTCGATAGATAGACACTGAGAATGGTCTCCGAAAATCAGCTCTGAGTCCAGTGAACTACTCCTGTTGAGTTCAGTTCAACTGACTCTCTCGATATCTTTGCTCCTGCTGAGTCCAGTATTCACTGAGTCTTCTACACTGGTGCTGAGGCTGATGAGCTACTGAGCGCCTTGACCAGAGCAGAGTGTCTACTGAGTCTGAAACCTCAGAGACAAATACGAATACAAAGGAATGGTTCACCAATCAGATAGGGTTTTGGGATCTTCAAATCTTCTCAACAGTCAGAGCACGAGGCTACTGAGCGTGATTCAGTATAGAAGATAGAATCATTTCCCACAAGTATGATCATGCTGAGGATTGAATCATCACCCAACACTATGAATTTAATAATAATTCATAGAATTATTACGATAATTCATGTTGTAATATTTACTTTAATTTATATGAATTATTATATAAATGCATTAAATATTAATGACATTGAGACATTATCAAATATTACTTTTTAGATCTTTCCTTGTTTAGCGTAATTATTATCAAAATTATTGGATTTAATTTACCTAAAAAACGTTTGATAAAATTCCTAAATAAAAAAAAATCACCAAAATAGAATACTCATTAATTACCATATGAATTGAAAGTTACAATCATAACCTTATACTATTTTTGCATTGAATATAATGCATTAAATAAAGTTTCAATACCAACCATAGATTAAAATATATAAATGATCTAGATTAGTTCTTAGTTCTCATATATGGATTGGTTCTCATTTGATCCCTCCTCTCTATATATATATATATATATATTCGAAGCTATTTAAAATAGTTGGTTTCTTTGTGAGACTTGGTCTGTTCATTGCTTGGAAAAAGACGTGGGACTTGTAATTTTAATTTAAAGCAGAAAATAATAGAAAGGAAAAGGACGAGAAGAAGGCAACAGAAAATAAACATAAAGCCGGCCTTAAAAAATTTACACCAACACCTCTAACAAGAAAAACCATTTTTTGGGAAAAGTGTAAGGACTTAAAAATATAGATATTGATGTTCTCTTTTACAACTGAAAATATGTAGTTACGTTTAAAAACAGAAAAAACATGAAACTCGTATTCACCCATTAAGAAACGCATTAGGTAGGTTTAATTTTTGCAAAAAAACTCGATTTAAAGTGTTTGAGCAAATGAGACTTGTGATTTTTTAATCAGAAGACAAGCCATTCTACTACTAACCCATCCTAAAGTCAAGGGTGCAATTTCATTTAATTATTATGCGATATATATATAAGAAAATAAGAGAGAGTTGTGAAAAATGGTAAATTAAAATTTGTAATGTCTGTTTCAGTCGGCAATTTTAAAATATACTTTTTCAGCATTTGAAGAAAAAATAGTCATTCGTTCCCTCTCTCTCTGGATAACAATTTAAAAAACGATAAGTAGAAAACATTGAGAAACAATAAGTTAAAAACGAAAGAAATAGTTTCTTTGTTTCAAATATAGTTAATTTCCATAAAGCACCTAGGAGTTTGGGCAACCTGGGCAAAAACCAAGGTATATGTAGAAAGGAAATACTATTTCGGTTTTTTTTAATCTTCGTTTTTTCTTAATTTTAAATTTTTATTATTATTATAACCAGCCGTAATTTAGTCAAATTTACTAGAACTATATTTTAGAGTGGGCGGCTAAAAAACATAAAAAAAAAATCAACTTTATATGGCTAAAAGAAATATTTGGTTCTAACTAATAGATGTAGCATGTATTTGTAGTCGAAGCAATGACAATTCGACCATTAAATAGACGGTAATGTGACAATACGTAAGAAGTCTTTTTCATTAATGAACATCGAATCACAATACAACAAGGTAGATCATATATCAACATAAAAACTTAGACTTGATACAACTTTTGTATACACATTTTGAGTCCTTCCTCAGAAATGATATCAAAACATAAACTTAAAGTTGATAATTAAAATAAAATAAAAACGTTAAAGTTGACATAATTGATCAATAAAATTATCAATATAATTATCCATAAAGCATGCACTCTCAAAAGTACTCTTCCACTTACCATGATTCCTTTTCACCACCTTCCCCACCTCGCTCTCCTCATCCATCACCGATCTAATGGCGGCGCACAAATCCTCCTTGGCAACTGACCCTCCCTCCCCACGCGCCACCTCCAGCTCCTCCGCCAGCAGGCGCGTATTGAGTATCTGATCCGCCAGCCGCGGCACCAACACTATCTGGCAGTCGCTCAGCAGCGACTCCCACATCGAACCGAACCCGCAGTGGCTGACAAAGCAACCCACCGAGGGGTGGGTGAGTATCTGCGTCTGCTGCACCCACCCCCCGTACACCACCCCCCCTCTCCCCGACCCTCTCCAAGAACCCCTCCGGCAGTGCCTCCTCGATCGACTCCGCCCCATGCGGCGTCAATAGGGCAACGAAGAACGGCAGGCCCGTCATCTCGAACCCCAACACCAATTCTTGAAACTGTTTCTTTTGTGGAATCATTTGGCTTCCAAAAGCGCAATACACTACCGATTTAGCTTCGAATTTGTTAAGCCACTTCTCCCACTTCTCCTCCAACTTCCCTTTCCCCGCCTTGGGCAACATCGGACCGGTTAGGATGACGGACTTGTTATACTGCTGCGATAAGTAATCACACATGGGCCCCTCGAGCTCGCGGCAAGTGCGGATGCCAATGGCGTCGCAGCGGCTCATGGCGGCGGTGATCCGTACATCAAACCTAGTGGCGCCGTAGTCCATAGCTATAAAGGATAGGGTTCTGGCCTCTTGGCCGCGGAGCACCACCTTGGAAGAAGGGTACCCCTCCGGCACCTCCATCAGCTCCTCCACCGTCATCGGCCGGTCCTTCGGAATCTCCCTCGCCGGAACAATACCGATCGCCATGCACGAAGCGCAGATCACGTTGTGGCAAACAGTTTTGAAGCCAATCTTGTGAGCGAGATCAGGGATCCAGTCGGCGAAGTCGTAGAAGACGACGTCGGGTTTGAGGGTTTGCAGGAGGGTCTCGACTTGATCGGCGGTGGAGTCGAAGGCTATGGCGAGGGGGTCCTTGTCGGTGATGTCGATGTCGGAGGCGGTCTGGGCGCCGGCGGGGAGGCCGGGGACGTGGGGGATGGTGATGACGTGGAACTTGATGAGGTCCGGGTGGAGGTTGTGGTGGCCGAGGAGGAGGAGGGGTTTGTTAGGGAGGAGTATGGAGACGGTGTGGCCTCGAATGGCCAGCTCGTTGCCCAGTTGGATGAAGGGGGTGATGTGGCCCATCGCTATCCATGGGTACATGGCGATGTGGAGCTTCGACTTCTTCAATTCAGGCATTTTTTTTTTTTTTTTTTACGGTTAGCGCAGTAAACCTCGCTCGCCCGCATATACCGCAAACCACACGGAAGAGTTAAACCACCCTTAATGTGACAGGGTGACAGGCTCACACATAACGTGTCCAGTGGGAATTAAACTCATGAACTATCGGTCCCGAGCCACCCACTTTCACCGCTATGTCATCCCAAGGGAACAGCATATCTTCTTTCTTTCTTCACTTATTGTTTGTTTGTGTGAGAGAAATGATGGATGCATGTTTATATTTATAGTAGTAGAGGATGAGAGAGAGAGAGGGAGGGGGACGTGAAGGGGAGTATTAATTTGTGGAGTGGGTTGGTGAGTAACTTAATGGAATGTCGTTGGGATTATTATGATGACGCCATATTTTTTTCCTCATTTCTTTATATCTGCTAGCATTCCGAAATTGTTTCTGAATAATTATTTTGTATTTTTGTGTTGTTTTGTGGAGGAAATGCTTTTCATGGACGTTGACAATTCCATGTAGACTTTCAAGTTAGGTGAAGAAGTAAAAGAATAGGAGTTTTTTTTTTTAATTATTTTTTTTAACGAGGTTATGAGCTTTTGGGCTCGGTAAATGAATATTGGTGTTGAAAACCAATTCAAATGGGAAATTATACTTGATGATTTAGTTATTTATAAATAAAGTATATATAAATTAATATTATTTTCGAAGATGGATTTTATTATATTATAGATATAGAGACACTCTCTTAACTTAATATTTACTAATTTAGACCGTTTTTTCTATTAGATCTTAATTACTGTGGAGAGGTTAAAACTTTAAATAAATTTATGTATCATAGTTATTGAATTTATTAAAATACAAATTATTTTTTATTTTTTATAAAGAAATAATTGTTTGAAAATAACATATTGTGAATGATCTCAAACTTCTATTGATGGATAATCAATCTTTATATAGGTTTATACTAGAATTAGTCTGAGTCTGTATAGGTAGATTGATGTAATTCCGGTTAGTAAAGTTCAGCTCAAGTTCTCGCTTTCGGATTTCAGTCAGGTTAGACTGAACTCGGGCTGCAGACACAAACTTCAATTCGAGTATCCAACCGATTCCAGTGCAGATTAATGAATGAGGTACGAGACGTGATATTCAGAGTCGATGGCCAATGGAGACATTCAACTAACATATCAGAATTGACCAACCACAGAGCCATGAACAAATATAGGGGGGGGGCAGTGCGACTCTCGTGTATTATTACAACTCTCCCTCTATTTTTAATATTTTCTATTTTCGTTTCACTTTGATTTTTGAGTTGGTCCTCCCAACTAGAAATTATGGATCCGCATATGCATAGAGCACCACATAAGCCCTTGTCTCCAAAGGCATCTACAGTACCTCACTGACATGCAAAAAGTGTCGCGTGGAGAGGCATTTATTGCTCAAATGAGAAGATGATCTCTGTCCTACGGATCTCTTCTTGCTTACCTATAAATACAGAAGGCCTCTCAATGGAAAGAGGTTACGAAATTTCAAAAACACTCATACTCAAAGCAAGAACAAAGATCTTAGCCTTCATGCTTTTAGCGTTTTTACTTAGAAAATCTTTCTATCCATATTTCAAGTAAATCACATTCTCATCCAAAACTTGGAATCAAGAGTGTTCAGTACTCTTGTTACTTGGAGAAAACCTCATAACTTATAACCCTTGTAAGATTGTTGGTGAGGTTGATAGATTGTTTGGTGATATAGAAATTGATAGTTTGTAGGTAAGATCTACTTTTAGCGTTTTTACTTAGAAAATTTTTCTATCCATATTTCAAGTAAATCACATTCTCATCCAAAACTTGGAATCAAGAGTGATCAGTACTCTTGTTACTTGGAGAAAACCTCATAACTTATAACCCTTGTAAGATTGTTGGTGAGGTTGATAGATTGTTTGGTGATATTGAAATTGATAGTTTGTAGGTAAGATCTGCATCTTGCCCTGTTTTCAAGGAAGATAGTGAACATCTACAGAGGCGGATTGAGTATCCGAACTACTATATATCTTTGTGTTCTTAAATTTTGCATATTTATCTTAATTGTTATACTGCATAAAAAAGGTCTTAAAAATGCAGAACGTTTTCATCATTATGAATCAATCAGACTGAACATTTACCTGCAGTATTCAAATAAACATTATTTTATTAAAAAGATTTTTTCACTAAGTAACAGGCTCACATTATTCTGCACACATTGACTGACTTAAACTCAGTTAGGGTCACTCTATATTCATCTAAAGGATTAATGAGTTATTTATGGGACTCTCCACCCCGGCCCGCCCAACACACACAAATGAAATCATATCGGGACCAACAATAATGAATTGTAATTATTTATTAAGGAATTGTGAATATTGTTTATTTTTAGAAAACATAAACTAGACCTTCCTACACAATGAGCATTAGTCAAAAATACAATGAATATTATCTTATAATTAATACAACTCATTGTATATACTAAATTGTTTGTTATATTATAGGGATTTTATGAAAATACATTATCTCATTATCTTGAATTTGATGGTTTTTCCAACTTTCCCAAGTAAATATCGAAAAATATTATTTTAAAAGATCATTAATTTATTAAGTACTCTCTTGATCCCATTATTAATGTTCCACTTACCTTTTTTGGTTGTTCCAATATTTATGTCTCATACTAAATAAGGAAATAAATGAGTGGACCAATCAATCTAAGCAAGTGGACCCCAATCATTTATACTTTTATATCACAACTTTACATATTTACCTCCATTATCTTAATTACGGTGCTTAATCACAATAGGACATAAATAATGGGACGGAGAGAATATTAATTTAAAAAGAATCTGTATTTTGTTAATGAGCTCAACCAAAATGCAATCTTGCTAGAGTTAGTTCAATAACAAATTGTTAACTATTGAGGAAACACAATACGTTGGTTTGGTTTCATAATCACTTTAACCACATTCATGTTATTTGTTGGATCATGACCCTATCTACATCTTTAATATTCACCCGGATGTTGATACTTCATATTATATCCTAATCAAGTTGCAGTATACTATCAGTTTTAATTAAGTTTTGCTTCAACAAATTTTATAGCTAACTAATTAACTACTAATATCAACATTCAGACTCAATGTAAATCTCTAATTGTTATATCATACCAGCATACATTGAATATAGAATCCACTATGATTTTTTCACAAAGTAACGTGTGAATCTGTAGTGGAATCTGCACCTAAAATAATAAATACTTGAGAACAATTCAATCATGTCATATTTTTTCATCAATGGAGTAATCATATTCAGATATAATTTATGATTACAAGAAATGTATCATACTACGCTATTAATTAGTCTATTAGTATACTTGGGTTTCAAAGTCCAATTATGACGAACTCTAAAGTCTTCTCTCCAACATCTATGAAAAAAGAGGACTCTTGAATTTTATATCTTGTGTCTTCGGAATTATTATTTTATGTTTAAAAATTGTATGTTAGAATTTCACCAACAATTTTTAGTTAAGTTAGGTTTGTTACATATAATTAGTGTAATGTGATTTGCAGAACGTATTTTACTTAGCATACACATCGGATAGCACTTGTTGATTTTTCTCGTTTCTTTTTTTTTTTTTTTTTAAACAGGGCGGAAGGATGTATATTAGAGCAGCATTGGAAGAAAAGAATGGATAAGAAAATGATTGTGTTGGTTGATATATCAGCATTGGTGGATAGCCAACTAATGGAAGTGGACTATCAAATTAAGTACTCCCTCCGTCCCGCTATTTGTGGCTCAATTGGTTTCGGCACGGGAATTAAGAGAGTAGATGATAAAGTATGAGAGAGAGAGTAGATGATAAAGTATGAGAGAGAAGATGAATAAGATAATGAGAGAGTATGAGAGAAATGATGATAAAGTAAGAGAGAGAATGTAATAAAGTAGGAGAGAGAAGATGATAGAGTAGAAGATATGATAATAATTTTTTACTAAATTAAGAAAGTGGCCACAAATAACGGGACACCCATTTCGGGAAAGTGAGCCACAAATAGCGGGACGGATGGAGTACTAACAAAGCAACTCTTTTAAAATGTGGGAACAGACCAAATGTCACATCGGGTAGTTGGGTCAAATAAACGCCTAAATTCAAAGAATAATCTCACTTACCAAACTAACTGCATTAGCACCATACGTAGGACGAGATATCATGTTGCCCTAACCATACGCGCCCATGCTTTGTCCGGATCCACCTATACATTGTGAAATAAACAAACCAAATAAAAACAACTAAACAAAGATTTTGTTGGGAATATTTGCTAATTTCTAAGTATAAAGAAAACGTCCACAACGGTAACAATTTACTACTAACTTATAGATTTATAAGCAAGTTTAAGTCTCGGGGTGTGCAAAAATAAAATAAATAAATAAAAATAATATAATAATACTAATAAAATAAAATAAAAGTCCATGTTTGAACCGTCTATTGTAACCTGTAACTGGCTATTACTATTTATTTATTTTTAATATAATTCGACATGAGTCAATTTGTTAGAAACTCGCAATTAGATGGACGAGTGGCATCTAATGGATGTCCAAACCGCTATGTGCCCGCTCATTTTTATATTTTTTATTTCAAATTAATAGAACAATAAAGAGAATTTCTCTTAGTGTTGAATAAAAGTTGTTATTTATTTTCTAATGCCTAGATTAGTTTTTAGGAAATTTGATTCGCATTTATATGTTTTACATGGTTTACTAAAATGAAAATGCTTTGGATGTGTATTTTTTTTTGTTCAAGTTTAAGTGTGTTTTTCAGGCATGATATATTTATAAACAAATAAAAAAGATTGAAAAATATCATCAATGGAGAAAATTCGGAAGAAAGAAATTGTTTTATCTTCTTATTTTGTTTGATTGGGTTTGTTTTAATGATCATATTTTCGTTATTTACATTCATATTTTTTGTAAGAAGCATGATGTGTAGCTCTAATATCTCAAAAATCCGACCCGTCAAACTGTCATCCACCGGTTATGGTTTTGCAATAAACACAATTCACTGTGGTTTGTGATTTACTAACCGACCCATATGCAGTATAGGTGCGTAACATTTTACTCCAAAAACTGCCCATCCGCTGGCGCACACCCATATTGAAAGGCTTAAACAAAAAGAAAGCTAACATAGTCGAATTTTTCTATCCTAGACCGGGTCTACAAGACCTTGTGGTCTAGGATAGAAGTTG
This sequence comes from Lavandula angustifolia, assembly GCA_028984105.1. Lineage (NCBI taxonomy): Eukaryota > Viridiplantae > Streptophyta > Magnoliopsida > Lamiales > Lamiaceae > Lavandula > Lavandula angustifolia. Next base: position 10,227,113 of record CM054817.1, read on the forward strand.
TGTTTTTTATTAATTTTTTCTTTTACAAACATGTGATGTGTCATGGTTTTTAACCACCGGTTCTACAACTTAAGTTGTAGACCCGGTCTAGGATAGAAAAATTCAACATAGTCCTACCTCGAGCTCCAGCCAGTAAGGCCAAACAGTAAGCCACATTTTTATTCTCTCCACTAAAATTTAGTCCTACCTCATAAGCTTGCATTTTTTCTTGCTAGGATTTATAATGCAACTCAAGAATCTCACAATCGTCACAAGAAATGGCAGAAAATTATCGAAGAAGATTAAAGGAGAAAATAAGGGAGAAATGAGGGAAAATTATCGTTGGAATTTGGAAAGTAAGAAATTCCTATTATTACTTCCATACCTCAAATTGTATCCATAAATAACTTAAACAATAAACTCAAACACTAAACCCTATCAAACAGAATTACTAATCTCAAACCAACGGGAACAAATCAAATTACTCAAATTGAATTTAGATCTCTTTTCACCATCTCTAATAACCAACATATAACCTGTTGAATTTAGATCTCTCTCTCTCACTGCAGCTCTCTTCTTCTACCTATTCAATTTATTTCTTTATCTTTTATTACCAAATATATTTACATTTAATAAATAAAGATTTGGAAGATCATGCTGATTATTAAAAAAAGGATTCTTGCCCCCAGAACCGGACTCAAATCGCAAGTATTTGAATCGGGAATCGTTGACCGATGCATAAGAATCACTGGCCAAGATTTATTCGTGGTTTTTGAGTCATTTTTTTTAAGAATCAATCATAAACGGAAACTGGTTCGTAGGTATTAAAGGTTTTTTTGTTCATTGTGTTCAACATATTTTTAGGGGCCGTTTGGTACGAATTCGGGAATGACAATGATAATGGATATGATAGTAGGGTGATTGGGTATGCGTATGACTCATTTCTTTAATGGTGTTTGGCATTTACTAGTGAATGAGAATAATAAACAAATATGATGTTTGGTTGTATTTAGGCCTCAATAGGTATGGAATTAATTTTGTAATCAAACAAATGTAAGGTTGAATATGTTATAGGTTACAAATTTCACATTCTCAATCCCAAAGATTCTACAGTTTCAAAGATTGCACCTCATAAATCCATACAAAGTGGCACAAACCCGCTCAAATTTATTGTTCAATCTAAAAAGCTATTACAAGATAAGAATGTAAAAAACGAGTACATAGTGTATCAATGAATACTCCTCCATTCATTAAACATCCCTTGGGCTACTCCATTTCTAAAATTAGCCCACTCATCAATGGATTGGATAGTAGTAATATATTCGACTCGTGGAATTTCTTCATCAGAATCTCAGTCATTAAAGTTTGCATAACCATTGTATTCATCATAATGTTCATCTTCATGTATTAGCTCTTGTCTCCTACATAAGTTATGGAGTAGACAACAAGCTAAAACTATTCTCCCTTGTGTTAGAATGGAAAAAAATGACATAGATGCAAGAATCTTCTATTTTCCCTTCAGTACTCCAAAAGCTCTTTCAATTACATTTTTGGCTCTAATATGTTTCATATTGAAATATTCTTCTGCAGTTTGTGGCACCCTCCCTTCAAATTGATTGAGATGGTATCTTTGACCTCGATAAGGTGCAAGAAAACCCTTTGAGTTGCAATACCCACAGTCAATCAAGTAGTAACAACCTATATAAAAGAAATGTGTAGTTAGTTTATTCTTAGATTAAACACCTAAGATCTAGGCATGTATAATGTATAATGTATATTACCTTCAGGAACTTTTAAACTATTAGGTCTATTTATTGCATCTCTTAAGACACGCCGATCATGAGCCGAACCCTCCCAACTAGGTAACACATATATGAACTTCATGTCAGGTGCACAAACACCTAGCACATTCATGCAGAGATCCCCTTTCCGGGTTCTATATGTTGCCCTTCTTCTTTAGGTGGGATCACCTTAACCATGGTATCATCTAGAGCGCCTAGACAATTCTACAATACCAACAACCAAACAAACATTTCATATGCTTAATATTGAATAAAGGAAAAATGTGAATAACAAGAGAAATTACCTCAAAACAACTCCATCTATCATCATCAGTTTCCATTGCCGATTGGTTTGGGTGCTTTAAGCAACACTCTCTGTAATTTCAAAACGGCTACTAGACAATGTAGAACGTGTTTCTATCCATACGAAGTTGACTTCTACAAGCTATATCACTTTCACTAACAATTTTATAAATGAATATCATTCTTGTCACTCTTCGATCATAACTACTTGTTATTACTTGATTCTTGTTAGTTAAATACAAAAAGAGTGAGTTGATACCACATAGCTAAAATATTAGCCATAGATGCAGCAAGTGTAACTAAGATTCTAATACGTCTTTGTCTTCTACGGATAAGAGGTGAGCGAGTCATCTGAATATGAATGAAGAACAATCACAATATAAGGAACAAGCAGAAATATTATGCAACAAGTAAATAGAGGAGCCAAATATTCATTTTAGAAGATTTTCACGCATGAGAAGTGGATTTATCTATAATCCCGAAAACATAATTTCACACTTGCATGGACTAATCTGACAATCATGTGCTATTAAAATAAAATTTTGAGCTTAGTGAGAAACATGGATACCAGAAAAAGCTCATGTTATGAAGCAAGTAATGAGTATCAACATTATGAGCTTAGTGTAATACTCCACTTTCACTAGTTCAGAATGTTTTCTTGATCATCAACATTCATTTCATAAAATTCTTCCATCTTATCTGCAATATGCAGCAAGTAAACGACTAGGTGTGAGGTCTTTGAAGTATTTTATCACACTGCGCTATGCGTCAAAAAAATTCCAAGAACAGAGAATTATAAGCTTTTCAATTTTGTAAAGCACAATTAGGTGTAAGGTCTTTGAGGCATTTCATTAAATAGCTAGGCATTTCATTAAATAGCTATGCGTCAATAAATTCAAGCAGAGAATTAAAAGTTTTTGAATTTTGTAAAGCCAAATTAGGTGTAAGGTCTTTGAGGCATTTCATCAAACAGTTATGCTTCAATTAATTTCAATACTAGAGAATTCTATAATCTGGAGATAAACGGAATCCAAGACAATCCGAAAGGAGATAAAACTAACCCAAAATAGAAAAGAACCAGTTTGTAAGCCATACGGTAAATACACGCTGATTCGAGATTCATATAGAAAATAGAAACAAACCCAAAGCCCAAGTATTTACCTTGTTCGAGATTCTTGGATGAAAAAGCCAGACGGTTTTCTCCCGGCGATGGCGACGGTGTCCGGCGGAGATCGATGGTGAGTGGGGTGATTTGGAGCAAAATAGAAATGGAGAGAGCAGAGGAAATTTTCTACCTTTTCTTTGTTAATCGATACCTATATGGGTTTCAAGAATGAAACTCAATTATTTACTTGGGTTTGGCAAAACCCACAGATACATGGGTTTGATACCCATAGTTGAGAACCAAAGCCCACATACCAAACAGGATATATGGGTATCAAACTGAGTCATTGCCAAAGTAAGCTTCTAAACTCACATACCAAACACTCTCTTAAAGTATATTTTTAATTTGAATAGTGTCCACCTCGAGACTTACACCTTGGTCAGCCTAGAGGGTTATGTCTCGCAATGCCATCGGAAAACACTCTGGTTCCTAATTTACATTTTAAGAACATTGATGACAACAAGTGAATTTAGTTCAATGCCAAAAGATCCACATTACATCATCAAAAGCTATTTAAAGCATTATCCCATAACGCAAGATATTTGGGTAAGGGTGGGGTGGAATATTGACATTATCAATATACCGTACTAAACAGTGATAGTATAATTCTTTAATACCACATTATACCGTAAATTTAGTATATACTGGAATACCCTATCAAAAGTTTTGGCTTAGTGTTGTGGGATCTAGTGCTTTCTACATAATATAATATGAATATTTTCACTCACTTTCAAGTCCATATGATTCTGAAACACCAAATGAGGTAGATATTTCAAGAAATGAAGATTGTACTCGTAGAAAATCAGTAAGAGATGTTTCAACAAAAAAGCCTTTCATAGCTCCTAAAAGAAAAGGTCCATTTTTGGGATGATTGTGAAAGGTAAACAAACAAGACGAGTAATAAAAGCCTACAACAATTAGAGGTGCAAATACTACAAATTTGAAGCATCAACAGCTTTACGGAAGTAATGGGTTGAAAAATCACTTAGGGATACAATTATAGTATACTATCAGAAACACCTTTTCTGTCCTAAACTTCACACAAACCTCAATCATCTTGTCAATTTCTTCTGACATGACTAGTGATTTTTGTGAAGATAATAATTTTTTTGCCCAACTTCCAATGACTATCCAAGAACTTAATTGTGACAAACATGTACTCCCTCTCCCTCCGTCCCATTATTAATGTCTCACTTACCTTTTTTGGTTGTCCCATTATTTATGTCACATACCAAATAAGGAAATAAATGAGTGGACCACAATCAATCTAAGCAAGTGGACCCCACCCATTTATACTTTTACACCACAATTTTACACATTTACCTCCACTATCTTAATAACCGTGTCCAGTCCCAATGGGACATTAATAATGAGACGGAGGGAGTAAATTTTTTTTGAATAATGTCCAAGTGTTTTACTTTTCTCATCTAAAATAAATTATAAACCATACCAGCAACTTTCTTTTGATCGGGAATCTAAAATCTCAATTGTATGTAATTCATAGAGAAGACAACTAACTATTTCCGTTAGACAGGCACCTCGAAAAGATGCTTCATCGATAATCACAAACTTTGTGAACTTCGATTCACACCTTCTTATTAAAGGTACAAGGAGTCATATTGTCATAAGACGTCGATAATTTTGCAATAGTTGCATATCCCTAGCTTCTACTTGCTACTCTGATTATATTCATGTTTGATATCTGAGTGTTTATTTATTCTCTTGCTTCGTCTTCTTCCTTCTCTCTGTCTCCTCTGTTTTTTCTTTGTACTAGCTTCTTTGGCTAGTGTTTTCTCTTCTCTGTCCAGAGGACTGAGGTAACCCTGTGCCCAGACCGTAAGTCTGCGATTGTGAACTGATTAAGTCCTCGTCCGTGTCTCTGGACTAGTATATTAACCCTTCAGTGGTGTTAATTACTTGGCACTTTGTGTGCAACTATGGCTTCCTCCAGTGGCATAGCACCATTCAACGGTAAGTCGGATTTCAATATCTGGAAAAGGGAGAATGAAAGCCATTTTGATTGAAAAACGTGTTTCATGTGCTACAGATCATTCTTATGAAGCTGATGCAACTAAGAAAAAGAAAAATTATATGAATGATCTATCTTTATTTGCTATTACTCTGAACTTATTTGATTCTATGATTAGGAAAGTTGAACATCTTTCATCTGCTAAAGAAACATCGGATAAGTTAAATGAGCTATATGTAGAAACCTCCTTGCCCTCAAAAATGTATCTGTACAAAGCTTCTTTAGGTTCAAACTAGATATGTCTTAAAGACATAGATGCAAATTTAGATGAATTTAATAAATTGCTTCAACTGATTAAACAAACTGGAGACACTAGTATGCATAACTAATGCTCCTGTAGCCCTCTTGAATACCATACCCGATACCTATAGTGATGTTCAATCTGCCATTAAGTATGATAGTGATAAAATTAATCTAGATATTGTGGTTTCTCCTCTTAAGAGTAAAGAAATGGATTTGAAGTTTAGTGGAGGGGGTAAGAACTCTAAACAGGGGGTGTCTTTCATGTCAGAGGTAGAACCGCTGAGAGAACTAAGAATCAAAAGAAGCATGATAATGGGGGTAAGAAGAAGTATCAAAATGGTAGTTTTAAGACTAGGCCTGAGGTAGAAAGTGCTACAACTGTGGTGTTCAAAAGGACTGTCCTACACCTAAGAAGGGTAAATAGGATACTGATAAGAAGAGTATGTCTAATGTTGTTTTGGGTGATGACACTTGTCCTATATTCTTGAAAAATACTTTATGATTTCTTAACCTACTTGTATACCTTATATGAATTATGATATTATGAATGAGTGGTTTATGCACTCTGATAGTGCTTACCATATTTCTCCTTTTAAAGAATGTTTATCCAAATTTCAGAGTGGTAATTTTGGATATGTTATTGTGGCAAACAAACATAAATGTGTTGTTTTAGACATGAGTGAGATATGCTTAAAGCTTAAATCTGGATTTATCTATACCATGAAAAATATTAGATATGTTCTTGAAGTTGCCTGTAACCTGCTTTCCTTTACTACACTTGGAAATGATGGTTTTGGGGAAAAATGGGAAATGGTTAGATGAAGGTAATGAAAGGTTCTATGGTTGTCTTTAAATAAAAAAGAACTAATAACCTCTATCTATTCTCTGTTGTGCCTCTGTGTGACATAAGTGATGCGCATGCTACTTTTGCATACAAGACTATTTTATGGCATAAAAGATTAGGCCACATAGGTGCCACAAATCTTGTATATTGCATAAAATTGGTGTCTTTGGTAATGATAAACTGACTGAAATGTTGTGACTATTGTGTGATTGGTAAGCAGCATAAAGTGTCTTTCCCAGTTTCTGATACTCCTTCTAAGTCGGCTACAACTTATATACTTGAGTATGTGCATGCGGATGTGTGGGGTCTTTCTAGCACTCCAACTCATGTGTATGTAGGTATTTTATGTCTTTAATTAACGATTTTTTCCAGAAAAACATGATTGTTTTTGTTAAAATAAAAGTTTGAGGTTTTTGAAATGTTTAATGCCTGGAAAATTGAAGTTTAGAATGAGACTGGTAAGAAAATAAAAGTTCTTAGACACGATTAGTCACGATTTTGACTTCTAAAGCAAAGATGAATTAAATAAACTCCCAGGAATCAACTCGTTACATAAGTTACACACAAAAGTATCTCAATTATATATAGGGAAATAAGCACATATAACACCCAAACTACGCTAGTTTGGATGAATCGGTCCCTAATCTTTTTTTAGTTCATTAGTCCCCTAACTATGCTAGTTTGGATGAATTATCCTTCAATTAAATTTTCAATTAGTCAAATCTTAGTCACAAAGGCACTTAGTGTTGAGAGATGATTCAGTAGTATATCTGTTAGAAGATTTGTATGATCTCAAACCCTAATTTGATTGGTGAGCCATTGAGTTGTATTTGTATTGCCTCTGTCTCTGAGAGTTTCAGACTCAGCAGACATTCTTTCAGCATGGTTCAGGCACTTAGTTCTGTCTGCTGACCCTTCAGTAGACTATCAGCCTCATTACAATGGAGTGAAGACTCAGTAGTGCTGGACTCAGCAGGAGCAGCATACTGAGAGGTATTCTTACTCAATAGTGCTGGACTCAGCAGGAGCAGCATACTGAAAGGAGTCAGTTGAACTGGACTCAGCAGGAGCAGTTCACTGAACTCAGAGTTGACCTTCAGTAGAGTTGGACTCAACAGAAGTATACTATTGAACCAAGGTCAGACTCAGCAACGGTCAGACAGTCTTCTTGACTGTCAGTGATCTTACTTCTTAAATCAGTAGAGTCATACGAGGTATTTAGAGAGGTCAGCTTCAGATCTGCCTTGAAGTCTGTGTGTCTCAACTGCTTTCTACACCTCGACCAATGACGAATAGGTAGCTGTCCACATTCCTATTAAAGCTGCAAGTCAACTTATTTTCAGAAATGGAGGGAAAAGATTCTGCCAGATTTCTTTGAAAGAGCCATTAGCTACCCAAAAGAGAGTGACACATGGATCTCCAACGGGTCTTTCCATGGCTCACCTTTATAAATAGAGGGAAGAATTCAAATCGAAGCTCACCTAGACATATTGAAGAACACACGAGCGATTAAGAGCAAACACCTACCGACTTAAGCTTTCCGCAAGATCTTCAGAGAAATACTTCAAGCGAAAGGCGACATACTTGCTCAAGGGAACCAAGCTGAATTAGAATCAAAGCCTCTACTATCAAAGTGATTGAACACGAATCCAGAGAGCTGATACCTCAATGTTCTTCACTCTAGAAGCCACTTTCTTGTTCCCTTCCCTCTAACCTAATCTCAGCTGAACATATTCATAGCTTAGATCGAAGGAGTTCATCCCTAAACTGTTCGTACTTGTAAAGAACTCCTTCATAGTTGGAGAGTTTGTCAAATACTTCAGTTTGATACTTGTAAACTGAGACTTGCTTAGTATAATCCTCAAGACCAGTGTTTGTCCAGTGCACAATCCGACTGAGACTAACTCAGTATAATAAAATAGCCTCCTGATCTTTTCGGGACAGTGGACGTAGGATTGTTGATATCCGAACCACTTTAAAATCGTTGTGTTCTGTGTTCTGTTTTTACTGTTGCATTGATTTATGTTCATACTTAAAATATCTTTCAAAATCATTCAACTGTGTTTCAGCAAAGCTTAAAAGATTGCACTAATATGTTGAAACAGTTTTAATAAAAACGTTTTCAAACTCAACTGAATTGGGCCTACACATTTTCGTACTCTCTTCGAACTCTTATCGAACGGCATCGAAATCGACAACGATCGGCTAGCGTGCCTCGGCATAGTCGGATCACTGGTCCACGCGATTCGTAAACGGCATATCTGGTCTACTCAGCAAGGCACTCTCCTGAATAGGACTGTTCGCGTTTTAAGTTGAGAAAGTTTTCAGGTGTATTCACCCCCCCCGCTACACCTGAACGTTTATCTCGGGACCAACACTTAGCCCTTGTTTGGTTCTACGGAAATAGAGAGGAGAGAAGTAGGAGGCTGAGAAATATGAGAGAATTAGACAAATGTGTTGTTTGGTTGAGGAGAGAAAATGGAGAGGACGAAAAAAAAGGGGGGGTGGCGCCCACATAAAGATTCTTTCTCTCCAAATATGGAGAGAAAGTGGGCTGAGAAGAGATGAGTTTGACAAATGATAATTTTATCCTCAACTAAATTTGCACTCTTCTTCTTATTTTAAGGATGATTTGGTCGTTTCGAATATACTATCATTTATCTTTTCTTCTATTTATTCTCTATTTCTCTCATACCAAATACTATATAAAATTCATTTTATTTCTCTCATGTTTCCTTCTTTCTATTTTCTTTCTCTCCTATTTCTTTCCTCTTATTTTCTCTCCTGAACCAAACAAAATGTTATGGAATAAAAACATACAGGGACCAATTCATCCAATTCTTAAGTTAGTATTTTCAAGGTATTTGTCTTCAGGTTGTGGATATGATTTTATGTTAGTACGTCCAGCCGGTCAGGGACCAATTCATCCAATTCTTAAGTTAGTATTTTCAAGGTATTTGTCTTCAGGTTGTGGATATGATTTTATGTTAGTACGTCCAGCCGGTGTAGAAGTGGTGAGCGTCGCTTCGTACTCACCAAATGATTAGTCTGTAACACAAGCTAAAAATAGGGATTAGCACAATGATAAGCAGGGTCGAATCCACAGGGAACGAGAGAATTATTTTATACTCCCTCCGTCCCAAAATTCTTGTCCAATTTGCTTTTTGCACGGTTTTTAAGGAGAGTTGTTAGTTGTGTGTAGATTGGTATAAAGTTGTGGGTCCCACAAAAAAGTTGTGTGTAATAATTTACTAAAAAATGAAAGTGGACAAGAATTTTGGGACAACCCAAAATGGAATAGCGGACAAGAATTTTGGGACGGAGGGAGTATCTCCTAATAATCCGATTTTGGTGTAGCCACCATGCTTTAAGTTTGAGTTTGATTATACTAGGGCAAGAAATAAACAAGAATTAAATGTGAAGAAATACGATAAGAGAAAAGACCCGACTCGGCAACCTGCACTAATCACTACCCCAATCCTCGACTCAAAGATTTATTTAATACCTTAACACATCCCTCTCCTTATCCAATTATGTAGAAACAAGAATGTTAAGCATAGAATCTATTCCATGTTTCCTAACACAATCTAGCATGTTGAGCAATTTCTAGATTAGAGCTAAGAAGCATTAAGAACATAGGAAACCAATTTAGCAAATTACCGATGTTGCACATACAAGTAACTTAGCTATCGACTCATATCCATTCAATAGACTACCAAATAAACCTAGGGTGATCAATCCTAATCAATTGATAAATCTATCTAACCCGGAATAAATCGAAACTTAAGGAATTAAATTCAAGCACATTTAAGTCTCAAGGGAAAAGTGGATTAATGCATAGTTGCCTCGTCGAATCGAGAAAGTTAGCTACACATGCTTAATTCATAAGAGACAAGACTATTAAATAAAGAAGACATAATTGAAATCTTAACAACTAGCATTAAACACTTGAAATCGAAAATAAACATAAAATCTTCTTCCACTCGCTGTTAACAGCAGAGAGTCAAACCAAAGAAAAGAGTATCAAAGTTCTGGTGAATTGTTGTGGCTGACGAAAGCTTAACCAAGGGAAATAGTCTCCATTCTAAGAAGTTGTTGCCCAGTTCCTCCAAGGCGTGAAAACGTTCTGGCGCAGTCCTCCCAAGTTCGTCCCCAAAAGTCCTCCTCCAAAAGTCCGCAAAAAGTTCTGAAAAAGTCTGTGGCTCTCCTTGTACGCTAATCTATTTATACTAGGTCTAACAGATGACCTAGATACAAGTTGGGCCAAAGAGAATAAAAGTGGGCCTCTGGCCCAGCGGATACTTCACTTTACAAAAGTGGCCCAACTTCATGCAAATATCACCAATTCTTCATGAAACTTCGAACATCATCGTCGTCTTTGTTCTTCGTATCTTCGAGCTTAAATCACACCAAAGATGCACCAAATAGCCTCCATCATGCTGAATATACTCCATAAATCCGACGAAAATACGAGTAGCAAACACACTCATCAAGAAAGTGCTTGAAATCTTAATAACAAAGATAATCAGAGGGCGGATATTAATAGTGAGCTAAAAGTAATTATCTGGCGGAAGTTAGTAATTTTCCTAGCGATACCCAATATTCTATTGCCTAATCCCCCAAATTAGTATAGACAATTCATAATCATTATCACATGGAAATTATAGATAATATTCACCATGCTTGTAATCAATTGACGTTAATAGTTAATCGCTAGGCGACACACTAAAACATGAACCCCCAAAACCCCCAAACCCTATCAACCCTCAAAGTTTAAACCCAGACCCTCAAACCCTAAGAGATGGTTTAAACCCTTAGACCCCTAAACTTTAATTTTTTCACTAATTGTATACAATACTTTTTAATAAAAACTATAATCACATGCAAATAAGATGGAGTGTAAGATATATTTGTCAGATGATAATTTAATTATAGATGTTTCTATGATAATCGTCTATATGTCAAGACTTGTTTTCAATTATATATAGTCAAGTTACTTATTTACTTGATGTTATTCAATGTTCTAATTGAGAGAATTTAATGCAATTTTTTATTTATTAAATCATTTATAATGTATTGATATTGAACATATTAAGATTCAACTTATTTGTATTTAGTATATAGATTAATTTATAAATACTTATAATAATAGATAGTAATTGATCGAATATTAATATCTTACTATGAAGAATCGCTTGGCAATCATCTATTACCGCCAACCGATCTATTCCAGCCAAGCGATCTATTACCGTCAAGCGATCATCTATTACCACCAAGCAATCTATTACAACCAAGCGATCTATTACTGCCAAGCGATCATCTATAACCCCCAAGAGATCATCTATTACTACCAAGCGATCATCTATAACCCCCAAGCGATTATCTATTTCCATCAAGCGATCATCTATTCCAGATACCTTTTGCAGTCGGGGCACGTAACGTAAAATGGAATCCATTTTTATTCTTGCACACGTAGTTCACTCTTTCCTTATTTGATCTCTCTTTCACGTACTCAACCTCATTCTGCATGTGATAGATGCCCACTACAATCTCCAATGCATCCTTGCTATCAAATATGGCATCGACATAAAATCAACCGTTGTGCTGACTTAATAGTTCCACTCATTGTATAGGACCAACAATATCGAGATCAACTAGTGGAACACTCCAATTTGGAATCGGACCAACATGTGCATGTGTTGCAGGATTATTTGAAGGATCTGATTCACTGAAATGATGGTCACGTAGAGCAGTCCAGTTCAGAATGTTATTAGTGTGACTGGATCCCGAACCATATATTAAACTCGGTCAAAATCAACTCAATCAGCTCGAGACTAAAATCCCCATCCTCCTCATCATCATCTAAAGAAACTGCCTCATCCTCGTCTTCAGGCTGATCATTATCATCTAAGTTGGTTGAGCTCGGACCTAGTTCATTGTTAGGATGGTTGTTTCTTGGTTCAACATTTTTCCCTTTAGTGTACACAATTGAATCACTTATATACTACAAAAGCATTCGAATCAAATCCTCGTCACAATTTGAAGGGACCTTAATTCTTCTACCATAAGAAGTATTTGTATGATAAAACAAGTCGTAGCATGTATTGGAGGGATCGGTCTTTAGGTTGCGGTAAATATCTTGTAGCAATTGATGGATATTCAAATTTGTCGACGTGAAAAAAAGTAATTCGTCACCACCTTTATACTCAGATCTATTCCAATAACCACCATCTGGAAGAAAAGTGCGTTGCCATCTAATCTGTAATACGATAAATTCAATTAGTGTAGTAGATGATAGCAATTAACTAAGTAGTGGAGATTTTATAACATGATATTGACATCGCCAGAGAGGGGTAATTATGGTTAGGCGGTAGTGATTATAAACCATAGGCGATGACGACTATGAACTATAATAGTAATCACCTAGCTAGGCGATGGTGAGTATAAACTATAATCGCCATCATAGGCGATGACGAATATAAATTATAATTGTTGTCGCCTAGTTAGGCTATGGCGAGTATAAACTACAATCGTCGTCACCTAGCTTAGCGTTGGCGATGGCAATGGCGAGTATATAATCCTCAATCACTATTCAAAATGAGAGTTTTGTCAAAAGGCGATTGAGAGGCAGTTGTGTACAAATTAATGGGAAAAATTATTATTATTTTTTGTTAGAAAAAGTTAACTTTTACAGAGGGGGTAGTTGATCTTTTCATTGTTATTATTAATTTAAAGGAAAGCGGCTAAAACAATTCAATTTTTAAAACATCGGCTATAATTCATATTTATTTATCCATATAGGTTATTCTTATGTAGATCCCTTAATATTACCGGCCCTAAACTAGGGGCCCACAGCGCCTATCTCACACTCTTGTTCAGAGCAAGCCTTGTGAATTTCCTAGCCTTTTCATTCTCGTCAATTGTATTTCGTATATAGTTGAGAGATTCATTATAAATAAGTTTATTTAAATTTTAATTTCTCGTTAATTATTTCTGCAAGTCAATTACCTCTAGCTCTTTAATTATTTTGTTTCAAGAATTCATTATTTTCTGCACGTGAAGTAGATCTGCTTATATTCTTCCTTTCTGTCTGCATCTGTGAGAAAAGAGATTATACTTTGAAAGTTATTACTTAAAATCTTTTGAATCTATATTCTGGTAGGCTTGTACTCAACATTCCATCTCATTTAAAGAAGTTTGTTCATACTTATTTCAGGCCATTTACGGAAAGTTTACTATTCCACTTTTAAATCCCATATTTGCATTATGTTGTCTTTAAACATTCTTGTTTCTATTTCTTTAAGTAGTATGAGTATATTAAGTATCAGATCTGGCTGAGGTGATGAAACACCACTCCTAAAATCCATGAGATCTGTTCAATGCTTAAAATTGGTAGAACTAGGGTTTCAATTGAAATTTGTGAAGTAAGTTTGTGAACTGCTTGGACTTAATCACTCTAAGTAGCTAGCTTCTTTCTAGGCAGACATAGATTAACTAGGAAGCTACTTGTATGCAGAACATTGGTGGACGAAGTGGCTCGGTTCCCTTATCTCTAAAGCACTTTAGTGAAAAACCTAGTCATTGCTAAACAAGGTAGGTTATCCACTACGGCAGGGGGTTGTTACTATGCAGAACAGGTCAATCACACCTCATGTAAAAGGATTGGACGCTCAAGTGCTCAACACAGTGTCTTGGTCGGGTAGCTCTAGTCAAATAAATTCATCTTTTATCAAGGATCAGAAGTGAGTGGTGTAGAATTACCTTAGCCGGATCACGTTTATATATTATTTGTCTTAATCCCGTGTTTATTTACAACATGTTATTGTTTTGCGTTGCTTTAAGATTTTGCCAAGGTTTAGAAAACTCAAACTTAATGGTTGTTGTTAACCAAACCCTAAGTCAATAGAGGTTGTTTGATTTAATTACCCGTTCCCTGAGGATCGACCCTACTTTGATGTTATTACTAATTATTTGGTCTAGTGCTCTATGCATGAGAAATTATAAGTTTATTTGGCTGGACCATACGACTGAGTCCGATCACTGGCTTTATAAAACATTCAGCTATCCATAACCTAATCAAATGTGTGACTTTGATCACGTGATCTTCAGGAAATCCACCCATGTACAAGAAACATGGCCTTAACTGATGAGGAAAATGACTGTAACTCAAAAATAATCTTTTCTACCTGTCCATTTGTTGCGAAAAGAAAAGAGTCTTGATCCTTGTTGATAGGAGTCCAGCAATTAATCACCATTATTGCAATGATGTAGTCCTCCGCAGCATCTTGTAATATCCCTTCCAAAGCTCTCCAATTCATAAGGAACGGGGTCTTGTTTTGAAACTCCTTCAGTCGAAGTAGATTCCAACTTTGATTTGCATCCATCAAATGATTCTCATGCAGAAGAAAAGAGGAGTTATATCTAACAACTTCAATCAGCCTTGTGGTTAACATGATCCGGCTTCTATTATTGTCATTCGGAAATAAATACTTTCATCATCGAGTAACTTTGTTCTCCATATGTCATCCATTATAATGAGAAACCTCCTGCATGTTAGGATCTTATTGCCATTTCACTATTACTCAGCTTAGTGTTTTCTAACGCTTGTCCACAAAGCCCCTCCTTTATTTCTAATAAATTTTCATGGAAGCCGACCACATTGACTTTTCTGGTATCTGCATCTTGTGGTGATGTAGCCCCAACAGGCTCACCAAGTTTTTTGTCTTTGGTTGTGATGTTACTCCATCCGTTCCGTCCGACTTGTCTTGTTTCTTTTTGGCACAGAGATTAAAATGAGTGGTTGATACTCGTGTGTAGAGAGGTAAAGCAAAGTGAGAGTTTATGTAGTAATTATTTTCCATTTCAAGAAATAGGACAAGTCAAGTGGGACTATTCGAAAAGGAAAACAACACAAGTCAAATGGGACGGAGAGAGTATTTTGCATCTCCACCACCTCTCAAGTGATTGAGTACATTTCATCTCTTAGCTTGTGAAGCTGGTACTTAAACATGATACCTATTAGTATTGAGATACGCATAGTATAACCATGCATAATTGTACCGGGTTTGTTTCGACAAGAACCTTTCAATAATATTTTCTGCCTCAGCAGCTACGTCCCTCATTCTTGCTTCAAAGATCTCCGGTTTCTCTGGAAAATCTTCAAGAAATGCTTGGAGAAAAAGTACATATTTGTCTAGAGATATAATCAGATTTTTTCATGAGAAGAGATAGAAAATCGACCATGATCCAGGATTTGATTTATAACTTTTTCGAGTAAAAGAAGAGAATAAGACATCCTCTTCTACCGAAGGAAGAAAGAGAATAAGCACTTACTACATGATTTTGCATGAAGAAGGAACAAGAATAACTGCAGAGGCAGGATTAGAAGAATTGAGAGACACTTAATTTTGCACAAAAATGAAGGAGCAATAACAACCGTTCCTATATAACCCTCTTGTTATTGAATGCCATGAAGACGACAAATGAAGATAAAACGTCAACTATAATATTGAAGAAGTGTCCCCAACTATTATATTATATAATATAAAAATTCGTAAAATATATAAAATCCATAGAGGTTGATACAACTAATTCAGTAAAATGTATATTTTACCTATATCATAACCACAAATAGCAATTATCATATGCACGTCATCGTTCAAGAAAAAAGTTAAAACATTTCAATTGTAGTAATTTGAAGACATTATATTTGCGTCAATTGATGTCATAACACCATGAATAGACTAATTTGTAGGATCAAGATTAGGAGTAATAATCTTTGAATATGATATTAATCCATAAATTGCCAAACATGCACAAATTATAAAACATTATATTGACACCTGACGCCTAACCTTTCCCATTTCACCAACCAGTAGTTGCATGACTACACTTAAAACCTAAGATACCAACACAACCAACTTAAACACAGAAACGATCACAAAATACAACCACCTCCACCACCCCGCTGATCATGACGACATTGCAGCACCGGCGGATCCACCTCCTCTTCCGCCTCGCCATGATGTCCGTGCTCATGCTAGGGGCGGCTCGAGTCATCCTTGACAACTTGAGAAACAGCCATGCCACCTGGCCAACTAGCTCGATACTACAATGGACAAATAGCCGTAAGTATACGATTAGGGTTCCGATTGAAGTGTCCGTGGAAGAAGAAATCGAAGACGGATGCAACGTTTTCGAAGGAAAATGGGTTTGGGACAACGAAAGCTATCCCCTCTATACAGAAGATAGTTGTCAGTTTCTAGTTAAACAAACAACTTGCCTAAGGAATGGTAGACCAGATTCTTCTTATCAGAAGTGGAGATGGCAGCCTAATGCATGCGATTTGCCGAGGTAATAATTTAATGTCCAATGTCATTTAGGGTGGACTTCCCCCGAATTTTCTTTCTATTAAATTTCTCGAGACTTTCCAATTTCTGCCCTCAAAATTACAGATTTGATGGTTTGAAACTAATGGAGATGCTGAGAGACAAAAGGTTGATGTTCATTGGAGATTCGGTGCAAAGAGGGATGTTCGAGTCCATGGTTTGTCTGGTACAATCTGCACTTCCTAAAGTTGTAAGGAGATCACTCGAGCGTATACCTCCCAGGAAAGTTTTCAGAGTTGAGGTAACAAGTCCACACGCACACCCTAATACTAATGCGATTTCTATTTCGACACCGTCAATGTGATGATTATATATAATCTGACTCTAGGAGTTCAACGCAACAATCGAGTACTACTGGGCGCCTTTCATTATTGAATCGATATCGGATCATGCAACGAATCACACTGTTCGGAAACGATTGGTGAAGCTCGATTCCGTAGCTAAGCATAGTAAAGAGTGGGAGGGAGCTGACATTTTGGTTTTCGAGAGCTACGTGTGGTGGATGTACAAACCTACGATCAATGCAACGTAAGAATCTTACATTTATTTTTTGTCAGAAACTAGAGTTATGTACTAGGTTTAGTGTGTATGAGTTGTGATTCTATTTTTGCAGATATGGATCTCTAGATAACATTCAAGAATACAATGTGACGACGGCATATAGATTGGCGATGGAAACGTGGGCCAACTGGGTCGACTCACGAGTCAACTCACAAACTCAGAAGATCTTCTTCGCAACAATGTCTCCTACACACCTATGGTGAGCATTCTCTACTATTGACGAAGGACGTACCGAGAACGACCTCATTGTGTCGATTATTCATGTGTAGGAGTTGGGAATGGAGGCCAGGAACAGATGGCAACTGCTTCAACGAGACACGCCCCATTGAAGGAGAGTACATGGGAACCGGCTCGAGCCTCGACATTATGAGGATAGTGGACGATGTTCTGGGGAGGCTGAAGGTTAATGTGTCTGTGTTGAACATAACCCAGTTGTCTGAATACAGAAAAGACGGCCACGCTTCAATTTTCGGAGAAAGAAAAGGCAAGCTTTTAACAAAAGAACAGAGATCTGATCCCAAGAATTATGCAGATTGTATACATTGGTGCTTACCAGGAGTTCCTGATACTTGGAATGAGATTCTGTACGCACTTCTTTTACAAGATTATCGCAATGATGATGAGTAGAGAATCCGAGGTGATCTGTCCTCCGAAGATTGGTTGACAAACAGTCAAGAAAAGAATGATGGGCATAGCATAGTACATCATCCAGTGCAGCATATGTCATTAATTCTTTGAGAAACTAGAACCTTATAAAGGAAACCCGGAGATAAATTGTCACAGATTCAATAGATAGGATGATCTCATATTTGGAATCTAGAATATAAAATCGAGTAAAGATACGAAAATTCTACTTCGTGAAATGGTCTGCAAATTTACCAATGGAAATAATATACTCAGAGCAGCTTTCAGTCATCACTACTTTCGTAGTCGTGAGGATGGAGAACTTGGCTGGAAATGCTGATTTGAATCCTCAGTAATGTCCCCTACATTATCGTGGCCCTCAATTTTTAGCCAAAGGAAAAGGCACAAATAAATAGGTTCTGGGATAAATTAGGTAAAGAACATTTTATGAATATAGTTCCATTAGTATGATGCTAGTTTACCAGTTGAACATCTTATGTATATACTGTAATTCCATCAGTATGATGCTAATCAGAGAAAAACTAGAATAATAAGTTAAAATTAATAATAGTGGTAGGAATGAGTTGAATTTACCAGGTTCAGATAGAGTATTACAATTTTAGAAAGGCTGCCCTTGTATTGTTCTTCATGGCCTATTGGTCTGTAATGCATTGTTTTCTGAAAAAATAAAGATTAGTTTCTCAGAAATTAATCTTCAAAATATAAAAGAAACAAAAATACTGAAAAGTGATGAAGAATTAGTGAAAGGAAGCTGAGTAGGCATAACTAAAAGGTTCACAAGATGATAGTAGAGATTAAGATAAACCAACCATTTGTCTCCAAGATCAGAAGAAAGGGTCCACATCCAAAGCCTAATTACTGTCGGCAGCATTTGTCGAAGATGCACGCACCCTTCTTAGAGAAGTTCAAAACGTGGAGGACATAATGACCATCTGTTCTTTTACATCGCATGGATAATAAGAAAATGGAATTCAGATATAATTGGTCAAATCAATACTCTGGTATTTAGTATAGCAGCTTTCACAAAGAGCCCTCTGTTTTTCCAAACCCCAGTCTTCGGCATCAATAGCAGGAGGAAGTAATGAATCCATCGGCGGCAATATATCTTAATCAACTGTATGAGATGAAAGAGGTACCGGCGGAGAACATAAACATCCATTTTCATCTGAATATGGTCCTCAAAAACTGTTAACTTGATTTTAGATAACCAAACAGTAGTGGAAGTCTCAGATGGACACACCTTGTCATCTGAAAAAACCTTCTCCTTTTTGTATGTATCTCTTCCTCTGGATTTGGTTGAGTTGTCTATGAATGAAATCAGTACTCTAGATGAAAAAAGAAAAGAAAACTTGTGAAGAACATCATGTGATCCGTTCCGTTCGTATAGAAAAAAGAAGAAATAAGTTTATTCAACAAGTGAATAAGGGAAGTAAAAAAAAGTTGTTTTTGAACCATTTGATTCGGTTTGGGTGCACATGAATAAGGAAAGATTTCACAGAACAAGGAAATCAAAATTGATGCCACGCGGAGATAGTCCATTTAACTTTTTAGAAAGTACTATCAATGATAATGCATAGAAGTTGTAAAAACTAAATAAGTAGAACATTTCTGCTACCCTTAAGGTTGCTGATTTATCTTCCTTTGACGTTGCATGTGAGTCTTGGTCAAATCCGTTTTAGGAGGGAGTGAATGATAAGCATCAAAAGGTCAGCTCAATGGGAGCAACCAATAACGTTGTTTTCCGCTAGGTTGAGGGGTCCAAGATTTTGCATCAATAATGTTCAACAAGACGGAATGAGGATTGAACCTCATTAGCAATTCTATAAAAACAAATACTAATTCTTAGAATTTTTTTTTAAAAAAAAAAAAAAAAAGTGAATCTAATGCAAACATAAGTTCTATGAAAATAAGAAAACTTTGGCTAATACAGTTAAGCCTCGATAAAGTAATATTCGATAAAGTAATAATCTCGCTAAGATAATAATTTCTTTCGGTCCCGATATGGGTCAATGCACTAAAATAATGTTCGATAAAGTAATAACTTCTTTAAATGAATAATTTTTTCTCGGTCCCAAAGTTATCACTTTATCAAGGTTTAACTGTATTAGTCATGGCCTACGAGGCTACAAAAATACCGGGTGAGGATCTTCTGTCCCACCCTATGTCCCACTACATGTCTCACTCTCAAAGTTATCTCAGTAACTCCGTACGGAGTTACTCAAGTGGGACATGTAGTGGGACATAAAGTGGGATAGAAGCAGTCCGGATCTTCTATCCCATTCTATGTCCCACTACATGTCCCACTGAAGTAACTCCGTACGGAGTTACTAGTCAACTTTAAGAATGGGACATGTAGTGGGACACACAATGGGATAGAAGATCCCTTGCTCCGAGTATCAACTATGTTGAATATGTGTCTCCTCATTTATGTATCGACATCTGTTACATCTTACAACATTATTTTCATTTCTACTATTTTTTATCACTTCAGTTAGTTTTGGAGGGAGAAAAACGTAAACTATCTATCCCATCATATCTTCTCCCTGATCTCAATACTTCTTCTTTCTGCAAATTCATTCCCCAAAGTTTATCCAATCTCCAGAACTCAGCCATAAAGATTCAGAACCTACAACATCCGCATACACAACACTGAAATCAAAACTCAAATATTCAGAAAACCTCCAGAAGAAGATAAAAAAGAGGTATTTATTTTAGGCAACTTAGAGAACAATTATATCGATCGTAAAGGAAATTCACACTCGAAATCACTTCCCCCCCACTTTATAATCTCCACCATTCTTTTTGTATCAGAATCCAAAATCCAATAAAAGAAAAATTCTGGGCGTATATACGAACTGATCAACTAATCATAACACTCCTACCATTCGACAAACCAAGACAAAAGAGTACGAAATTGTGTTAGAAAGGCTAAAAAGAGCAAGCTTGACGGAATTATCATACATAAAAAGAAAATGGCAAATACCTGATGAGCCAAGATTTAAAATAGAAAAGAGGTTTCGCCAGCGGTATGTAAGTGGCGGTGCGGTTGGCCGGATGAGAAATGTCTCTGAGTTCATTCGATTTTCAACTTGGCTCAATTCATTAAATTAATATTCAATAAAATAATAATTTTTAATAAATATTTTTTCTATTTTAAAATTATTATTTGAATTAAAGTTTAACGGTATTAATCATCTTTTACATTAGAGTTTAATTTGTTTTAAGAATTGGGGTTTAATGTTTCTATAATGATTACTTAGATTTCTGAACTTTTATGACCCTATTTTAGGGTTCTTGCCTATGTAATTAGAGAAAGAATTGGTTTAAAAAAGTATGTTAATTTCTTTTGCAAATTGACATGAATGGTCCCTAACATTTGCTAGTTTGGATGAATTATTCCTTAATTTTTCTTTTTTATTGGTCATTTATGTTAACTAGTGTGGATGAATTGGTTATATAATTAAATTTTAAGTTAGTCAATTGTTGTAATAGAGACATTTATGGAATAAAAGTTTCAGATACCAATTCATCCAATTTTTAAGTTAAATTTCGGGTATTTTTTCAAATATCTTTTAACTTATAATCTTTTTCGAATAAAAGTTCTACTAAATCTAGATTAACTAGTAATAGTTTTAAGACCAATTCATCCAATTTTAAAAGTATTTTTAAATATTTTTTTTCAAATAAATTTGTTAATTAACTTTTTTCAAATAATTTATTTTTTACTATAAAAAATTAAATTAAAATAAAAATTAAACTAAATCTAGATTAACTAATAATCGTCTCACACGGAGGAGGGGAGGGGGTCGACACAACGGTTTGGGAAGGTGTTGTGTTCTTCCAGTTCGGATATATATATGGAGGTGGGAGAAGTAGGCGAAGAATATGGAGATGAAGTAGGCGGAGAAGTAGGAGAGGGTGGTATAGGTGAGGGTGGTGAAGTTGCGGAGTTTGTTATTGCGGTGGCGGGCGTGGCCTTGATACGACGGCGGAGAGGGGATTTAGTTTTTTTAATTATTATTAAAAAAAATTCAACCAAAAAAATTATTTAAAATAAATTATTTGAAAATTAGATGAATTGGTTCCTAAAACTATTATTAGTTAATCCAAATTTAGTTATTTTTTTATTTTAATTTATTTTTAATTAAAAAAATCATACAAAAATCTTATTTAAAAAAAATTAATAAAAAATCTTATTTGAAAAAAATATAATTTAACAAAATGTTAAAATTTAATTCAAAATTGGATGAATTGGTTCCTAAAACTTTTATTCCGTATATCCCCTATGACTAACAGTTGACTAACTAAAAATTTAACAGAGTGATTAATTCATCTAAACTAGCAAAATTGAGGACTAATAAACTAAAAAAAAAAGGTTAATGGACCAATTTAGCCAAACTAACAAACATGGGGGAACATTTGTATCAATTTGTCTTTTTTTTTAGAGCATAGTTTCAAAATCAGGTAAAGGAATACATCCTGAAATTATATGCAATTACAAGCTTTATTAGCTAAAATGGTACTTGTTTCCACAAATAATTTAACAATTTTTATATGACATGAAAAATTTGCAGATGTTATCGGTGCATATCATAAATGACAAAAACTTGTGTGCATCATGTTGCACATGCAACATGATCCAATTACCCAATTTTGACCCGCTTTGACCCGTATTTGACCCGTTGACTCGTTTTGACCCGCTGATGTCAGCATGACATCATTAATCACTTTTTTAATTTAATTTTTTTTAATTTTTTAATTTTTTTTAATTTAATTTTTTTAATTTAATTTTTATTTATTTATTTTTTTTAAAAAAAATTTACGTTTTTTTCCTCTTTATTTTAAGGATGGGCGTGTCACTCTTTGCATACGAAAGTGTCAATCATAACAAACAAAAGTGTCAATCGCAATAAATAATTTTTTTTTAAATTAAAAAAAAAATTCCTTTTTTTTCGTTTTTTTTAACGTTTTTTCCCATTTATTTTAAGGACGGATGTGTCACTCTTTGCATACGAAAGTATCAATTGTAACAAACAAAAGTGTCAATCGTAACAAACAAATTTTTTATTTTTTTTTTCGATTTTTTTGATAAGTTAGGCGTGTCATTTGTAATGAATAAATGTGTCATTTACTTTTTATCCAAAGTGTTAATCATAACAAACAAAAGTATCATTTGTATTTGAATAAAATATCATTTATTGACTATCAATTATTTTTGAAAAAAATGCGATTTGTTTCGAAAAAAAATGTCATTTGTTTGTGAAAAAAGTATCAATTGTATATGTTGTTTGTGTCAATCATGACAAAATAACGTGTCAATGATGAGCAGAGTGTCTGTTTAGGCCATAATTCATAATAGAGAGCAATGTGTCAATTGTCTCTATTGTGTGTGTCAATTATGACAAAAGAACGTGTCAATAATAAGTAGTATTCGTTTAAGCTATAATTCACAGTAGAGAGCAGAGTGTCAATTGTCTCTACTGTGCGTGTCAATCATGATTAAAGAATGTGTCAATGATGAGCAGAGTGTCTGTTTAAGCCGTAATTTACAGTAGATAGCAAAGTGTCAATTGTACGTGCTATTCGTATTAATCATGACAAAAGAACGTATCAATGATGACCGGAGTGTCTTTTTAAGCCATAATTCACAGTAGAGAACAAAATGTTAATTATCTCTACTCAAATATACATACAAAGACGATACCTAGTTATACACAATACATTCAATTCATCAATCAAGTAACTTCACAATTACAAAAATCAATTTCTATATCCTGGATTACTATTAAGATTTGGGGATAATACTCAATCAAACTTTACTCTGCTGACCCAAATCCTTCATTGCACCATTTGTCTCCTCACCTTCATCCTCCTAAACTTTTTCCCAAGCATCAGAATCAAGTTATTCACAATTTAGAACAAATAAAATCGTAATTAAATGTACCTGTGTTTAAATTAGAGGGAGGGAGAGGGATAGGAGCAGGACAAACGCGAAGAAAGCACAGAACCGAAACGACGACCACCGATCCGCCCATTAGAAGGGCAAGGAGGATCACGTAGGAATGCCGACGCAGCGCCGCAGATTTCTTCGACGCGGTGGTGCTCAAGGCGGCTCTCGGCTACGCGCTGGTAGACTTCTACCCATACGTGAGGAGGCTGAGGGAGAACGGTAACATCCACATCGAGATCAACTGCAACAGCGAGGTAATCTTGTTTGTGGAGGCAGAGAGGGAGAGAGAGAGCCAGATCTGAGCGGAGCGAAGAGATCGGAGGCGGAGACAGGGAGGACTGTGGAGAGAGAGAGAGAGAGGAGTGGAGAAAGAGAGAGAGAGAGGGATGAGATGCAGAGATGTAGAGAGAGAGAATGATGAGATGCAGAGATGTAGAGAGAAAGAGAAAGAGGAGAGAGAGAGAAAGGGGGTAGTGGGGAGGGGGAGGAGACGGAAGAAAGAGGTAAGGGTTTTTTTTTATTCAATAAAATAGAAAATCGGGTCAAACCGGGTCAAAATTAAAAATTGGATCATGTTGCATGTGCAACATGATGCACACTAGTCCTTCTCATCATAAATTTAATTCCGATAGCCTATAAATTATATGCATGGACTAAACTAACTAACATAAAATCTTGTAGTTGTTGGTAAAATTAAAGTTTATAATATTTGGTAACGAGACAACTCACTCTACCACTACTTATTCCTTAGTGAAAATACTTGAACAATTTTCTACGGTTTTCTACCTCCGTTGAATATAATCATTTGTTGATATTTCTTTTTACAAAATATTGTTGTTGATAGGAAAATCACTGTTATTTATTTTATTTGATGTTTAGTACTTTTATTTTCATCATTTTGTTGCTACTTGCCAGTAGAAAGATCTACTGTTTGATTGTTTTTGGCCCTGCCTATGTCATCAAGGGATATTTTTTTATTTAGATATTGATTGAGACATATTATACAAATAAAATCAGCAATTAATGAATAATTAGATATCCACCCGTTGAGGCAGCTCGCACAATTTACATCTGTTACGTACGAATACGAATAGTGCGATCCTGAGATGGGTTGGTCCGATTTAAGAATTGGAAGTTGTATAATTAATTAATATCTAAGTGCATACCGACAATGTGGGACTCGGTACAAGATATTGTTTCGAATAAATAAAAAGAAAAGTGGAAGTGGAAGTTAAGAAAGCAAGATAATTAAAGAAAGTAGAGATGTTAGATTTTATAGAGTAGAATGAATTATTAGGAAACAACCAACACCAACCTTGCATGGTCAGCATGTAGTTTACCTGCAAAAGCTGCTACCACCACCCCTATCTATCCTATCCCTCTTTAGATTTCTTCACAAGAAACACTATCAAGTCAAGCCAATGCTAAACTTCCACACCTTTTTTGTGCGTAGGAAATAAACATATAACTAAAGTTGGTGCATGTTAGCTCATCCCCTTTCTCTCCTCCCTTTCATTCACAAAAACCAAGTTCCCTCTCTCCCTCTCCACTCTATGGAGCTTCCGGTGACCTCACCACGTTACGGTGATCGGGCATCGACATCGTCGTCTTACACCATAGAAACCAAGAACCTCTCCTGCCCTCACCAAAGTCATGATGAGTTTAGCTGGTGCAGGAGGCCGAAGATCACATCGCCTCGATTCATCATCAAGAATGTTAACCTAGAGGCCTATCCCGCCGAGATCACCGCCATCGCCGGACCTAGTGGCGCCGGAAAAACAACCCTGTTGGAGATTCTTGCCGGAAAAACCCCATTAGCGAAGGTTTCTGGTTGTGTGCTTATCAACGGAGCTCCGATCAATTGTGAGAGCTTCCGCCGGTTATCGGGATACGTCACCCAAGACGACGCCTTATTCCCACTCCTCACCGTCGAAGAAACGCTTATGTACGGCGCGCTTCTCCGGCTGCCGGCTGGCAAGAGAGTCGTCGGTCAGAGAGTGAAGCTCCTGATGAAGGATCTCGGACTTGATCACATTGCCGGTTCGAGAGTCGGCCAAGGCTCCACCAACGGCGTCTCAGGCGGTGAACGCCGCCGCCTCTCGATCGGCGCGGAGCTGATCCACGATCCCATGGTGCTACTCATCGACGAGCCTACTTCCGGCCTAGATTCATCCTCAGCCCTTCAAATTGTCTCCTTGCTAAGATCGATGGCAGTCAATCAACGCAAGACCATAATCCTGACCATCCATCAACCCGGGTTCAGAATCCTGGAGCTGATCGACCGGCTTGTGCTGCTGTCGAGCGGCCGCGTCCTACATAACGGCTCTCTGCGGCTGCTCGAAGAGAGGGTGAGGAGCTCCGGCCGGAATATTCCTTCTCATATCAACGTGCTCGAATTCGCCATTGAAATCACCAACAACCTCGACGTACAAATCTCAGACAACGCTATGGATTACTCATACTCCAACGCCAGTGAGAAGAAGACATTTCCTTCCTACGCGAATTCGATGGTGGACGAGATAATCATACTCGGAGAGAGATTCAGCAAGAACATACTCCGAGCTAAGGAGCTGTTCCTAGCGAGAGTAGTTCAATCTCTAGTAGTCGGATCGATACTCGGAACAGTATACATGAACGTCAGCGACGACAGAGGCAAAGTCTCCCTCCAAACCCGCCTCGGATTCTTCGCCTTCAGCCTCAGTTTCTTGCTCTCCTCCACCACAGAAGGCCTACCGATCTTCCTCCAAGAGAGAAGAATCTTCATGAGAGAGAATCTAACCGGCGCATACAGAGTCTCATCCTACGTCATCGCAAACACGCTAGTTTTCTTCCCATTTCTCCTCATGGTGGGCCTTTTATACAGCACGCCGGCGTACTGGCTAGTCGGGCTGAGGCGCGAGGCGGACGGGTTCCTCTACTTCGCCCTCGTAGTCTGGATAGTGGTGCTGATGTCGAATTCCTTCACGGCCTGCTGCAGCGCGCTGGTGCCCAACTTCATCATGGGGGCTTCCATCATCGCGGGGCTAATGGGCTCCTTCTTTCTCTTCTCCGGCTACTTCATCTCCAAGGAGAGCATGCCGGAGTACTGGGTTTTCATGCACTACTTGAGTCTGTTTAAGTATCCCTTTGAGTGCTTGGTGATAAATGAGTATGGAGGGGGGAAGTGTGTGCAGAATGTGGGAGGTGAGTGTGTGCTTTATGGAGATGAGTATTTGAAGCAGCAAGGGCTGAAGCAGTCGCACAAGTGGAGTAATTTGGGTGTCATGTTGGGGTTTGTGTTGGGCTACAGAGTGCTCTGTTTCTTCATTTTGTGGTGCCGGAGTTATCAAACCAGAAAATAAGCCTTCACCTCTTCCTATACAAAACAATAGTCTATTGCACAGGAGCGAGGTTTACTTGTGCGCACCAAAGGTAGCGGCTGCGGGTTCCTCGTCAACAAAAAAAAAAAAAATAGGCAATACCGCATGTCCCCTTGGAATGGCGTAGCGGTGAAAGTAGGTGGCCCGGGACCGAAAGGTCATGAGTTCAAATCCCACTAGAACCACTATGTGTAACTGTCAAATATAATTAGCCTAGGGTGGTTTAACTCTCCTGTTACCCAGTGTACACTTCGGTAGCAGCTGCGGGTTACCCTCATCATCCAAAAAAAAAAAAGGGCAATACCTCATTTTTAGAGATTTTCTTGATTTGTTTAACTCTCCTGTTACCTAGTGTGCAGTTCGGTAGCGGTTGCGAGTTACCCTCGTCATCCAAAAAAAAAAAAAATAGGCAATACCTCATTTTTAGAGATTTTCTTGATTTTATTTAGTACAGTTACATAAAATTGCAATCAATGTTCATGTTATATCCAATATTCAAGGCTATTGCACAGGAGCAAGGTTACCCTCGTCATCAAAAAAAAAATATAGGCAATACCTCATTTTTAGAGATTTTCTTGATTTTATTTAGTACAGTTATATAAATTTGCAATCAACTTCGGGTTACCCTCATCTTCCAAAAAAAAATAGGTAATACCTCATTTTTAGAGATTTTCTTGATTTTATTTAGTACAGTTACATAAATTTGCAATCAATGTTCATGTTATATCCAATATTCAAGGCTATTGCACATGAGCGTAAATTTCAGTAGCGGCTACGGGTTACCCTCGTCAACCAAAAAAAAAATAGGCAATACCTCATTTTTAGAGATTTTCTTGATTTTATTTAGTACAGTTACATAAATTTGCAATCAACTGCAGTTACCCTCATCATCTAAAAAAAAATAGACAAAACCTCATTTGTAGAAATTTTCTTGATTTTATTTAGTACAGTTACATAAATTTGCAATCAATGTTCATGTTATATCCAATATTCAATTCAATTAGCTATGTATATCAAATTTTAAATTAACTCTCACATGTTGTATTCCTCTTGAACTATAGGGTCACCTCTGTTCTTAGTCAAATCCACGTTGTCCTTAAGTTCTAGCCGTGTTTTGAGTGGTGTATTATTATAGACGTTTAATTTCTTGATCACTTTCTCAATATAATGAGATTGTATCAAGACAATTCAATTAGATATCCTAATGATTTTGATTATAAGAATCACATAAGCTAAATCCACGCCTTTCATTTCTCAGTTTTATTCAACATGTGTTTTGTATAAGAATAATTTTGACGGTTACTGCCTTATCAACATGGCGTTCGCCCAAAAGCAAATTATGACATAACATTAGGAGTGTCTTCAATGTAAACACTTGTCTGTGTTTTATTACATTTGAGTAGTAAGCTCATATAGTATCGTCTAATGACTCACATATACACTCTACATACAAGATAATATGACTTGAAAACACTTAATCGTATTAAATATGTTTTTTTCTTTATTATCGACCTATCGTGCATGAATTATTATCTGTTAAGCTTGCGAGATTTGAAATTAATTGTGAGGACAAGAATTCTATGACCTTTTAGGAGATGTGCTAGGGTCTGTGGTTGTTGGATATGAGTCAGTAGATGATACTCAGTTGTTCGTGGTTAAAAGAAAATTGGGGGAAATCATAGTAGTACTATGGAATTGAAGATCCCAAAACCGAGCTGATATCAGTAGTTCTGTGTGTCGTTAGGATTAGCTGATGTATAGGTTAGACTTGTTGTAATCGTTTTTATATTCTTGTCTAAGTCCTGTACGGGGTAATTGTTGAACTGATCTTCTGTCGAAGATACTTTTCAAAACCCCACGTCATCAGTGTAATCGCTTGCGTTCTTCAGTCATCAGCTGAATAAACCTCAGTAGAAGCCAATCCAGCAGCTGATAAGTCATCAGCATAAGAACTCATGCAAGCCCAGTACCTTCGCAGTCGCCAGCTGACATACTCAGAAGTTACACTCCTTATCAGCCGACTCAGTAGAAGAAGACAGAGACTTTGCGGTCACGTATCCGGCCGTAAAGCGACCCAGCTACTTAAGTCTTTTCGAAAGTTCAGCAGAAGATCATACGAGGTTGTTTGAACGGTCAACTCTGACATTCTCACCAACCACAAACCTCGACCAATGAGAAGCCGACAACTCCTTACCTGCTCCAAACAGTAAAGCTGCTCTCATGTACAGTAATTAACTGCCCTGCTGCAACAAGTTCGAATTAATGGCCGTTTTCTTTGGAAGCTTGTGACACGTGGCATCGTCGTCTCCAACGGACATATGCCATAGCTCACAGCTATAAATAGAGAAGATTTCGAAGCTCCATGTGAGCGCGAAGCACGAAATTAAAAAGGGAAATTGCTCAAACTCTCAAACACTCTAGCAACTCAATCAGAATATCCAGCGAAGAATCTGCATTTACTAGAATATTTTTGTGGTTCTTCTCTCTAGAGTCTTTAGATCCCTTTCTTCTCTACCTAAGCTCATTGTCAGATTTATAGCTTAGATTCGAAGGAGTTCATTTTTAGTGAACTGTTCTTATTGTAAGAACTCCTTCATTAGTTGGAGAACTGTTTTCACCCCCCTTTCGAACTTAGGTTTGAATTGTAATGTCGCTAAGGACTATAACTTAGAAGGATGCGTCCCGTGCACGGTTTCCTTCTTCGAGACTTGCTCGGGACTAATCAACAAGTTATCCTGCTCGTTCGGGACCGTGGACGTAGGATCTTGCGTATCCGAACCACGTTAAACCGCTTGTGTTCTTTCTTGTTTTATTGCATACAAACCTTTGAAAATCATAAGTTTGCATAAAACGTATTTCTAAAATCGCACGACCAAAAGAATTTAATCTGCGAAAACACGTTTTCAAAAAGAGACAAACTCCGGGCCCCACACTTATACGCACACTTATAGTCTCAGGCCGAGTTTCGAAGTCATCGACAAAAGTCGGTAGGAGAGCTCGATGGGCCGACTCACTGTCCCGTGATCGAAGGTTTATTTGGCACTTGTTCATCGGTTGCGACCAACGACTTAGTGACCTTCACCGAGAAGAAGAAACGGTACTCGGGTGTATTCACCCCCCCCCTCTACACCCGATATTTGTCTTCGGACCAACAATTGGTATCGAGCGTGCGGTGCTCAACCGACCACTTGTTCGACATACTCGGTCTTCTCGAACCGATCCTTGAAAACGTTTTCTCTTCACTCATCCCTATACCCGTACACATAATGTCTGACATATCAGGTATCAGGATGGTGCCAATGTTCTCAATAGAGAACTTCACGGTATGGCGTGTAAGAATGGAGGCACACCTTACGTCGCCGCACGACGGACATGGCGACGTATCGGGAGACCGGACCCATCATTCCAATGATAGACGGCGTTCGGTTCAGAAGTAGAAGGTGAAGGTGCTCGTATCGGTCCGAAGGTTCCCAAGGACAAATTTACCTTCACGCCCGAAGAGAAAAAGGCTGCATAACCTCGACCGAGTCACACGAAATGCTATACCGACAACGCTCGGTGACTCACACCTCGGGAGGGTGCGGGGGCGCAAAACGGCGAAAGAACTTTGGCACGCCACGGCGCATCGAACCAAGGAACTCCTCGGATTAAAGAAAACAAGCTCGAATTAGAACTTCAAAAGTTCGAAGCCTTTGCGATGGAGCCCAGTGAAACCATTGACGGGCCGGCGTCGGATTTACGAATCAAGTCAATGTGATAAACGGGTGGGAAAGGTGTTCTCAAACAAAGAGATGAACACAAAGATCATAAGAGCGCTACCCCGACGTAAGTGGCTTCCTTTTGCTACTTATTTACGTCGCTCCGATCTTAATGCTCTAACTCCCGATGTTATATTTTCGGAATTAAAGACGGGGGAATTTGAGCATAGTCTACCTCGAAGTGTTCCAGTGCTCCGGTGACACTCAAATCGATCATGCCTTCAAGGCAACGATCAAGAAAGCCGGAGGCAAAAAGATTTCTTCCGAAGAAGCGCAAGAGCTGGCCGCAGATACAAAGACATCCGAAATGTCCAGTGACCGACCGGCTCGCACCGATGGCTCTCAAATACCAAAGAGAGAAGGAGAGAGTCGAAAGTCGAAGAAATATCACGGAGATTCTCCCCACGGTAAGAAAGAATATTCAAAAAGGGAAGAATCTAACACTTCTACCGAATGCGGGAACACGGAGCCTGTTGCTAGTCCACCAAAAGCTTCGTTGGAAAAAGCAAGCAGAACATCCACGTGTTACAAGCGCAAGAAGGAGGGACACTATCGATCGATCGCCCCGAACTCTCGACCGCTAAAAGAGCAGAACGGCAAGCCGAAGAGATAAATTCGCCCCGGAAGAGGCGAGCCTACATAGCCGGAGAGATATCCGACAACTCAATTGAAGAGGATACATTCATGTACTCTTCGAGGATGAAGCCGCATTCGTAGCTGTTGAAGTCGGAGAGAAGGTTCCCGAGGAATCGGTGAACAAAGTGTCGATGGTCGGAGAAGAGGCCGAGGTAAATTCTAAACTTAATATAACCTCCTCTTCACACAACACACACGACACTTGCTCGGTCTCGGATGACCCTTTGGACATAGTACAAGCATATGACGACCGCTAGAGGAACAAATTCGGTGAGCAGAGAGTTCAGCAGAACCATCCAGGAACTAGAACAGGTAAAGGCTGAGAATCAGAGACTTTCTGCTGATTGTCAGGTCTCTACTGAGTTAGTGGATCTAGTTGCGAGACTCAAGGAAGAGATCGAATCTCTTATGACTAAGTCTCGACTGCAAGAGACTCGGATCTCGGCCCCGACCAAGGACAATTTGGAGAAAGAGACCGAAATAGCCCAACTCGGTCGAAACTCTCGGACGTACTGTAGGACTATGATTCTCTCGGGAGAAGTGATGAAGTCTGGAGAGGGCTGAAAACTGAACAATACCTGGGAGCTAAGGAGAAACTCGAAAGCATGCTCAGAGCACAACGGCCAACTGCTGTGAAAGAAGGCCTTAGCTATACCCACGAAGCTTCTACCTCCAAAAGCTCAGCAACACTGGCTGATAGGTTCGTCAGAGGAAAGGTGCAAGCTGCTGACACCACACCTCAGGCGAAGAACAAACAGAAAGAAATCACACCTCAGCCGAGCAGCAACAAACAACCCGACCAAAGGTTCCGGCCCCGGGACGCCGAGATCGAACTTAGGGGGAACCAAGAAGGTCAGATGGGCAGAACAGTACAAGGAGCCACTGTATGAGCACCCGGCTCAGTACGGCTCGTACTACTATGAGCCTAGGGTCAGGAGAAGCGCAAAGACTCAGAAGAAGAAAGCGCCTGAACCCAAAATCATCAGTAGAAAGTCAGTATCTCCAAGTCCTCTGGAGAAGAAAGCTGACAAGGTTCAGAAGAGGAAGTCTCAGACTTCTAAGGTTCCGAGATAGATTTGGGTTCCGAAATCACCCACTAACCAGTAAGGACCCAACTGAACCAAAGGGTACCTAAAGATTCTTCTGTTTTGCAGGTGCATAAAGACCCATGGATAGTGGACAACGGCTGCTCAAGACACATGACATATCAGAAGAATCTGCTGACCAACTATGTACAAGAAGATGGTCCCAGAATTGAGTTTGGAGACAACTCTAAAGGCTACACAAGGGGATACGGAACGCTAAACAATGGGACTACTTCAGTTCCAAGAGTAACATATGTTGAAGGACTTCAACATAATCTCCTTTCTGTCAGTCAATTTTGTGATAATCTTAACAGAGTTATCTTTGACACTGGTTTCTGTGATGTTGTTGATAAATCTACAGGGAAAACAGTGTTATCAAGATCGCGGAGGAAAAACATCTATGTTGCGGGCATCGGAAAACCGCGAGAACCCGAGGTTTGTTTACTAGCATGAGACAAAATCGGTGACAAGTCGGGATGGCTATGGCACAAGAGACTCGACCACTCGAACTTCAAGACCATGAACAAGCTAGCCAAGAACTCCAAAGTCGAGGACTGCCCAACGAATCGTTCGTTAAAGACGAGAAATTGTGAAGCATGTCCGAAGGGAAAACAAACAAAGAGTAGCAATCCACCTATTCCGTCACCTTCCACCGATGGAATCCTTCAGCTGCTGCACATGGACCTATTCGGGCCAGTCTCTCCAGTGACTATAAGACGCAAGAAGTATGCCCTCGTCGTTATTGACGACTACTCAAGATATACTTGGGTCATCTTCATCGCCAATAAATCGATGTTCAAACCGAGTTGCCCAATCTCTGAAGAAGCTCGGTGTGGAAAAGGACATCAAGATTCAAAAGAATTCGCTCGGACAGAGGAACAGAGTTTCTAAACTCGGTAGTTAAGACATACTTTGCGATAAAGAGGGAATTAAACACGAGACATCAGCTGCTCGCACCCCTCGGCGAACGGACTTGCCGAACGAAAGAACGAGAACACTCAAAGAAGCGGCAAGAACGCTCCGCGCATTCCCGGACTACCCTCGAAGTTACGGGCCGATGCTACCGACACCGCCCTGTTACACTCAGAATCGCTCACTACTCACTCAGCAACACATGAAGACACCATATGAACTATGGAAAGGGAGAATTCCTTCTATTTCTCATTTTCATATTTTTGGATGTCCTTGCTTTATCCACAATAACGGGAAAGATCAGCTGAAGGTCTTTGATAGAAAATCTGATCAAGGAGTTTTCTTAGGATACTCTCGAGTCAGTAAAGCCTTCAGAGTCTTTAACTATCGGACTCTTTGTGTGGAGGAAAGCCCTCATGTTGTTTTTGATGAATTTGTTACTAAGAACAGGGGAAGATACACGGTTAAATACTGATGATGTCAGCAGCAAGCTACATGATCTCGAACTTACTGATAAAGCTGAAAAGATCCAGCATTATTGGGATGATGAGTCGGACAATGAACAAACTCGGACTCAACCAACGATCGGACGTAGGCGACCTAGTTGATTCTCCCGAACAGAATCAACAACGGGTAACATCGGTCGATGAGGAAGCCCGAGTGGTAACCGAGACCTCTCCGAGAATATGAACTCGGGGGAACGATTAATGTTCCCGAGCTAAATGCCCCCGAACACGGAAACTCGGTAGATCCTAACCTTCTTACTGAAATATTGCAATCTCAGAACAGTACTACTGAAATGCCTAACACTCCTACTGATTCTGCAGAAGTTGTATCAGAAGAAGAAGCCAGACTCAGACGATCATGGCTAGATGCTCATTCTTCAGATCTTATCATTGGAGATTCATTAGCAACGATAAGAACAAGATCTAGATTTAATCAAGGCAAAAGCTCACTGTTTTCCTGTTTCTTATCTACAGAAGAACCTCAGTCGATAGAGGACGCACTTAATGATGCTGACTGGATCATCGCCATGCAAGAAGAGCTGAACCAGTTCATTCGAAACGAAGTTTGGGAGCTTGTAGACAGACCTAGACATCACCATGTCATTGGTACCAAGTGGGTCTTCAAAAACAAGCGAGATGAAAACAACGTCATTGTCAGAAATAAAGCACGACTAGTTGCAAAGGGATACAGTCAGGCAGAAGGAATTGACTTTGATGAAACATTCGCTTCGGGCCGCTAGATTGGAAGCCATTCGTCTATTCCTAGCTTATGCAACACATCAAGGCTTCAAAGTCTATCAAATGGATGTAAAGTCAGCTTTTCTGAACGGCGTACTGAAGGAAGAAGTCTACGTGGAACAACCGCCTGGCTTTCAGCAGGGACATCAGGTGTATTTACTTAGGAAAGCTCTGTATGGGTTAAAACAAGTCAGGAGATGACATCTTACTGGTGCAAATCTACGTAGACGACATCATTTTCGGTTGCAGAAACGAGATCATATGTCAGCAGTTCGAGAAGATGATGAAAGAGAAATTCGAGATGTCCATGATGGGAGAGATGAATTATTTCCTTGGATTTCAAGTGAAGCAATCACATGAAGGAATCTTCATCAATCAAGCCAAATACACTCGAGACCTTCTCAAAAGATTCAGCTGCGACTCCAGCAAGCCAGTCAAAATCCCCATGAATACGAATTTTAAAATCGATCTAGACAAAGAGGGAGCTCCTGTTAACTCTATTGATTATAGAGCTATTATTGGTTCTTTATTATATTTAACAGCTAGCCGACCTGACATAACTTATGCTGTAGGTGTATGCGCAAGATTTCAAGCGGATCCCAAGCGAAGTCATCTCGACTCAGCTAAAAAGATTCGCGCTATACGAGAGGAACACCGATCTTTGGGTTATGGTATCCTGCTGATGATAATCTAATACTGACAGGTTATTCTGATGCTGATTATGCAGGATGCAGGATAGATCGTAAGTCCACTTCCGGAACATGTCAGTTCCTAGGCAGCAAGCTGATATCTTGGTTCTCAAAGAAACAGCACTCAGTAGCAACGTCCACTACCGGGCCGAGTACATGGCTGCTTTGGAAGTTCTTGTGCCCGCATCCTTTGGCTTCGACAACAACCGAGAGATTATGGTATCATTCGGAATGAAGTGCCCATCTACTGTGACTCCACAACTGCTATTGCCATAACTCAGAACCTAGTTCTGCATACGAGATGCAAGCACGTGGATATCCGACATCACTTCATCAGAGACCATGTCGAGAAGAAGGATATCAGAATGGAGAAGATCCATACCGACAAGCAAAGGCGCGACATGCGACCAAACCACTAGGCGAGAACGATTCGGAGAATTATCGGTTGAGCTAGGTCTACCGGATCCTACGAAATGCATCGGTAGAAGACAACTACGATAGCGGTCCAGTGGAGACAATTGGAAATATTTGGTATCGGTAGATGGAACCGAGACGACAAGTCGGTAGACTCCGTGCGGTGATTCGGTGGGAAGAATCATGCGTACGGCAGGGGGGAACGTGCTTATCGGTACATCAATCATCCTCCTGCGATATAACGGTAACCAGTGA
This sequence comes from Lavandula angustifolia, assembly GCA_028984105.1. Classification (NCBI taxonomy): domain Eukaryota; kingdom Viridiplantae; phylum Streptophyta; class Magnoliopsida; order Lamiales; family Lamiaceae; genus Lavandula; species Lavandula angustifolia. Next base: position 10,263,353 of record CM054817.1, read on the forward strand.
TCGAAAGTTCAGGTCAAGAGGTTTGCGTAGTATCATATACTTAATTTCTTTTCGAAGCATGTATCGCATTTATTATATCGGCCGCACGCGATCGGTAGTTAATGTGCATTTATTTCCCGCCATTAATTAGTTTTAGGAAAGGTCGGCGAGGAAACCTTTTCATTCGCATAAACCGAGTAATTAATCTTTGTTTGTCGCGCATTTAATGCATGTCTTCTCACTAACCTTTATTACGTAAGTCTATGTTAGAGGCGGCTTTTGTAATCATTCCTTTTATAACATTCAAATCTCAGCCGTCCATAAGATTTGAAAGATTAAAATTGGATTGTAGGATCAAAACTTATAATCAGACGATATATATATAAAATCTTTCATCTTCTATCCTTTCCTCACTTTTCGCCATTTTTCAACTTAAGAGCTATTTTCAAGCGTTCAGTTTCTTTCTCAAAAATCATCCTAACTGTCTCGCTTTTGCATCTCTCAAAGCTCTTTAGTACTCGGTAATGTATTGAAACCTGCTGAATACTTACTAACTTACTCTATTTTCAAGTGCTAACAAGTTATTTTGCAGTTTTCAATGGCGACATCTCAAGTTCCTGAGAATATAGAGGAGATAATGGCATCCAGGATTCAGTTTGAACCAACTATGGCCTTCCGACAAGTTGATATCTCCTTCTTGGAACCCGTGTTCGATGCTCTGGAGCGTTCTGGTCTTCAAGAGCTGGTGACGAAGCACCCGAGATCTTATCTACCAAGGCAAGTGGTAGAAGTTTATTACAACTGGAGGTCTCTCGCGTCTGGAGGCGAGGAATCTTCCTTCGTCTATTTGAAGGAAGTAGATCAGAACTGTTGGGATACTACTCAGAGAGTCTTCAACGTCAGGGACATTCTGGTGCTGTCGTTTGATCTTCCAGACTACGGTATTTCTCCTATCGGTTAAAGGAGAAGGAGATAAACGCATATGTTCGTAAGTTCTGCGGACGCTATGACATATCATTCAAGTCCGCTCTGCAAAAGAATCTTCTGCTTCCCCAATACAGAGGACTAGCCTACATAGTCTCTCATATCCTGACGAGCTCAGCTGGATCATATGATCAATTATCCAAGCCAAGGATTCAGCTGATGATGGCGATAGATGATGAGTTGAAGTGAACTGGGCTGACTATTATGTCTCGGAGATGAAGGCCCAAGCCCAGAAGTTCACTACCCTACCCACTGGAGAGAGGAAGTTAGCCAGTGTAGGGAAGTTACTCTATGGGACTAAGATGTCAGTCCTCATAGAAAACTCTATTCAGAGGCACTCGTCGTTTGCTGATTCTAAGTTCTTCGATGTAAAACTGATTAAGTTCAAGACTAAAGCAGCGACTGAGAAGTCTATCGGTAAGGGGCCACCTGAGCCGAAGAGAGCAGCATCCGCTCTGCCCCCACATACCGAAGTGCCTAAGAAGAGGCGACTGACTAAGACCGGACCAGTGAGGTCTCGTTGCTCGCCCCTCTACGTTATTAAACCTACTCCTCCTCCTATTCAAGAAGAGCGGTTTTAGATTCGACATGCGGCATTGAGGGTGCGACCCTCAAAGATAAAGTCCAGGTAATTAGCTCGAGGAGACACGGTCGGACGTCGGGGAACCGCCGAGGAGGCTGCGGCCCGAGTGGACAGCTATTCACACCACTCGTCTCAGTGCCACATCCGAAGTACACGATCATATTCCCGAGATCGGCTGGGCACTCGAGACTTAGTCGACATAGCCATCGGGGCTAGGGTTCAAATGCTTCTAAGGTTTCGAGTTGGGATATTCTAGAAGACATAATCAAAACCCACTCCAGTCATCTACTTGCTCGATGAGGAGCGAGGCTACAAGAAGTAATAGGGTACGGAGAACCCGGTGACTTAGCTACTCTTGAAGATCTCGGAGCCGCAATGCTTTACCTTCTAAGCTTGCGAGAGTCGGTTCTGGTAACTCTCCTCCGCCCCCCATCTCCTCCTGCGATAAGAAAGACGATGATAAAGATGATGATAACAATCGGAGGAAGGATCGGACACCCAAGGATACGTAGTGGGAGGCTCTGCGAGGTTCAACTCCCCGTGAGAAGAGCAAATCACCACTTCCCGATACATCGGGTGATGCTCAAGGTGATTCGAAGTACAATAGGGAGCAGCTCCTCACGTTTTACGAGCGAGAGGCTCGGAACCAGCTCGTACCGAGATATAACCTATCGGTTTTGTGTCCTCGAAGTCCGTAAATAAAGCCATTCGACGCCAAGGAGAGAAAAACCGACTTTTGGCTAAAGACATCCATCTGAAGTGGACAAAGTATACTAAGGCTCAGACACAGAGCTTAGACAGAATAGCTGCTAGCATCTCAAAGACTCCAGTACCTACTCCTCAACCCAACCTTCAGGAGATTATTGAGGCAGCCTTAGCAGCTCAGAAAGTCGATCTAGAAGCTTAGAGTCAGCAGTTGCTCCAGAATCAGCAGAAGATATTTTCAGAGCAGCTGACTCAAGCTCTTGCAACTGTTAAGCTCGAAATCGATGAAAGGAATAAGATTGCCACCTCTAGCCTTCAGAAATCTATTACCCAACAGGCAGAGGCTCTGAAACTTATTCAGAAAGAAATGACGAGAATCGCGGGATCGAGGCCTGCTTGAAACTCCGTCTGGAGTCATTGCACTGACTTAAAACATCAAGAGCGATCACGAAAAAGACTGGGAATTATATTGCGATCTCGTCAAGGACTTCGAATCCACGACAACTTCGGATTAAGGATTCGGTCCACACCGTGGAAAAGAGACATTCAAGCCATCCGCACCCAACTCTCTAAGGCGGATGATGCCAAAAAGGGGGAAGATATTATGAAGGATGAACCTGATACGGATATGGCTGATGTCCAAATTGTAGAGGGTGGTCAGGAGGAAGGACCCTCTAATGCTCAAACTCAGGGGGAAGGTATTAAGGCAGAACAACCCTCGACTGCTAATGCTCAAGATACTTCGGGGGGTTACGCTACTTGAATTTCCTCTAGAACCTACCCCCCATCTCATCTTCTGCTGCCCACATAGAAGATGTTGCTCACTTCATTGAACAAGAGTCTGAAGGAGAACAAGCTCCTCCGCAGAGGCCGGGAAGGAGATTGCTACCTGCTATTACTCCTCCTTCCTCCCCGGTCCGAAAATTCAAATCTAAAGCGGAACAAGAAGCCTTTGACCTCCGCGTAGCCCAACAACTACAAGACAAGCTGGACCATGAGCGACAGTTGGAAGAAGCTCAACTTGCTAAAAAGCCAAAGGGCAAAGTTGTTAAGGGCAGAGGTAAGAAGAAGTAAGAGTCTGTAGACGAAGTAAAGAAAAAGGCTCAGGAGGAGTTCGCAGAAACTCTTTCTACTACAGGTCAAGCTACTGCTCAGAGTCACTATCAGACTCATCTTACACCTGAGCAAGAAGCTGAAGATAGAGCCACGTGGGAAGCCACGCTGCAAGGCCTAAATCTCAGGAAAGGAGACTGTAGGGCAGCGGCTCTTCGAGAAAAGAAGAGAATGGCTGATATGGCTAAGATGATGAACCTATCTCAAAAGCCAGCTGCTGATCCCAGAAAACAAACCCCACGAGGATCAAGGAAAAGAGTGCCTCATGTCAAAAAGGACCCTGTGCTTCATGTTGATAAATGGGTTCTGCTCTCGGTAAATGAGGATGTCCAGACACTGAGGAAGAGAATCTACCTATGCTATGGTCTGCAACCCCCTGTCGACAGATCTGCTGATTTCAAGAAGCACACTCAAGGCTTCAGGCGTCAGTAGTGTTTCCTCTTCTCTACTCTTGTGTAATAGTGATAGAAACCTGTAATTTCTTGATCATATATGCTATCGTTCCTATTGCTTGATAGACAATTACTCATTGTCTTACATCATTTTGCTTTATGTTTTTCACAACTGATCACTAAGTGATCTGACACACACTCACAATCAGTTTCTCTAATTTTGCCTATCTCTCACCTGCTGATGTTTTTTTTAAGTCATCATATCAGTTTGTTTTCCTCAGATGGATTAAGGGGGAAATTGTTGTCAGAAGGTTAGCATATCTTATAAGATGTTTAGAGTTTAGAAGTAGAGGTTTTGGCATCATCAATTAGGGGGAAATTGTTGGATATGAGTCAGTAGATGATACTCAGATGTTCGTGGTTAAAAGAAAATTGGGGGAAATCATAGTAGTACTATGGAATTGAAGATCCCAAAACCGAGCTGATATCAGTAGTTCTGTGTGTCGTTAGGATTAGCTGATGTATAGGTTAGACTTGTTGTAATCGTTTTTATATTCTTGTCTAAGTCCTGTACGGGGTAATTGTTGAACTGATCTTCTGTCGAAGATACTTTTCTAAACCCCACGCATCAGTGTAATCGCTTACGTTCTTCAGTCATCAGCTGAATAAACCTCAGTAGAAGCCAATCCAGCAGCTGATAAGTCATCAGCATAAGAACTCATGCAAGCCCAGTACCTTCACAGTCGCCAGCTGACATACTCAGAAGTTACACTCCTTGTCAGCCGACTCAGTCGAAGAAGACAGAGACTTTGCAGTCTACTGTATCCGACAGAAAGCGACCCAGCTACTTAAGTCTTTTCGAAAGTTCAGCAGAAGATCATACGAGGTTGTTTGAACGGTCAACTCTGACATTCTCACCAACCACAAACCTCGACCAATGAGAAGCCGACAACTCCTTACCTGCTCCAAATAGTAAAGTCTGCTCTCATGTACGGTAATTAAGCGCCTGCTTGCAACAAGTTCGAATTAATGGCCGTTTTCTTTGGAAGCTTGTGACACGTGGCATCGTCGTCTCCAACGGACATATGCCATAGCTCACAGCTATAAATAGAGAAGATTTCGAAGCTCCATGTGAGCGCGAAGCACGAAATTAAAAAGGGAAATTGCTCAAACTCTTAAACACTCTAGCAACTCAATCAGAATATCCAGCGAAGAATCTGCATTTACTAGAATATTTTTGTGGTTCTTCTCTCTAGAGTCTTTAGATCCCTTTCTTCTCTACCTAAGCTCATTGTCAGATTTATAGCTTAGATTCGAAGGAGTTCATTTTTAGTGAACTGTTCTTATTGTAAGAACTCCTTCATTAGTTGGAGAACTGTTTTCACCCCCTTTCGAACTTAGGTTTGAATTGTAAAGTCGCTAAGGACTATAACTTAGAAGGATCTGTCTTGTGCACAGTTTCCTTTCTGAGACTTGCTCAGACTAATCAACAAGTTATCCTGCTCTGTTCAGGACCGTGGACGTAGGATCTTGCGTATCCTAACCACGTTAAACTGCTTGTGTTCTTTTCTGTTTTATTGCTTACAAACCTTTGAAAATCATAAGTTTGCATAAAACGTATTTCTAAAATCGCACAGCCAAAAGAATTTAATCTGCGAAAACATGTTTTCAAAAAAGACAAACTCCGGGCCCCACACTTATCCGCACACTTATAGTCTCGGCGAGTTTGAAATGCTTGACAAAAGTCGGTAGGAGAGCTCGATGAGGCGACTCACTCTATCCCGTGATCGAAGGTTTATTTGGCACTGTTCATCAAAGAAGAAACGGTACTCAGGTGTATTCACCCCCCCCCCCTCTACACCTGATATTTGTCTCCGGACCAATAGTGGTCCTTCAAAATATGATGAACGAGTTTTTTGGTTCCAACAGAGACAATAACAAAGGTCATAGTCGAGAAATTTGGAGGTCTTTTTAAGGGGTATATGACACAACTTATCAAGTGATATCACACCCAAAGTTTTAGTTTTGTTGTGACGAATGTCGAAAATCCCAATATCTAATCCAACATAATAAATCTCCACGTTGGCATAAACCACAATTGTGAACAAATAGTAAGTTCGCTTCACAAAACTCCAATCGTCAAGAAATACCACTTTATACAAAATTTGGCTACAACCTCCTTAAAAGGCCTCCAAATTTCTCGACCACGATCTTTGTTATTGTTGCATTAGGTCCAAGAAACTTGTTCATGACATTTTGAGGTTTCAAAGACCTTAACAAGTGGTACCAGAGCCAAGGTTTTGGTTCGTGTTTGTGACAATGGCAATAACAAAGAATGTGTTCGAAAAGTTTAGAGATTTTTGAAGGAGATGGAGCATGTGGAGAGAATGAAGCATATTGAACTGAAGTCTCACTTGATTGAATACGGAGAAGAATTCATTACCTTCCTCCACGTATGTTGTCGCAGCTTTGGTTATGCTCCCATTTGAAGCTTCTGGACTGTGTCCCGACCCTTCCTCTCCTCTGTATGGCTAGAGATCTGAGAGGAATATTTTTTTTTGTTCTCTCACGTTCTAATGCTTCTCGTGAATAAATTATTTTTTTTTGAACGTGCATATCAAAACTTATAATATAATGTATAAAATTGTTATATTATAATTATGACCCATTATTAATTGTAGTGCTAATGGGCTTCCAATAAATTAATATCAGCTCATAATATAATTAATGATAATTGGGCCACCTATTTATCAATTAATTTGCACAGCCAATTAATTTCAGATAAATAATTTTTATATAATTAAATAATGTATAAATACATTAATTTATTAATAATAATAATTTCCCGAGAGACCAAAATATTTACTGGGCATCTAATTAGGCCAGATCAGGATCCAATACAAGAAATAAAGTCGTGCCTCAAATTAATTAATTATATGTGCTCAACCCAGAGCAAAATTAATTAATAAACGCAAATTCATTCCACTAAAGAATTCATGCTGACTTACCCATTTATCCCAACTTGAGCATGAACTTGTATTTAAGACTTAATTGGTCCCCGTATTTAAGAAATAAATATCTGTTAATTAATTAAGTTCACTGACAGCTTAAATTAATCAACATCTTATTATATTCCTGAGTAGTACCACTCGACCTTATTAACACACCTGAACTTAATCAACCGGATGGGTTTAGTATGTTAATCCTTACAAGTTCCTCAAACGATATTATCAGCCCAATTACAGGGATACGGATGCAAGATGTAGATAAGCAGCCTGAGCTACAAATAACTATTATCACCCAAGATACGTAGATCCAGTCACGATGACATTCACCATAGTAAGTCAAATTGATAGATAGTTAAATGCACTCAGCTAAAATCTTATCAAGCTTAAGACCAAATTAAGTGACCGAAATCTTTAGTTCTCTACTAAGGTCAGTTAGAAGAACATATCTCACTGTGATCTATCAATACACCACCTTCAGTGTAGCAGTATAGACAACCAACCAAGACATGCCACTTCTTATCTAAACTATAGCTTAAACCGAAAACTTGTCTTTAAGTTGTCCCATATGTGATAATTGTTTATATCTTGTTAGTTCAATCAATTGTGCAGTCTTCTGTGATCTACAACACCCTACACAATCTAACTCTTATACAAGATAAATGATCAACATGCGCGAATATAATTAATTAGATAGGAGAATAAAACAATGGAAAGAAAAAACATATTGTGTACAAGCAAAAAGGTTGCTTCCAATATACAAAATTCCAACAATTTTTCCACTTATACTAAAGTAAACTTTTAGTATACAATGTGTCAATTCCAAAATACTAACTAAGCTAGCTATCTATCACTACTTCTCCCACTTATACAAAAGTTTCTGCAGTCCTAAGTGGGGGGCATCTCACACACTCCTAAGCCACGAACATGCTTCGCAAAAGCTGGGATGGGCAAGTTCTTCGTGAAAGGATCAGCTAGATCGTCTGCAGTTTTGATCTTGTCTACCAAAACATCACCTCAGTTTACGAAATCTCGTATTATATGGTACTTCCTGTCTATGTGTGTAGACACATTGTAGATCTTGGTTCCTTTGAATTTGCCATTGCACCCTACTTATCACAATAAATTGTGATAGTCTTAGGCAAATTAGGAACAATATCAAGATCCAAGAGGAAATTCTTAAGACAAACTGCCTCTTTCAAGGCTTCTGAAGCAGCCACATACTCTGCTTCCATGCTTGAGTCCGCAAGACATTTCTGTTTTGCACTCCTTCATGAGATGGCTCCACCTCCCAAGGTAAACACATAACCCGAGGTTGACTTCTTCTCGTCTCTGTCAGCCTGGAAATTCGAGTCTGTATAACCCAAAGGTACTAGACTATCTGACTGGTAAACAAGCCTATAATCTCTGGTCCGTTTAAGGTACTTGAGAATATAATTGACCTGAGTCCAGTGCTCCTTTCCAGGGTTAGACTGATATATTGACACCATGCCTACAACATATGAGATATTTGGTCTCGTACAAAGCATTGCATACATGAGGCTACCGACAGCGGAAGCATATGGTACTAGCCTCATACTTTCTATCTCCTGAGGCGTTTTAGGGCACTGATTTTTTGATAGAAAAATGTCATGTCTAAAAGGTACTGAACCTTTCTTAGCATCTTGCATGCTAAAAAGAGCAATGACAGTATCAATGTACGATGTTTGTGACAAGCTTAACATCCTTCTCCGGTGATCTCGGATAACCTTGATCCCAAGGATGTAAGAAGCATCACCTAAGTCCTTCATTTGAAACTGTTTGAATAACCATTTATTTACGTCTGATAACACTTCAACATTGTTCCCAATGAGAAGGATATCATCTACGTAAAGTGCAAGAAACACCACTGATCCGTTAACACAGATATGGTACACGAACACCTCGTTAGGACAGGATACTAAACCATAGGTTTTGACTACCTCGTTGAAATACTGGAGCCACAACCGGGAAGTTTGCTTAAGTCTATAACTGGATTTCTTAAGCTTCCATACTAGATACTCTTCGCCCTCTTTCACATGACCTTCTGGTTGATTCATGTAGATGTCCCTACCTTATTCAAGGTGACCGTTTAAGAATGCGGTCTTGACATCCATCTGCTATGGCAAGAAGAATCCGAATAGACTTGATCATTGCTACAGGTGAGAAGGTGTCATCATAATCGATACCCTCTTTCTAGGTAAACCATTTCGCCACTAACCTGGCCTTAAATGTCATGATCTCTTCATTCGGTCCCCTCTTTATCTTGTATACACACTTACTACCAATGACTTTGCAGCCATCAGGTATTTACTTGACCTCGTATACACTCATAACAATTATAGACTCAAATTATGAGTCCATGGTGATTCTCCATGAATCTGCATCTGTATCTCCCACTGCTTCGTTGTAGGTCCAGGGATCCACGGTATCTTTTTCATCTATCAGGAGATGATCAGACGTCTCCCCAGTAAACATATACCGATCAGGCGTAAATATCACTCTTCCACTACGTTGAACAGTGTCATGCACTATGTTAACAGATTGTGCAGTTACTCGTGGAGTACTATCTTGCACAACTGGTTGTTCGAGTGGAACTCAACCACCTTGTAATTCTTCTAGGATGATGTCGACTCGAGACTTGTGGTTACTAATGTAATCCTCTTCTAAGAACCGAGCATTGGTGTTAACAACAATCTTCTGGTTTTAGGATCATAGAAGTATCCACCTTCGTTTCCTTTGGATACCCTATGAACAACATCACTTCTGAACGTGATTCCAACTTGCCGGCCTGTTTATTTAGCACATAAGCAAGACAACTCCAAATCCTTAAGTGGTGCCCGCTCCACAATTCGAAAGGGGTCTTTTCTACCGACTTGGAAGGTGCACGGTTCATTAAGTTAAAGATAAAGAATATACTATAGTGCATGGACTACATCTCCATAAATCAAGAGATATAGATGATATTATTTTATAACCAGAATATTTTATTTGAATTTTGTAACTAACTAATTAGTTAGGCATCCAGAACTAATTATTATAAATAATGTGTATAAAAAGTGAATCTTTGTAAAGATATGAACCTTCTTTGATTTATATATATACATAGAGTGTGGATCAATTGAGAACACACCCCTAATGAGAGAAATGAGAACAAATCGGTGTCATTCATTTTCGTGATCTGTGGTTCAGATTGAGTGCTGACTCATCAAATTTTGAAGGGGAAAAATAGTCATTAAGGGTAAGTTCGTACTTTCTCCCCTTATATTTCAAGAATGAAGAAAAAATAAGGTTTCTTTCTCTCTTCCTTTGGGAGACGCAATTTGCGGACTCAATTCGAGATTGAGCCGCACATCTTCGATTAGCATTGCTTGGTACTTCGATTCGCTGTATTTGATCCTTCATTGTTTGGTTCTTCGATTCGTTGTCTTCGATTCGATGTTCAAGACATCTCTGCACTCTTCGATTGGCATTGTTCGGTTATTCGATTCGTTGTCTTCGGTCCTTCATTGTTTGGTTCTTCGATTTGTTGTTCAACACATTTCCGCTCTCCTTCAATTCATTGTTCAAAACATCTCCGCACTCCAACGAAATTTCAGTCTCAATTCAAGACATCTTCGCACTCCTTCAATTCGCATTGTTTGGTTCTTCGATTCACTGTCTTCGATTCGCTGTCTTCGATTCCTTTTTCTCATGGGTTAAGTGTTATTTGTGAACAGAATATACCGTGAGTTTCATCAATTGTGTGTTGATTTTAGTTGAATTTATGATATTTTCTGCACCTATTATGTTTATGCACATTTATGACCTGCATTTACGCACATTGTGCTTGCGTTTTGTACAAATTTGCCGGATTGTATGAATATAGTGTATTTGTGTTATTTACCAGCTGATTCAACCTCTTTTGATGAGTGTATTATGGATAACACTGAAATGTGTTATAGACCCGTGTTTCTTAGCACCGAATTTGGATGATGGTGTAAGATTTTAGAAAATCTATGCTGGTGTTTGTTGTTTTGATATCCATTTGAGCACTTCCCGTGTTTCCAATCTTGTTATCAAGCATAGCATATATTACGTAACTGTGAGGGTTATGGAATCGTTTATTTATCTAGTGTTGTTGAAGGGACTGATGGTTCTACTTTGTTATTTTTCTAGATTTAGTTCTTATTTTTTATGTAGTACAAACTATTATTTTATGAAGATTCATAGTGTTGCACGTGTGCATAGAAATTGTGCATTATGTGCATACACTTTCATAGTTGTGTGCATACAGATAATGTATCTGCATTTCAACTCCGATCTCGTTTATCCTCGTATTTTGATACTTTGTAGTTTCCTTTATCTGAATTTACTTATTATTATGTGACAGTTTGCAAACTGCAATGTCCCAGGTATAGTTTTGCAAATGTGCAGATATTTTCTAAATATAGCTTGAGTTGTTTTTTAACTTTGTGGAGCTGAAGGTTATGAAATAACAACTTTTATCGAGGCGCACTCTCATCCTCTTCTCCAAGAAGGTTGTGAAAAGTATATCTTTCAAAGATCCTTATTTGAGGATATGTGAAGGATCAAATCGAAAGGACAATCGGGAGTTGTTATACGAGAGTTCTAGATGTATTGGACTTGTTTAGTGTAGTGAACAGCTACGGGTGTTGGATCCTCGAAGATGAATAATCAAATCTATTTGTGAAGTGTGACCAAACTGCTCTCTTTTATTTTTTCATGATGGTTGACATTTGAAATCCTGGACATGGATCCTTATTTAATTAATTGTTATAGTTTTATATCCAATTTGCATTGCTTATATTTATTCTGAACGTACCAAATTTGCAGTCATAAATAATGGCAAATTACATAAATGTGCAGAGCAAATACTACAAATGTGCATAATAAATTCCTTAGATGTGCATAACAAATTCAGACCATCTAAATACAAAATAACATAGGAACCATGTGCATTTAACATATATTAATGAATTTATAAGGGCTGCTACTACGACCTTAATTACAAAATAACATAGGATCCACCTTCACAAGTTTGAAATATAAAAACATCAACCAAGTAATATTTTCTCCACGTCTATATTTCTTCCTCGGATCACCTTCTCATAGTATTCTCCTGCAACTTCAACCATCTAATCACTTATCCGGTTATGAGGCCACGTCAGAGTGCAGTGCAGTATCTGAGCATTAGGATTGCAATTTGTTTCTTTGAATATTTTGTTAGGCCACACCGCCAAGTCCCTACACATAAGAAACAATTAGTGTGCAGATAAATATTATGAAATGTGCAGAGAATTCTACCTAACTTTACCTAAGTTCTTTCTGTTTCAGTTTGTTTTCCACTTTCCTCAACCAAATTCTTAATAATATTCATGCCATCATTCACTTTGTTTCTTTCACCTTCTACAACTTGCTCACCATTTCCATTTTCATTATCATTAAAATAATCATCAATCTACCATTTGCGCACATAAAAAACACTCAATGTGCATAAAAATATAATGAAATGTGCAAATAAAATTAATGAACTGTGCAGCAAAATGTACTAAAAATTACCTCGAAATTGTCTAGTGCCTGATTATAGAGCTCATCATCACTTCCATTTGTTCACTACAATCATCAATCAATTTACCCCTTCATCTTCATATCCATTCTCAAACAACAAAACCCTAAAAATTGGGGATGCAATTAACAATGTAAGGAATCAAAATTCCAAATAAACAAGATCCAAGAAATTGAGGATGCAACTAACACTAGAAAAAACCCTACAAATCCCCTACTACATACCTTCGATTTTTGAACAAACTTCTATAACCAAGTTTATAGAAGCACAAATCATGGGTCGTCGACTTTATAGGAGAGCTAATGTTCGTTGTAATCGTCGTCTCTCCTCATTAAGTTTATAGAAACAACCTCTCTGCGCTGCAATAACGCCCTTTCGTTGCGTTGCTCCTCAAAATCGTGCTGCAATGGCTCCCTTTCATATTTCCATGGCAGAAGAATGGTGGTTCCTCATCGATTCGTAAGCAAAACTTTCAAATGGGAGAGGCGGTCAAAATGGGGTTGGGTAGAAAGAAGGAGACTCTTCTAATCTTTCTGCACATTTTTGTCCCCAAAATGCCCCCTATATTATTGAATCAATTAAAAAAATAGCAAAAAGAAACTAAATTAGAACTAATCTAGACCATCCATTCAATGTTATCAATGGCTCTATAGTGTTCTTAATTCTCTATATAAGGGGTGTTCTCCATAGAACCACCCCCTATATATATATATATATATATATATATATATATATATATATATATATATATATATAATAGATATATTAAAATTTATTAAAATTTACAGTATTTTTCATATGATTTTCATTAAAAATAATTATTGCATATGACTTAATAGTATGTCATAGACAAAAACCTAGAAAATTAAATTACTTTATTGGTTGTAAGTCTTAGAGAATTAGTTTTGTGCTATTATGTCGCAATTTTATATTTCTCCAACAAGGAAAGGTGAATTCTTAATATTTTAAGTACAAAGTTGATTGGTTACTACTTAGATCTATAAAATTTGAGCATTTAGTTTTGTTTTAAAGTTTGTCTCTAATCTTTAATTTAGTTTATTTAAATTCCTAATAAATACAATTAGATAAATGGAAGAAGGCGATCTATCTCATTTCTCGACGACTTCGTTAGGGTCACGATAGTTAAATCAATCACACTACTCTTCTTCCATCAATTTAGAATACTATGAACTCTGAAATACTAAATTGTATTAAAATTATATGCTTATATTATAAAAATTTGTATTGAAAGTATTGATATAGTATGAAATTCAAATAAGAAATAGATTACATAGATTATTTATAAATTAGTACAAATAAGAATTTGATTTAATTAAATTAAACTAAAATAGTTGAATCAAAACGGGTATAAGATGAAATTAATTTGATTTGAAATTAAAAGAAGAATTATATGAAATTGAATTGACGTACAATTGAAATTGAATTGAGATTAAAAAGGCAAAAAGGTAATTAAATTTTTAAAATTGATTGAATTGAATTGAAATTAATTTGAATTAAAACAATTATATATATATATATATATATATATATATATATATATATATATATATATATGTTGGGAGATGATTCAGTCTTCTCACAATCATTGAGAACTAACTAAGTACCCATGTGCTCTGAAGACTTACTGAAGATTTGAAGATCCCAAAACCCTATCTTGACTGATGAACCATTCTGTTGTAACCTGTTTTGGTCTGTCTCTGAGGTTTCAGACTCAGTAGACACTTTGTATCTGGTTCAGGCGCTCAGTAGATTACCTGCCTCAGTACCAGAATTAGAAGACTCAGTAATACTAGACTCAGCAGGAGCAGTATACTGAAATGAGTCAGTGGAACTAAACTCAGCAGGAGTAGTTCACTGAACTCAGAGCTGATCTTCAGTAGAGCCGACTCAGCAGGAGCATGCTACTGAATAAGAGATCAGACTCAGCAACGGCTGAACAGTCTTCTGACTATCAGATTCTCTAAAAGTCAAATCAGTAGAGTCAATACGAGGAAGAGAGAAGTCAGCTTCAGATCTTCTTGAAGTCTGTTCTGTCTCACCAACTTTCCTGAACCTCGACCAATGACAAGCAGCCACCTGTCCTATATCTATTAAAGCTGCAAGTCAATAGCTTTCCAGAAATGGAGGGAAAGGACACTGCAACCATACTTTGAAAGAGCCGTTAGCTACCCAAAAGAGAGAGACAAAGGATCGTCGTCTCCAACGGATCTATCCTAATCTCTGCTCTATAAATAGAGGGATAAAATCAAATTGAAGCACGACACGAGAACACGAGCATATACGAACACACAAACAACCTCAGTGCATTCAAAGAGCAACTCATAAATGTCCTAAGTCTTCCGCAAGTGGTTCGAAGAAACAATCTCCGGCGAAAGACTACATATCTGCTCATAGGGAACCAAGTTGAATAGAATTATACAGCCTCAAGTATACAAGCGACTGAACACGAACCCAAAGTTTATACTTAGCCGTTCGTCGCTCTAGAAGCCACTTTCTAGTTCCCTATCCCTCTAACCTAAGCTCAGTTGTTCATATCTATAGCTTAGATGAAGGAGTTCATAGTCGAACTGATCCTTATTGTAAATGACTCCTTCACTGTTGGAGAGTTTTTCAAACACTTAGTTTGATACCTTGTAAACTGAGACTTGCTCAGTATAAATCTCAAGACCAGTGTTTGTCCAGTGTACAAACCGACTGAGACTATCTCAGTGTAATACATAGCTTCCTGATCTTTCGGGACAGTGGACGTAGGATTGTTGGATCCGATCTACTTTAAAAATCTTCTGTGTTCTGTGTTCTTTATTTACTGTTACATTGATTTACTGTGCATACTGAAAATATCTTTAAAATCATTCAATTGAGTTTCAACAAGCTTAATCGACTGCATTAATATACTGAAACTGTTTTGATAAAAACATTTTCCTAACTAAACTAAATTTGGGCCTACACATTTCCGCACTACTGAACTCTATCTGAACGGTACTGAATTCTGACTCTAGTCAGCTAGCAGGCCTCAGTAAAGTCAGTCACTCGCCACGCGATTCGTAACGGCCTTATCCGGTCCGCCGAACTCGTTCGATCACGACACTCTCCTGAAAATAATTGTTCGCGTTTTAACTTAAGAAATCGGTTTTCAGGTGTATTCACCCCCCCCCGCTACACCTGAACGTACTCTCGGGACCAACAATTGGTATCAGAGCAGGAGTTCTATAAGACTCTTGTTATTCTGAAACTGGTCTACTTGAACGGATCCGGAAAACGTTTTCACTGCATATCATTCTTCATTCATATCATTATTCATTATGTCTGATATGTCAGGAATCAGGATGGTACCCATGTTCTCAGTAGAGAACTATGGTGTATGGCGGGTCAGAATGGAGGCACATATGACCTCTCTCCACGACAGCATGACAGAGGTTCTGGAGGACAGACCTATCGTTCCAATGGTCGATAGCGTCATAGCTCAGGATCCAGCACAAGGAGGAGGTATGGTGACCGGAAAGAAGATCCCCAAAGATAGAAGTCTCTTCACCCCTGAGGAGAAGAAGCTTCACAACTTAGACCGCGTCGCCTGAAACGCCATACTGACCACTTTGAGCGATTCTTATCTCGGAAGAGTTCAGGACTGCAAATCCGCTAAAGAACTCTGGCACGCTCTAGCGCTACTGAGTCGGGGGACTCAGAAGATCAAAGCGAACAAACTCGCGCTAGAACTTCAGAAGCTGGAGAGATTGTCTCTCATGCCTGGTGACACCATTGAAGATCTCAACGTCAGATTCACGGATCTGATGAACTCTATCAACGGGCTGGGAAAGACATTCTCCGACCGAGAGATGAATCTCAAAATTTTGAGGGCACTGCCAGACGGTCAATGGACTCCCTTTGCTACTTTATTGCGTCATTCTGATTTAGATATTGTTACTCCTGACCATATCTTTTCAGAACTTAAAGCTGAGGAGTTCGAGTTTGGCTTACCTCAAAGGAAGCAGCGAGCTGAAGCTGACACACAAGTCGACCATACCTTTAAAGCATCGATCGGCCAGACGAAGCCTCGGCGTCTAGCAAGGCCGAACCTTCACTCACCGACATACAAGAAGGAAACTTAGCCAAGAAGTACGCGCGCTCGCCGTAAAGTATCAGAAGGAGAAGGAGAGGCGCAGAAAACTCTCAAGAGTTGTCAGAGACTCTAAGGGTAAGACTGAATATACACCCAAGCGCACTCCTGAATCGCACACTTCTGAATGCAGGAAACAGGAAGACTCAACTCAGTCAAAAGACAGCGAAAACAAAGAAGAAAGAGTCACAACCTGCTATAACTGCAAGAAGCCAGGACACTATCAGTATGATTGTCCTGAGCTCAGGACTGCTGAAAGAGCAGCACGTAAAGCACAAAGGGAGAAGTTCATCAAGAAGCGACAAGCATACATTGCCGGTGAACTCTCAGACGACTCAGATGAAGTCGACTCCTTCATGGATTCATCAGATGATGAAGCAGCTTTCATGGCCATAGAGCTTGAACCTGAAGAAGACGCTGAAAAATGTCTTATGGCAGGAGATTAGGATGAGGTAAACTCTTATGCACCATTTAATTCCTCTTCACACTGCACACACGATACTATTTCAGGTGCAGATGAGAATCTGGACGTCGCGATTGCATACGAAGAACTACTCGACGAGCAGATTCAGATGAGTCTGCAGCTCAGTAAGACTCTTCAAGAGTTGGATACCCTGAAAGTGGAGAATCAGAGACTTTCTCAGGAGAGTCAGATTGCTACTGAGTCAGAAGGACTTGTGATGAGACTTAGGGAGGAGATTAACTCTCTGATGACCAAGTCTTAGCTTCAAGAAGATCGGGATCTCGCATTTACCAATGATTTGACTCGTAAAGATATCGAACCGAGTCTACTAAAGCAAGAGTTGTCGGGACTTCGGACCGAGCATGAAACGCCGAAGAAAAGTGATGATGTCCGGAGGAACCCGATGACGAGAGCGATACATGGGCGCCGAAAAGAAGTCTGGAGGCTATGCTAGCAAGCAATAAGCCCAAGAATTGTACGGAGGGACTTGGATTCAGCCATGGAGCCTCCTCATCTACCCCCGTACACTCGAAAAACCGGATAGCCGATAGGTTTGTTCAAGGGGAGACCATCAATGCGGAGATATCGAACCCCCTAGCCGAGAACAAACAAAAGATGAAGGCACCTCATCCCGGTTATCGCATTCCGACAAGAAGATCAGCACCAAATCACCCCGGTTCGACCAAGTGGGAACCAAAGAAAGAAAAATGGACTGATCAGGATGGACCTCCACAATGACTCATCCAGGCTCGGTATGGGTCATATTACTATGATCCTATAGTCGGGAGAGGATCCAAAAGTCGAAGAAGAAGAAGAAAGCCATACGTAAGGCAAAGGTCGGTAGTCCACCCACTCGGAAGATCGGGACTCCCGAACCCGAAAAGCCTCGAAGTCGAGGATCGACCGGTCCAAGGTGGTCAAATATGTTGACAAAAGTGGAAAGAAACCGTCCGAGACCACCGAGGTCGTAAGACAGATTTGGGTTTCTAAAACTAACATCTAAGGACCCAAAATTAAAAATAAAGGGTACCTAAATATAATTTTGTTTTGCAAGTGCACAAGGACCCTTGGTATGTGGACGAGCGGATGCTCAAGACACATGACATACCAAAAGGACCCTACCAAGAATTATACTATCAAGAAGGACCCCGAATCGAGTTTAGAGACAACGCAAAAGGCTATACCAGAGGCTATGGAACACTCAGCATTGGAACCGCAACAGTTCCAAGAGTATCATATGTTGAAGGACTTCAGCATAATCATCTCTCTCTGTTAGTCAATTTTGTGATAACTCGAATAGAGTGATTTTTTACGCCGGTTTCGTGATGTCATTGATAAATCTAAAGGGAAAACAGGTGTTGTCGGTTCGCGCAAAAAAGAATATCTATGTAGCCGATCGGAACTCAGCTGAACTTGAAGCTTGTTTGTTGGCGAAGAATGACAACAGAACGGGATAGCTCTGGCACAGAAGACTCAGCCATCTCAACTTCAAGACGCTCAACAAATTAGCTAGAAACATTCTAGCAAGAGGACTGCCGAATGAAGTATTCAAAGCATAGACACTCGGTGTGAAGCATGTCCGAAGGGAAAGCAAACAAGGAATCAAAATCCACTGTTCAATCTCCTTCCACCGATGGACTCCTTCACCGCTACATATGGATTTGTTCGACCCGGTCTCTCCGGTGACGATCGGAGGCAAGAAGTATGCTTTAGTGGTTATTGATGACTACTCGCGCTACACATGGGTCATATTTATTGCCAACAAGTCTCGACGTCAAAACAGAGTTACCAACTCTTCTGAAAAGGCTCAATGTCGAGAAGAACACCAAGATCATCAAGATACGTTCAGATAGAGGAACTGAGTTCCTGAATTTCATGGTAGAGGATTTCTGCAAGGTAGAAGGCATAGAGCATGAGACATCTGTCGCGTGCACGCCTCAACAAAATGGGGTTGCTGAGAGAAAGAATCAAACACTCAAAGAAGCAAAGAAGAACCCCGCTCGCTGCACTCGTGGACTCCAAACCAAATTCGGGCGTAAACTACCGATACCGCATGTTATACTCGGAATAGATCTCTACCGACAAAGCAAAGATAAGAAGACACCATATGAATTATGGAACGGCAGGAACCCTTCTTTATCTTATTTCCATATTTTTGGGTGTTCATGCTTTATCCACAATAATGGGAAAGATCAGCTGAAGACTTTTGATAGCAAGTCAGATCAGGGAGTCTTCTTAGGATACTCCCGGTCGACAAAGCCTTCGAGTCTTTAACTATCGGACCCTTTGCGTGGAGGAAAGCCCCTCATGTTGTTTTTAATGAGTTTGCTATCGAAGACAGGAGCGTAAACTCTAAACCCGAATCCGAGGACATCGCAGAAGCGCCTACAGGATCTCGAGCTTAAAAGACAAAGTTGAAAAAATCCAGCTATGTTGGGATGATGATTCAGATGAAGAAACTGTAGACAAGTCTATCGAATCTCACCAGCCAGCGAAGTAGTCGAACAGTTGACTCTACTAAACGGAGTCAATCCCGGTGTAACTCGGGTCGATGAAGAAACCCAAGTGGTAACCGAGACCACTACCGAGGATAATAATTCGGGGGGAACTAATGATGTTCCCGAGCTTAATGCCCCCGAACCTGGTGACTCAAGAGATCACACTCTTGTAATCGAATTGCTTCAATCTCGAATAGTACAACCGAAATGCCTAACTCACCTACTATCCGTGTTGAACAAATTTTAGATGAAGAGTTAAAACATCGTAGATCGTGGCCGGACGCTCACACTTCTAATTTGATTATTGGAGATCCTTCAAAGAAGAGTAAAGACAAGATCCGCATTCTCGTCGGGAGAAAGTGCTTTATATTCCTACTTCTTGTCATCGAAGAACCTCAATCGCTTGAGGATGCACTTAAGGACGCCGATCGGATCATAGCTATGCAGAGGAGCTGAATCGGCTCATGAGAAACGAAGTTTGGGAGCTTGTTGACAGCACCAAAGCATCAACATGTGATAGGAACCAAATGGGTCTTCAAGAACAAGCGAGATGAAAACAACGTTATAGTAAGGAACAAAGCAAGGCTTGTGGCAAAAGGCTACTTGTCAAGCCGAAGGGATAGATTTCGACGAAACGTTCGCTCCAAGTTTGCAAGATTGGAGGCAATCGACTATTCCTAGCCTACGCAACACATCGAGATTCGTAGTCTATCAAATGGATGTGAAGTCTCGCGTTCCCGAACGGCGCATCGAAAGAAGAAGTCTATGTAGAAGCGGTCTCCCGGCTTTCAGCGGGGACATCGAGTTTATAGACTCGGAAAGGCTCGGATGGGTTAAAACAAGCACCCGTGGCTTGGTACGATACCACCGTCTCGAGTTTCTTCTTCGAAAGGTTTTCGGAAGGGCACAAGAGACCGCACATTATTCAAAGCATTCGACCGGAAGACGACATTTTACTTGTGCGGATCTATGTAGATGACATCATCTTCGGTTTGAAGAACGTCATCATGTGTCGCCAGCTTGAGAAAATGATGAAGGACAAGTTCGAGATGTCAATGATGGGAGAGATAAACTATTTCCTTGGATTTCAAGTCAAACAACTCGAGAAGGGAACGTTTATCAAATAAGGCAAATACACTCGAGACCTCATCAAGAAATTCGGTTGCACATCCGGCAAATCAATCAAGATCCCGATGAACACGAACATGAAAATTGATCTTGATAAAGAGGGAGTATCAGGAGACCAAACCGAATTTCGTGCTATTATTGGTTCATTATTATATCTAACAACTACTCGTCCCGACATAACTTACGCCGTAGGTGTCTACGCTCGATTTCGGGCGAATCCGAGCGCAGTCACATGGACTCAAAGAAAGAAGATTCTCCGCTATCCCGCAGGAACACTTGACATGGGTTTATGGTATCCAATGATGATAATATTGAACTAACCGGGTTATTCTCGATGCCGACTATGCAGATGTAGAATTGACCGAAAGTCAACTTCGAAACGTGTCGGTTCCTTGGCGCAAGCCGATCTCATGGTTTTCAAAGAAACAAAGACTCGCAGCAACGCCAACTACCGAAGCCGAATACATGGTTGTCGGAAGTTGCCGCGCCCAAATCCTTTGGGCCGAGACAAAGATCTACGCGACTATGACGTCATTCGGAATGAAGTGTCGATCTTCCGCGACGTTGTGTCGGTGCAATTGCAATCACTCGTAATCCCGTACTTCATACGAGATGCAAGCATGTGGATATCGACACCACTTCATTCGCGATCATGTCGAAAAGAAGGATATCGAGATGGAAAAGATCCATACCGACCATCAAAGGGCCGATATACCGACCAAGCCTCTAGTTGAAGCGATTCGGAGAACTTTCGGTAGAGCTAGGTCTCTGCTGGACCCGACCGACTCCGGCCAAGAAGCGGATTCGGGAGAGGAGCATTCAAGTAGGGGGGAATGTTCACTCTCGCATCGAGTAAAATCAAGCACGTATAGACTCAAGCAACCATCTACATGAGGTATCAGCTGACTACGATGTTCAACTGACAGGTTAGCGTATCTCTACTCAGTAGCCAATAGAACAGTTCTATGCATTTATGACTCAGATTCAGCTTCGTATTCAATGCCTTAGAAAATGTCATTTAATATTAACGGTTTACATTTAATACACGACATTCTATGTAAAAGCATGATGAACTCTACAACGCATTAAATGCATGTCGTATCAAGTTACTTCTTTGGCTATATACAACTGTATTTTGACTTAGGCGGCTAATATGATCATTGCATATTTTATAAAATCTAATCTTGGTCGTCCATCTCAAAAAGCATATTCAAACTGAACCGTAGACAATTAACTGTTTATCTTCCTTAAGATATATATATATACGTTCAAATGTTTGAAACCGTCATTTGTACTCTGCAAATATCTATCGAACCCTAGATTTTCTGAGATATCTTATACTCCTTTACAAAACTTATCTTTCAAAAGTTCTCAGAAAACTCTTTGGTAAATTTTAATGATCATTCAGTATCTTATACGCTTATATTTTTATTTTTATTGGATACAGATCTACTGTGTTTGCAGATTACAGAATATGACAGGAAATATTGTGTATGCTCCTGCTGATATGCAAGAGATCCTTGAGAAGGACCGGGTCTGGTGCGAACCAGTGATGGAGTTCGACGCTTGCGACCTTGATTACATGGAAGAGATCTTCTTCGCCCTCAGAGAAACCGGGCTTGAAGTTTTCTAACGAGGAAGCCGACGTTCTTCCTTCCGCGCCAGATTGTTGAGCTCTACCTGAACTCAGAATCTATAGATGGAGATATTCACTGCCGCTTCGTCGTTCACTCAGTAGGCGACCCCTCTCGCACTGATATTAAAGTCAAGCAGATGTCTATCCGAGAAGCAGTCCAGAAAAGCTTCAACCTGCCCAATGAAGGATTCACCACAGTAGCGTACAAAGATGATCTGATGGATGAATACCTGACCGAGTTCTATGGGAAGCCAACAACCTTCAGAGCAGCATTTCCGAAGAATGCAATGCTTCCACAATATAGAGCACTGGCCTACGTCGTGACTCAACTTCTGACGAGTCAGGCCGGCTCCTTCGATCAAGTGTCAAGGCCAAAAATCCAGCTAATGATGGTTATACATGACAGAGCTAAAATCAACCGGGACGTAATTCTTCCTCAAAGAATTCATAACGCAGTCAGCTAAGTTCGACAAGTCATCTAAACGGCTGAGCGTCAAAGGAAAGCTTCTGTATGGACTGAAGCTATCCGTGATGATTGAAGATTTCTACGGATCGGACAAGATTACCTTCGCTGACTAGGAGTAATTCAACCAAAAGAAGGTCCGATTCCAGAACAGGGCAGCGGCCCTTCAACAGATTGGTTCAGGGCCCGCTGATCCTAAGTCCGGGACTCAGAAGACCTCCACACCAGAAGAGGTCCCCTCCCAAGTCTACTCCTAAAACACCGACCAAGAGGCTGAAGAAAGTCAGTGAGGTCGTGCCGGAGGCAGAGCCTGAGGCAGTGGTTGTTGAGCCTCCTCCGCAGTTGAGGGATGAACCTGAGTCATCCGAGAAGACACAGTCAGTGGAGAAGGCCGTCTCCACTGAGCGTGGTGAAACCGTGGACCAAGGGGTCCAAGCTGAATTCGTACAAACTCTAGACAGACCCTTGGATGTTCCACCACTCAGCAGTATACCATCTGCTGAGAAACAACAGTCTCCTATTGAAGTAGAAGACTCGAAGACAGCCTCAGAATCAGAATCAATCGGGATAGAGGCCTCAGCTCTTAAATCATGAGCCTCCCGAGAGATTGCTGAGCGGATCCCGGAGATAGCCACCCACAGCGACTTGGTCTTATTAGCAAGACATGCTAGGCTCCACATGCCGTGACCCGGTTCCAGGAGTGGCACAACCCGAAATGCTTCATCATCCACCACTTCGCGAACGAGCTCCATGAGGAGGAGCTGATAATAAGAGGGAAGATTGGCTACTCAGAGCCATCCGACCTTAGCACTCTTGAAGACCTGAGGGCTGCGATGCTCGCTATGCTGAATAACAGACAACCATTCTCAGCATCAGCACCGTCAGATGGGTCTGACCCCGATGGTCAGGACCCACCCCGTGATTCAGGCCCTGAGAAGCCTGATGAGGGATCTCAATTGGACAAGGATGCTCCAACATCCACTGCTGAACCGCTGCTCAGCATCCTTGGTCCAGGTCAGTCGGCGGCTGGTACTTCAAAGGCAGCTGAACCATCTCAGCTGCTACATGAGTCTGCCTTTGAAGTAGCGCCCAGCCCAAAAAGCCGACGCTCGAAGTCAGTAGCCAGGGCACTGAGGAATCAAGGTATTCAGAACCGTCTACTTGCCCGCACCGTCCACAAAATGTGGAGGCAAACCACTGAGGCTCAAAGTGCTGAACTCAAGGGACTCGGAACAGCTATTCAGACATCTCCAGTCCCTGATTTCTCAAACATTCTGAACAACGCACTTGCTGCACAGAGAGCCGACTTCGATGAACAGCAGAAGACGATTCAGGCTGGCCAAGCTCAACTTCTAGCAGACTATAAGGCCGCACAAACAGCACATACTGAATCTGTCTCCTCCATCTCTCAAGCCGCAGATCTCAGACTCCAAACAATTCAGAAGGCGATTGAAGAGAGAGTGGAAAACCAGCTGAAGTGTTCCAGACAGCAGCAGACGCCTCCCACAAGAAATACAGTGCTCAGCTTACTGAGGAGAGGAATGAGCTGCACGAGAAGCTGACTAAGCTACAAAATGCCTTAGACGATTTGGCAGAAGCTTACAAGAGTCTGGACAGAAAGGTATCAGTTCCCCCCCCCCCCCTCGAGCCAATTTGCCGATGCCAAAAAGGGGGAAAGAAAAGGAAAAGAAGGAAAATGGAAGATTCCTGAAGGCAAGGAACTGGTACTGAAAGCACCAAAAAGAGCAAGGTCAGTGGCAGGGGCAACTCAAACTCAGTGGCAGTGGCGAGGCCCAGGGTGTCTCAGCAGCAGGCGATGTAGTGTCTACTGAGACTGGCCCAAGCGGCTCAGGACCTAAGGAGGTAGCTACTCAGGCAACCCAAACACCCTCTGACATTATCAAAGAGGTTGCTGAGTACGCTGAGAAGTCAGAAGAGGAAGAGGTTCCTCTACCTCCCCCAGTTGCCGGGAAAGGCAAGAAAGTCATGACGCTTCCTACCCCTCCCAAGAAGAAAGGACCCAGGAGGTATATTACTCCGGAGGAGGAAGCTCAGATAGCTGCTGACGAGAAGTTAGCAAGGGAAATTGCTGAAGCTAAAGCTGCCAATAAGCCTAAAGACAAAGGCTCCAGCAGGAGGCAAGAAGACTGGACCTAGGTTGCCTCCCAGAACGCTCAAACTCAGTGATGAGGCAGACAAAGAAAAGGAGAAGGAGCAAAGCAGAAGCAGACCACCGGGACAACGCAGGCACTTCAAAGGAAAAATCTACCACACCTGCTGATTCAGAAGAAGAGCCTCACATACCCTCCTATGTTGCCTCTAAGGAACAAGATCAGGAAATGCAAGAAATATGGGCTCAGATGGAGAGGTACTTGTATAGAGGAGAAGAAGCTAGACAGATTGAAGCAGCTAGAGAAAGGCTTAGATTAGCAGACCTTGAAGCTCTGAGGCTGAAAGCTGAACAAGAAGCGAGTCAGAGGATTCCTGAGAAAGCTCACATTCCATACCGATACAGAAGGTTCATGAAGCCTACTGATCTCAAGATTCACAGATGGCCGAGAGTTGATGAGTGGATGTCGTGGGAAGTAACTCAAAGGTGGGAGATGTCGAAGGCCGAATTTATTAAGCGGAATTATTTCTAGAGGTACTAGGCTGAGAAGCACAAGTCTGTAGCCTTTGCTGAATGGCTCATGAGGGCAGACATAGAGATGTTCGCCAAAGTTCAGAAGGCTGTGAAAGACAAGGTAGACGTCAGAGTACCAGGTCCAAGAATCATGCCGCCCCCACTGAAACTAGACGGCTCAGTTCACTATGGGTTCATTGAGAAAGAAGTCAAGGATGCTGCCGAAGCCAAGTTCATAGATGAAGAAGATCCAGCTGACTTCGATGAGATACTGAAGCTAAGGAAGGTCACCTACCGGATGTATGGATCGCCTCTTCCACGAAACCCAATCAAAGGACTTCAAAGACAGGATTAAGCGGTTCAGATGACTATTAGCTTCTGTGTTTCTTTGTATCTTCTTTCTGTTCTTCTTAGTGTAGCAGATGATGTAACTGTACTGAACTTTTCACATCTATAAAACATCTCTGTTATTGGCCCTGACAATTCCTTATTGTCTAAATGACCTTGTTTGTTTTTATGTTTAACACTCGGAATCACTGAAGTGATTACCGACTCACACACTCATTTGTTCTTATATTTTGTCAGTCTTTGCTTAGCTAGATTCTGATAGATTGCATAGTTGGGGGAATATGTTGTTAGAAAGGGGGAAATTGCTGATTAGTTTCTGTATAGGTTCTGATATTTCTGCCTTGATTCCCTCAGTAGTTTAGGACTTGAAGAACAACTCCACAGATCCTACTTGTAATATTTGTAAGGAGCTCTGTTTCTGATAAGTCATAGTGTTAGGTTTTGACATCATCAAATAGGGGGAAAATGTTGGGAGATGATTCAGTCTTCTCATAATCATTGAGAACTAACTCAGTAGCCCTGTGCTCTGAAGACTTACTGAAGATTTGAAGATCCCAAAACCTTATCTTGACTGATGAACCATTCTGTTGTAACCTGTTTTGGTCTGTCTCGGAGGTTTCAGACTCAGTAGACACTCGTATCCGGTTCGGCGCGCCGCAGATTACCCGCCTCGATCGAAGTAGAAGACTCGATATCTTGGACTCAGCAGAGCAAGATATCGAAAGGAGTCAGTGGAACTGAACTCAGCAGGAGTAGTTCACTGAACTCAGAGTTGATCTTCAGTAGAGCCGACTCAGCCAGAGCATGCTACTGAATAAGAGATCAGACTCAGCAACGGCTGAATAGTCTTCTGACTGTCAGATTCTCTAAAAGTCAAATCAGCAGAGTCAATACGAGGAAGAGAGAAGTCGCCTTCGATCTTCTTGAAGTCCGTGTTTGTCTCACCTACTTTCCCGAACCTCGACCAATGACAAGCGACTACCGTCCTATATCCGTTAAAGCCGCAAGTCAACAACTTTCCGTAAATGGAGGGAAATGACACCGCAACCATACTTTGAAAGAGCCGTTAGCTACCCAAAAGAGAGAGACAAAGGATCGTCGTCTCCAACGGATCTATCCTAATCTCTCGCTTCTATAAATATACGGAAACCTGTTTTGATAAAAACGTTTTCCTAACTCAACCGAATTTAGGCCTACACATTTCCGTACTATCGAACTCTATCCGAACGGCATCGATCTCGACTCTAGTCGCCTAGCGTGCCTCGCAAAGTAAGTCACTCGCCACGCGATTCGGAACGCCTTATCCGGTCCGCTCGAACTCGTTCGATACGGCACTCTCCTCGAAAAGGACCGTTCACGTTTTAAGTTGAGAAATCGGTTTTCAGTGTATTCACCCCCCCCCTCCCCTCCCCCTCTACACCCGAACGTACTCTGGGACCACCAATATATATATATATATATATATATATATATAGAAGAGTTTGAGCGCCATTTCTACGATTTCGATATACAGTTAAACCTCAATAAAGTAATAATCTTGGGACCGAGAAAAAATATTCATTTAACAAAGTTATTACTTTATCGAACATTATTTTAGTGCGTTGACCCATATTGGGACCGGAAGAAATTATTATCTTAACGAGATTATTACTTTATCGAGGTATAATTGTAATAGGGTGAACTTGCAAAAATAGAAGGTGAATATACAGACTTTAGAGGCGCAAATCAAATTTCCGGAAATATAAAATTGGGTATAATTTTCAAAAATATACTCCAAAATGTATCAAATAGTTGCTAATATCACGCCCCAAGCGACGCCGTCTCGCTCCGTAGCCGGTAAAACCCAATTCCTTCATCACCGGTTATGTCGGTACCTCTTATATTCTGACCCCTACTATTTTGTAGATTCTGATCCTTATTATGCCCAGAAGATCATCTGGCCCAAAAATGGTGGCCCATTCGGTGGGCCACCAATCACGCCTCGCCACGCATGCATTGGTGGCCCACCTTTTTAAAACTAAAATATTTTTTTATTGCTAACATGACCCACCAATGCACGCGTGACATGACGTGATTGGTGGGCCACCGAATGGAAACACCAATTTTGGGCCAGAAGATCCGGATTGCTTATTATGCATGTGTCATATTTGAGTTCCCGATACATCTTCAATAATTCTTCTCCTCGCTCCAGCTCGAGCTCCGTTTGATCCGTTCTATCGCTATCTCTACTCCTCCTGTAAGTTATCTTTTCAAATTGACTGGTTAATTATGTTTACCATGATGATCATGGATCCGGTTTATTGGTTGTTTGACTTGATTCCTCGATTGCCGAATCTTGTTCTGTTTGCTTGGATTGTTTGAGCAATTAGGAACTCGGTTGTTTCACTTTAGCTGTTCGAATGCTTTTCTGTCTTGTGTTACACATGAATTTGCTTTTTAGCTTTTTTTACGTAGCTGTTGTAACGAGTGTGCTTGTTGATGCAATTTAGTGGTCGTAGGCTGTGTAGATATTAGCTTTGGGGGAAATGCGGAAGTATTTGCTGGTTGTGTTATTTCATGATTTTCTATTCTTGGATTCTACTAGCCAATATTTAACAAAATATGTAAGCATCAACATATACGTGCAGTGAAACGAAACTCTTATACTTGAGTGACTGTGCTAACTTGTTTAGCACCGACCAACACATAACTCGTACAGGTATTGTTCCAAGTAGATGATTTATGAGCATTTTGCATACTTGAATCACTTTCTGGCATTGGACTCCTGCTTATGGACATCGTCAGTTTAGTAGAATGCTGTTGTACGTTAATGTGCTCCATGCTTCAGTTTCATTCCAACTAACATTTCACTCCCTATTTTGTTATGCAAATAGGAACTATTGGATTGCCACTCTTGTAAATGGCTGATAATGAAGAAGGGGAGGAAACTGGTCCCAAAGGAAATGAATGGGAAGTTGTATCACTCACTGCGTCAGCATATGCTGCTGCTCCTGGTCCCGAACGGCTTGTTCCAAGCCAATATAGCCAAACAAGGTTACATAAAGAGCATGAAGGTGAAACTTCAAATGCCATGTTTATGTCTAGCCACTTTGTTTTTCCTCCGATCCAGCACGAGAATTTGCCAATTGAACCTGAATTGGATGAGATGCACGGTGAAGATGAAGGATATAGAGGAAGGAGTTAACTGATGTGAAGCGTTCGGAGGCGGGAACGAAGATGGAAGAACCGCCGCCGAACAATAGGTTCTCCAAGTCTATGTCCGTCGACGAAGAAGACAAGAGTAGTCCGGCATCGTGGCAGAAGGAGTTTTAGTATTTCTTTAAGTATTTTATTATTCTATTTCCGTATTAGTTTAATTTAATAATTCCGTATTTTGGGCTTGTTTATTTACGTCAATAATTGTGGGCTTCCATCTTATAAAAGGAGATGAGAACCCTAGTTTTTAGTATCTTTGGTTTTGGAACGGATTTGTGGGCAAGACGAGAGTCTTGATTTGGGGCGGATTCATCTTGAATTCGTTTGATCGTTTTTTACTAGTTCAATTATATTTCCTTTTCGTAATTGAATTTCTATTTCATCGTAATATCTTTATCCTTGGTGTATCGTGTATGGTTGTTATCTAGTGGTTTCATTCCGAGAGCAGGTTGGGCAATTAATGTTATTCGGCGAAGAGGCAAGGCGTGTATCAATTGATGGTCCGAACCGATTTGTCGGCTAAGTGTGTGTTTCGCTAGTGTCGGCCACCAAGCTTGTCGGCAAGAAGCAAAATGTGGCAAGGAAGCGGTTGTCGGCAATGGAGTCCAAGACTCTTTGTTTATTTTTTTAATTCATCAATCACCAATATTGAAAGTTGGGGTTGAGATTGTTTTCGCAAGGAGCAGATTGTGATCGAAATTTGTCTTGCATCAATTCCGTAAGCACGTTGGTTTCTCATTTGCAAATTCATATTTTATTATATTACTTGGGAACGGTTAAGTGATTGATATTGAGGCGAGAATTGAGCGCCGACAATTTGTATCGTGAGTTTAATTTTTCTTTTTGCATCAATTGGTCCGACCTGCCGGATCTGACGGTGTACGATTCCAAACGGGAGCCAGTCGAAATTTGTAATCAAATTCATGGCGAAGTGTACAATGACCATTGAGGAATTCATGGGGTTTCCAGAAAGGCCTAAGGCGAAGTGTATAATGACCAATGAGCAATTCGTGGGGTTTCCAGATAGGCCTAAGGCGAAGTGTATAATGACCAATGAGCAATTTATGGGGCGGGAGAATGCCCGAGATCCAGATAAGCCTAAAGATGATAAATCGCCTATTATCTCGAATATGATCCGAGATGATTAAGGATTTGAGATCTCAAATTGAAAGGTTAAACTCCGAATATGTTGCACCCAGTGAGGAGTCCCGTGAGCTGATCCAGGAGAAGAATGGTCTAAGAGAAAAAAAAGAGCAAGTGAGCGTGGATGTGGAGAAGGAAGAAGAATTGGAAACACTGAGCGTGGGGATCAAGACAATTAGCGAAAACCCGGATAAATCCGCACCATTAATCGGATATTTTTCATCTGGCTTCGACCCGTTGAAGAATTCAGAGGAACCGAACTCGAAACGGGCTTGTTCTAGCTTGAAGGTATACAAGGATGCTTCCCGGAACGCCAGAAATTCTAGAACGGATTTGGTTGTGGTGGATAGACTGCCAAAGTATGGACTTGTCATCCCACGCCGTATTCCGATCACGGCTCGTCGCGTGGCTACTCGATTTGAGTTGGCCTATGGACGGCCGCCGCCTAGAGGGATGAGGCATTTGTCAGAGGAATACCGCATGGCCGTGGTCTCGGACGTAGTATTGTCACGGGATAAATTTGAGAAGCAATTTCGGGTGAATTTAGAACGGGCGCAAGATCGAATGTGGAGAATGCGAGGAGAAGAAGAGTCTACGTGGGTGGAATTGGAGGAGTTACGAAATCGGGTTTCTGATTTCCGCCTTGAGGACAAGGTCATTTTTGAGGGGAAAGAAGTTGATGTGAAGCGTTCGGAGGCGGGAACGAAGATGGAAGAACCGCCGCCGAACAATAGGTTCTCCAAGTCTATGTCCGTCGACGAAGAAGACAAGAGTAGTCCGGCATCGTGGCGGAAGGAGTTTTAGTATTTCTTTAAGTATTTTATTATTCTATTTCCGTATTAGTTTAATTTAATAATTCCGTATTTTGGGCTTGTTTATTTACGTCAATAATTGTGGGCTTCCATCTTATAAAAGGAGATGAGAACCCTAGTTTTTAGTATCTTTGGTTTTGGAACGGATTTGTGGGCAAGACGAGAGTCTTGATTTGGGGCGGATTCATCTTGAATTCGTTTGATCGTTTTTTACTAGTTCAATTATATTTCCTTTTCGTAATTGAATTTCTATTTCATCGTAATATCTTTATCCTTGGTGTATCGTGTATGGTTGTTATCTAGGGTTTCATTCCGAGAGCAGGTTGGGCAATTAATGTTATTCGGCGAAGAGGCAAGGCGTGTATCAATTGATGGTCCGAACCGATTTGTCGGCTAAGTGTGTGTTACGCTAGTGTCGGCCACCAAGCTTGTCGGCAAGAAGCAAAATGTGGCAAGGAAGCGGTTGTCGGCAATGGAGTCCAAGACTCTTTGTTTATTTTTTTAATTCATCAATCACCAATATTGAAAGTTGGGGTTGAGATTGTTTTCGCAAGGAGCAGATTGTGATCGAAATTTGCCTTGCATCAATTCCGTAAGCACGTTGGTTTCTCATTTGCAAATTCATATTTTATTATATTACTTGGGAACGGTTAAGTGATTGATATTGAGGCGAGAATTGAGCGCCGACAATTTGTATCGTGAGTTTAATTTTTCTTTTTGCATCAATTGGTCCGACCTGCCGGATCTGACGGTGTACGATTCCAAACGGGAGCCAGTCGAAATTTGTAATCAAATTCATGGCGAAGTGTACAATGACCATTGAGGAATTCATGGGGTTTCCAGAAAGGCCTAAGGCGAAGTGTATAATGACCAATGAGCAATTCGTGGGGTTTTCAGATAGGCCTAAGGCGAAGTGTATAATGACCAATGAGCAATTTATGGGGCGGGAGAATGCCCGAGATCCGGGATAAGCCTAAAGATGATAAATCGCCTATTATCTCGAATATGATCCAGATGATTAAGGATTTGAGATCTCAAATTGAAAGGTTAAACTCCGAATATGTTGCACCCAGTGAGGAGTCCCGTGAGCTGATCCAGGAGAAGAATGGTCTAAGAGAAAAAAAAGAGCAAGTGAGCGTGGATGTGGAGAAGGAAGAAGAATTGGAAACACTGAGCGTGGGGATCAAGACAATTAGCGAAAACCCGGATAAATCCGCACCATTAATCGGATATTTTTCATCTGGCTTCGACCCGTTGAAGAATTCAGAGGAACCGAACTCGAAACGGGCTTGTTCTAGCTTGAAGGTATACAAGGATGCTTCCCGGAACGCCAGAAATTCTAGAACGGATTTGGTTGTGGTGGATAGACTGCCAAAGTATGGACTTGTCATCCCACGCCGTATTCCGATCACGGCTCGTCGCGTGGCTACTCGATTTGAGTTGGCCTATGGACGGCCGCCGCCTAGAGGGATGAGGCATTTGTCAGAGGAATACCGCATGGCCGTGGTCTCGGACGTAGTATTGTCACGGGATAAATTTGAGAAGCAATTTCGGGTGAATTTAGAACGGGCGCAAGATCGAATGTGGAGAATGCGAGGAGAAGAAGAGTCTACGTGGGTGGAATTGGAGGAGTTACGAAATCAGTTTTGGATTTCCGCCTTGAGGACAAGGCCGTTTTGAGGGGAAAGAAGTTGATGTGAAGCGTTCGGAGGCGGGAACGAAGATGGAAGAACCGCCGCCGAACAATAGGTTCTCCAAGTCTATGTCCGTCGACGAAGAAGACAAGAGTAGTCCGGCATCGTGGCGGAAGGAGTTTTAGTATTTCTTTAAGTATTTTATTATTCTATTTCCGTATTAGTTTAATTTAATAATTCCGTATTTTGGGCTTGTTTATTTACGTCAATAATTGTGGGCTTCCATCTTATAAAAGGAGATGAGAACCCTAGTTTTTAGTATCTTTGGTTTTGGAACGGATTTGTGGGCAAGACGAGAGTCTTGATTTGGGGCGGATTCATCTTGAATTCGTTTGATCGTTTTTTACTAGTTCAATTATATTTCCTTTTCGTAATTGAATTTCTATTTCATCGTAATATCTTTATCCTTGGTGTATCGTGTATGGTTGTTATCTAGGGTTTCATTCCGAGAGCAGGTTGGGCAATTAATGTTATTCGGCGAAGAGGCAAGGCGTGTATCAATTGATGGTCCGAACCGATTTGTCGGCTAAGTGTGTGTTCGCTAGTGTCGGCCACCAAGCTTGTCAGCAAGAAGCAAAATGTGGCAAGGAAGCGGTTGTCAGCAATGGAGTCCAGCACTCTTTGTTTATTTTTTTAATTCATCAATCACCAATATTGAAAGTTGGGGTTGAGATTGTTTTCGCAAGGAGCAGATTGTGATCGAAATTTGCCTTGCATCAATTCCGTAAGCACGTTGGTTTCTCATTTGCAAATTCATATTTTATTATATTACTTGGGAACGGTTAAGTGATTGATATTGAGGCGAGAATTGAGCGCCGACAATTTGTATCGTGAGTTTAATTTTTCTTTTTGCATCAATTGGTCCGACCTCGGATCGACGGTGTACGATTCCAAACGGGAGCCGTCGAAATTTGTAATCAAATTCATGGCGAAGTGTACAATGACCATTGAGGAATTCATGGGGTTTCCAGAAAGGCCTAAGGCGAAGTGTATAATGACCAATGAACAATTCGTGGGGTTTCCAGATAGGCCTAAGGCGAAGTGTATAATGACCAATGAGCAATTTATGGGGCGGGAGAATGCCCGAGATCCAGATAAGCCTAAAGATGATAAATCAGCTATTATCTCGAATATGATCCAGATGATTAAGGATTTGAGATCTCAAATTGAAAGGTTAAACTCCGAATATGTTGCACCCAGTGAGGAGTCCCGTGAGCCGATCCGGGGAGAAGAATGGTCTAAGAGAAAAAAAAGAGCAAGTGAGCGTGGATGTGGAGAAGGAAGAAGAATTGGAAACACGAGCGTGGGGATCAAGACAATTAGCGAAAACCCGGATAAATCCGCACCATTAATCGGATATTTTTCATCCGGCTTCGACCCGTTGAAGAATTCGGAGGAACCGAACTTCGAAACGGGCTTGTTCTAGCTTGAAGGTATACAAGGATGCTTCCCGGAACGCCGTAAATTCTAGAACGGATTTGGTTGTGGTGGATAGGCGCCAAAGTATGGACTTGTCATCCCACGCCGTATTCCGATCACGGCTCGTCGCGTGGCTACTCGATTTGAGTTGGCCATGGGACGGCCGCCGCCTGTAGGGATGAGGCATTTGTCGAGGAATACCGCATGGCCGTGGTCTCGGACGTAGTATTGTCACGGGATAAATTTGAGAAGCAATTTCGGGTGAATTTAGAACGGGCGCAAGATCGAATGTGGAGAATGCGAGGAGAAGAAGAGTCTACGTGGGTGGAATTGGAGGAGTTACGAAATCGTTTTCGGATTTCCGCCTTGAGGACAAGGCCATTTTGAGGGGAAGGAAGTTGATGTGAAGCGTTCGGAGGCGGGAACGAAGATGGAAGAACCGCCGCCGAACAATAGGTTCTCCAAGTCTATGTCCGTCGACGAAGAAGACAAGAGTAGTCCGGCATCGTGGCGGAAGGAGTTTTAGTATTTCTTTAAGTATTTTATTATTCTATTTCCGTATTAGTTTAATTTAATAATTCCGTATTTTGGGCTTGTTTATTTACGTCAATAATTGTGGGCTTCCATCTTATAAAAGGAGATGAGAACCCTAGTTTTTAGTATCTTTGGTTTTGGAACGGATTTGTGGGCAAGACGAGAGTCTTGATTTGGGGGCGGATTCATCTTGAATTCGTTTGATCGCTTTTTTACTAGTTCAATTATATTTCCTTTTCGTAATTGAATTTCTATTTCATCGTAATATCTTTATCCTTGGTGTATCGTGTATGGTTGTTATCTAGGGTTTCATTCCGAGAGCGAGGTTGGGCAATTAATGTTATTCGGCGAAGAGGCAAGGCGTGTATCAATTGATGGTCCGAACCGATTTGTCGGCTAAGTGTGTGTTACGCTAGTGTCGGCCACCAAGCTTGTCGCAAGAAGCAAAATGTGGCAAGGAAGCGGTTGTCAGCAATGGAGTCCAGCACTCTTTGTTTATTTTTTTAATTCATCAATCACCAATATTGAAAGTTGGGGTTGAGATTGTTTTCGCAAGGAGCAGATTGTGATCGAAATTTGCCTTGCATCAATTCCGTAAGCACGTTGGTTTCTCATTTGCAAATTCATATTTTATTATATTACTTGGGAACGGTTAAGTGATTGATATTGAGGCGAGAATTGAGCGCCGACAATTTGTATCGTGAGTTTAATTTTTCTTTTTGCATCAATTGGTCCGACCTGCCGGATCTGACGGTGTACGATTCCAAACGGGAGCCAGTCGAAATTTGTAATCAAATTCATGGCGAAGTGTACAATGACCATTGAGGAATTCATGGGGTTTCGAGAAGGCCCAAGGCGAAGTGTATAATGACCAATGAGCAATTCGTGGGGTTTTCGAGATAGGCCTTAAGGCGAAGTGTATAATGACCAATGAGCAATTTATGGGGCGGGAGAATGCCGAGATCCGGATAAGCCTAAAGATGATAAATCGGCTATTATCTCGAATATGATCCGAGATGATTAAGGATTTGAGATCTCAAATTGAAAGGTTAAACTCCGAATATGTTGCACCCAGTGAGGAGTCCCGTGAGCTGATCCAGGAGAAGAATGGTCTAAGAGAAAAAAAAGAGCAAGTGAGCGTGGATGTGGAGAAGGAAGAAGAATTGGAAACACTGAGCGTGGGGATCAAGACAATTAGCGAAAACCCGGATAAATCCGCACCATTAATCGGATATTTTTCATCTGGCTTCGACCCGTTGAAGAATTCGGAGGAACCGAACTTCGAAAGCGGGCTTGTTCTAGCTTGAAGGTATACAAGGATGCTTCCGGAACGCCGGAAATTCTAGAACGGATTTGGTTGTGGTGGATAGGCGCCAAAGTATGGACTTGTCATCCCACGCCGTATTCCGATCACGGCTCGTCGCGTGGCTACTCGATTTGAGTTGGCCTATGGACGGCCGCCGCCTAGAGGGATGAGGCATTTGTCAGAGGAATACCGCATGGCCGTGGTCTCGGACGTAGTATTGTCACGGGATAAATTTGAGAAGCAATTTCGGGTGAATTTAGAACGGGCGCAAGATCGAATGTGGAGAATGCGAGGAGAAGAAGAGTCTACGTGGGTGGAATTGGAGGAGTTACGAAATCAGTTTTCGGATTTCCGCCTTGAGGACAAGGCTGTTTTTGAGGGGAAGGAAGTTGATGTGAAGCGTTCGGAGGCGGGAACGAAGATGGAAGAACCGCCGCCGAACAATAGGTTCTCCAAGTCTATGTCCGTCGACGAAGAAGACAAGAGTAGTCCGGCATCGTGGCGGAAGGAGTTTTAGTATTTCTTTAAGTATTTTATTATTCTATTTCCGTATTAGTTTAATTTAATAATTCCGTATTTTGGGCTTGTTTATTTACGTCAATAATTGTGGGCTTCCATCTTATAAAAGGAGATGAGAACCCTAGTTTTTAGTATCTTTGGTTTTGGAACGGATTTGTGGGCAAGACGAGAGTCTTGATTTGGGGCGGATTCATCTTGAATTCGTTTGATCGTTTTTTACTAGTTCAATTATATTTCCTTTTCGTAATTGAATTTCTATTTCATCGTAATATCTTTATCCTTGGTGTATCGTGTATGGTTGTTATCTAGGGTTTCATTCCGAGAGCGAGGTTGGGCAATTAATGTTATTCGGCGAAGAGGCAAGGCGTGTATCAATTGATGGTCTCGAACCGATTTGTCGGCTAAGTGTGTGTTACGCTAGTGTCGGCCACCAAGCTTGTCAGCAAGAAGCAAAATGTGGCAAGGAAGCGGTTGTCAGCAATGGAGTCCAGCACTCTTTGTTTATTTTTTTAATTCATCAATCACCAATATTGAAAGTTGGGGTTGAGATTGTTTTCGCAAGGAGCGGATTGTGATCGAAACTTGCCTTGCATCAATTCCGTAAGCACGTTGGTTTCTCATTTGCAAATTCATATTTTATTATATTACTTGGGAACGGTTAAGTGATTGATATTGAGGCGAGAATTGAGCGCCGACAATTTGTATCGTGAGTTTAATTTTTCTTTTTGCATCATTAACTCAGATGTGAAGGATGAGAAAAATGTGACTATTGAAGGACTCATGACTGAAGAATTTCCAGGATATCAGGTATATGATGATAAAGGTAATACATTATCTGTCAGTGGAGTACAGTTCAGGAAAGGTGTGGCTTTTGACAAACTGCAGAGTATTTACACTCGAGACTTTAGTTTGTTTGCTAGTGAACCAACCATGGACAAGTCCAATAATTGTGGGGATGGTGCAGGAACTGATGAAGATGATGCTGTGGATCTCGATTTGCCAAACTTCCAGGAGCCATTAGAAGGGGATAAATGTGATGGTACTTATGACCTTCCCTGTGAAGCTTGGTGGAAAAGACGTGCTTTTTCTTTATATGCTCAGGCAAAAGAAACAAATACCCTCTGGTCTGTTTTTATGGCAGCAGCAGTTATGGGGCTTGTAATTATCGGTCACCAGTGGCAGCACGAGAGGTGGCAGGTTTTGCGCCTCAGGTGGCAGTTGGGTATCAATGATGAGGTATTAACTCTTAACTTCTAATTTAAAAACGTGAGTTACTGTTCAATATATCTGTAGTGGAAATTGTATATGAGTTAATTGCATTTTTTTTGTTTCCCAGATGACTATCCCATCCTTCTATGTTATATAGCTTACACTAACGAGCTTTACCGTTGCTTATTCATCACTGAGATGCTTAATTTCTAGTCTAATTTGATGATTCCAGTTCTATTATAAGTTTCTCAGTAGAATCTTAATCTTGATGGCCCTAAATGAATGGAATCCAGTTGCAAATTTTGACATTGTGCAAATCTAGTAACTCTGTTTTTGGATGCAAAGTGCTTCATAATGAAAAATTAGGGTTACTATGGGGCATATTCGGGCCAGGTTTGAGCATACCTGAAACCTGTCACATCAAGGATGAAAAGGACCCAAGACCTAGGCCATCAAGGATGAAGGCACCAGACCACTCTGTCTATTGAAACCTGCCATGTTCAGCCAGGAATGTGGTGTACACCTAATCCCGGATCTGATATTCATCCTTTTGTAGAAAGCTTTGAATACATGAGAAACAATACACTAATTTATATACAACACTGAACACTGTATGGGTCTTGTATGCTAAGACTTACCTGCCCTGAAATCAAGCAGGTCCAAAAAGCCAGACCTGAGACTCAACCAGGACTGGATTAACATGCCTAAACTATTGGGAAGGATGACACTGGACGTTAATAGGTTTTAGTAGTTCAGTTCTGGCTATCTATTGATCATTTGGTATTTATT
Source organism: Lavandula angustifolia (assembly GCA_028984105.1). Taxonomy (NCBI): domain Eukaryota; kingdom Viridiplantae; phylum Streptophyta; class Magnoliopsida; order Lamiales; family Lamiaceae; genus Lavandula; species Lavandula angustifolia. The sequence continues at coordinate 10,301,615 of CM054817.1, forward strand.
TTAAAGAACATGGATAAATCTATGATTTATTAGTTGTGATATATCCAGAAGAAAACATAGATTTGATAATAAGATACTTGAAACCCAAACTTCCTTAAAATCTTGAGGATGCTTTAATATTTTTGCAGAATTTCCAACCTGGTGAATAAAGAAGTCCACATAGAATCTGTCAAAAGTATTACTATTAAGTTTAAGATGTTGAATGGCATTATTGCTAGTTAGATTTAAAAAATTCTGAAATGTAATTTACCATTATATATTTCAGTTACCTCTCCAAGTGCTACTGAGGGCAAGTTTTGGGGTAAGAAAATTGCTTTGAGAAGCTGATTAAACTTATAGACTGTGGGAAAAGTTGATTATCATAGGAAGTGAAAAGCTAAAAAGCATAATTGTTTGGTAAAAATGCTAACTTAATTGAACTAGTTATTATAATGACTACAATGTCCTAACTTAGTGGCTGGAGCAACAAAGAATAATTTTTGATGATTGTAAAATTATCAGGGACAATAAAAAGAACTCCAATTTAATAGCTACGAAAAAAAAAAAAAAAGTACCTTAAAGAACCAGTTGATGCTTCCAAAATCTGCTTGGGAAATTGCTACTGCAGCCATTATCTTAGAAATCGTTTGATGCTTATGCCTCAAGGTTCTCTTTGAGGCTAGACTGAGGAAAATCACCTCTAAGGCTTTGCCAATGCTTACATTTTGGTTCTGTGAGGCGCCCTTAATGCATGCACCTCAATTATTGTGCAAATTTAGGTTATTTACGTTTTTGGACTGCAATTTCGGGGTTATCTGTACATTTGTTGAGCTTTTCTAATTAACATTAAGGCCATTTGGTAAGAAAATTAAAATTATATTGTATTTGGGCAGTCGGTATGCTAATAACTAGGATTATTTTATTATTGAGGCCTATCAGTTTGCCTCGTGGATTATACCTCTCGGTGTTTGGGGAAAATGCATGGAGCTTTGATTAGGATTTTTAACATGTTAACTGTAACAAGAATAAAAAATTCCAGAACACTATTGGTCTGCTGAATCAAAGCTAGCAGCATGCCGTCTGCATATATAGTCCTTCCGAAAGAGCCCTCTTATATCATCTATGCGTAGCTTCTGTCTCCACTCTTGCATTATGGCCCTTATCTTTTCATCCCTTGTACTGTGGCCCTTACATTTAAAGAGGAAGAGAGACAACAGAGTTGTCCTAGAGTCCTACTTTCCCAAAAAATATTGTGCTTTAGTTTCTGTATGATTAGTTTATTTGATGATAACCGCACTTTTCATATGTTATGATGATAAATGCATATGCTTCTCTTTTACTTGTCTCATAATGTAGTTTTCAATCCTTGTCCTTCTCATAAGAATATGAGAGAGTGGATATGTATGTCAACTATGTTAGGTATGACAAAGTTTATTATTTGTGGGTTAGTACTTAACACTTTGTTGGATCTCTTGTGTATATTATTTGTTGATCAACTTTCCTCTCCTACTGGTAGACTGATGAACTTCTTAGCCTAAGCGCATTGACTAATTCAACTTGGACTAGCCTAAGCCTAATGGGCACAATATATAAAAAGAGAATTTGCCTCAACAAGTCGTGTAGGAATAGGAATTTATGGGACTAGACCCAGTATCATCTCTCTCTTTTATCTTCCGTTCGTTTCGATAGTCACTTTCTAAAGTATTCAAAAAAAGCATGTTACCTATCTTTCTTTCTTCGCTCATTTTCTTGTAGTTTTACAGATTTGAAACAATTCATCGGCTTTATTGGCCAGTATATTGTAGAGAATCCTGTTATATGTGCATTAGTGATTTGTGTTTATTTACTTGTTCATGTGCAGAGGATGGGCAGGTTGATTGCTCCCGCCTCCCGCCTCGTTGGTGGTCACAGGCGTGGTTTCACTCTTGAGAGGGAGCACCTCATCAGAACGCTAAGATGATGACGAAAATGTTTTAATAATTCCATTTGTGATGGAGTTTCTATTGAAATCTGAAACTATGGTGTTGTACAGTATTTATTATTCATGTATAACGTGTTGTCCCTGCATCTTCTGCTATGTAGTGTTTGTGATTCCGTATCTTGACCTTCAACTCTAACCATTGAAGTCAGGATGGTATAGCCTTCGATTTGGGGTGTGGGAATTTGATATTTATTGAACTGACAACTCGTACAATAATACCTGGCGAATCTACTGGATCTACCACCAAGCTACTACAAAACCCTCTTCTTGTTTTCTGCTTCAGAAAGTCACCTATCGACGAAATTATAATTTGAGATGCGAAATTTGTAATTTATAAGAATGGGATGTGCCTATGTAATTTTGTGGATGAGAGTATAAGACTTGGCGATTCGTACGATTAAAACCCGACAAAGACAATAAATTTACTTGGAGAATTTAAACAAGATTTTTATTTGCCTAAAACAACTTTACTATCATATTTTCAACACCTTTTTCATGTGTCTAAACTCAATTTAGTTATATAACTTAATATTGTATTATGCATTTTATATTTGAAAGTTGAGATATCCACATGTATATTTCTGATATAATATTAGTGAGTAATATATTAAATTATTGAAAATTGCGCAATAAGAAAATCATAGCGCTTCAATACATGTGTGTGTGTATAGATACTAAAATCAAAATGTAAATTTATATTTGCAAATACTTATTATAGGCGTTTTTTATTTATTTTTCTTAGAGTTTAAAAAAATATTATGAGTATTTTGGTAGTTCTTTAGAATTACGGTACTTTAAATATATAAAAAAAATCTTAATTGATGCTTATATATAGTTTTAAGTACTCCATCTGTCCCACTGAGCTTGTCCACTTTTTTTTCGGCGCGGTAATATAGGAAAGTTAGTGTAAGTTGATAAAGGTGTGAGACTCATACATTAATTAATAATTTAGAATTTATTTGTGAGGTAGAGGTGTTCAACCTATTTGATTAATTAATATTTTGAGTTGATTTGAGTTAGTAAAGGTGTGAGACTACATCCTTTTTATGAAATTGAACAAATTCGGTGGAATAGCTCGAAAAGAAATACTGGACAAGTTCGGTGGGACGGATAAATACTTGAGAAGCTATCACAAAAAATAAATTTTATAAATACTAAAAAATTGATTATGCGAGCAAATAAGTACTTTCAAAAAGTATTTACAAACACCTGTAAGTGGAAGTATCCTAATTCGATCCGTTGATGAAGACGAGTAGTATTAATTTATGACTGCTTAAGTCAAGCTTTGTTTGGTGTGTGAATAAGATTAAAACTTGCTATAGTTTTGAATTTAAGAGTCAAACAGTAGTAAATTAAAAAATTAATTTTGTTGGTAATATATAAGGCATTATTCAAGAACGTGATATAATAACCCATGCGTTCAGTAATTGCTACGACTTATCAATTGATAAAATAGTTTCGTTGTGTTGTGTAGAAAGGGACGTGTAGATTTTTTGTTTCAATTATTTTGTCTACCCCACTAAATTGAGCCGTCTGTATAAAAATTGTTCAGTACAGTTTGTATCTTTCGTCGTTGAATGACAGGGGATACATTTATTAATGAATTCGGCGATGAGAATAAACGCCTATCTGGAAAAAAAGTAAACAGCCTTTATACACAATTGCTATATTTAACTACACTATATATCACAAGAAGACGAAAATACCCTTACTTATGGGGGGATGGTCCGATCGGTGAACGAGAGGGCCGATCGAGTCCGACCGGTTGGGCTGGTCCGGCCGGTCGGACACGGCCCGACCAAGCCCGATCACTATACAATGGACAAGGGCCGATCACTATTCAAATGGCATGATCGGTCATGCCCTATCATGCCCTATCATGCCCCGGCCGATCACTATCGGGCCATGATCGGGCATGTCCCATCGGTCGGACACATGACATGGTCGATCACGGTCCGATCATGGCGCGACACTTTTAAGTGAGAGAAATAAAAAAGTGGAGGTATTTTAGTAAATTTGGGTATATAATGGATAGTTTTTATAACGTTGGGTAATTTTATAGTTGTAATAGTGTATATTGATATATTATCATTTTATTAATTAACAAGAAAATTGAGAATAATAGTTTTAAAAGATTACGGTCGGCCGTCGGCCCTTCTTCACCTCAACCGGTTAACCGGTCAACCTTTATAATATTTTATAATCTTTTATCACTTTCGCATCACTAAATTTCATATCAACACTACCATATTTTTTATTCTTTATCAGCTATCAATTCAACCACCCAACTATAATATTATTTTTAATTATTTTTAATTAATTATAATATAATTACTTACAATAAGATTAAATTAAAATATAGGAAATGTGTACAAGTTAAAATATTACAATACTATTACGTAGAAAATGCAACAAAAATAAAATTAAAATAAAATATAGGCATGAATTCTTCAAAATTTTGAATATTTTTAAGGTTGGGATAATAATTTTGGGATGATGAAAAGTTATGAGAATTTTAAAAAAAAAATTATGAGGATCCATGAATTTTATTTAGAAAAGACAACAAAGTAAGGAATTTGCATTAACAACTTCAATATTTTGTGGTGAGATATGAGAGAGAGAGAGAGTGTGCAAATTCTTGTGGTTGGGTAGGTTGAACCTAGCCCGTGGGCGGTTAAATAGGGAGAAGGTGAATTGATTTTTCCATTTTTTTTATTTTTTGAATTCCTTATGTGGAGGTCGACCAACACTCATTTTGGTCATGGATAAATATAGTCTTACTTTGTTATTTACTTATTTACTTATTTCAAGAGAGAGAGAAAATTAATGATCTTTGTAGTTTCTTAGTACTCCTTCTGTCCCGCTTCAAGTGGCTCGTTTTTTTCGATGCGCGAATTAAAAAAATGGATGATAAAGTATGAAAGAGAAATAGATGATAAAGTAAGAGATAGAAGATGATTGAGATTGTAAGAGAGACTAAATGATAAAATATAAGAGATAAATGATCAAATGAGAGAGAGATAAATGATTAAATAATAAAAATAAATTATAAAGTATGAGAGAAATGAAAAAGTATGCTTGAATTTGTGTTTTTTATAGTTATTTCATTTTTAGAAATAAGTCACTTGAAATAGGATGTTCCGAAAAGAAAAACCGGTCATCTAAATTATACAAAGTACTACTCCCTCCGTTCCACTCCATTAGTCCAGTTTTTCTTTTTGGGTCGTTCTACTCCATTAGTTCACTTTCCTTTTTTAACTTAAAATAACACTCTTATATATTCTAGTGGACCCCACTACTTTATCTTAGTTTACGCACAACAAACAACTTTTCTTATCTCAAATCTTAGAAAGAAAGTGGACTAATGGAGTGGAACGGAGAGAGTATAATTTAACCTTTATGCAAGAAAGCTCTCTTGAATATGTTTAGAATTACGTTTTGATAGAGTGAATTGTTTGAATGATAGTATAGTTAAAATTCTACTTACATTGTTAGTCATGGTGATCGTACGTAGATAATGTACTTATGTGTTGTAAACTATTACAAAGATGCGAAGCTTTTCAAAAACGTATTTTAGATAATGCCGATAGACCACCCTTATTAAAAAAAAAATCCTGGAATATCACTTATACCTAAGAGAAATATTAGTTTTAATATTGAAAATATTACTATGGAAAATACCATTTGACATTATGAAAATTTTACGGAAAAATATCATTTGACATTAAACTAATATTGAAAATATTACTACGGAAAAATATCATGTATATTAATGTCAAATGCCACCTTCTTTGCTAATAAGTGATATGTTTCCTTTATAGAACGGCTTGTATTACCACTTTCGTATATCGCTTGTGTATCTGCACACAATAAGGAGATTGACTTGTGGCATTTCTCATTAAAAAATATGTGTCATATTTAACACATATCAATGTCATGTGGTGTGATATATATAAGAATATACGAAAAATAGTACACAAACATTTGTGTTTCTTCATTGAAAATGATGCATTCACTAACTAATTAATACACCTTCAATCCGACGTATGGTAAGAGAAAACCTCATACTAGAATTGAATGTATAAGTGTGTCTAAAATATATTCACAAAAATTTATGTGGTGTCGACTCCATATAATCTTCTTTATTTATTTTTATTTTTTTGTTAATTCTCCTATCGAACTTTCTGTTTTCTTTGTTATTTACTAATATTTTAAACTGAGAGACCGCACATAGAATCATCACCACATGAAACTCTCTTGAAATATTTTACAGTTTGCAAGTTAATACTACAGTCTACAATTGGATGTAAATGTTTCATTTCATCAATTAACGAAATTCATATGCAGTGTATGCGTATATTCAATAGTAATTACGAGTTTATTTTTTGCAAACCTCTACTCAAAAGTCAATATTCTAAACAAAATAATTCTAAGGTTTACTCACAAAATGAAGAAAACCTTGCTTTCGAATGATGCCACTGCCAACTGTTTTTAGTTATATTATTATATAAGCATGATTAACAATTCGGCACGTGTCAACTGATTTTATCATTTAAACAATGGCTATTTCAACAAACTAGTATTTTTTAAGCAATTTTTAAAATTGAAGTATCACACTTTTGGAATGCTAAGGACGAAAAAATATTTTCATTTTATTTAAAAGGTGATAAAGTAAATGGTCGAATAAATTTGATG